>VXBA01006164.1:50003-105495 GCA_013399895.1 Serilophus lunatus | reverse complement strand
AACCCACTACATGGTGCCTGATCTCCTTAGGGCATAAGAATCTGAAAGTACCTACCTTAGGAAGTGTCCTCAGTGTGGCTGTGTTACAACTAGAGAATATAAACCTGCTGTGGGATTACAGCAATGACCCCATCAGATCCAAGACATGTAGATATCTGAACTAGGAATGTTTTCTCTCCAACTGGATCTCACCACTTTGTCAGTGCCAAGAGGGACTGTAGGTCTGTCCTGTGCAATTGTCCAGGCACTGAGGGGAATATTTACATCCTGAAGCACTGAAGTTGGAGAGCCATGTGAGACAGCTGTGAAGAACAGCTGCACAGAAAACTCAACTGAATAAATAAAACTTCTATCACCTGCCATAAGCAGATGTTAGAAGGGGGATCTCCTGGGAAATGTAAAGCAAATGTTACCTACCGTATGCTGACTGAAATGAAGTATCTGTTCATGAGCGCTCTTGGGCTAAGTCCATCACAAGAAAGAGCTGGTTAACCACTGAAAGCAGTCACTCAGGAATGCTCTCTTTTACCTTTGATAATGTCACTTCTGCTCCCTTTTTCTGGGATGTTTGCATGTGTGATGGTTTAACCATTCAGCTCCTGTGCAAAATTCAAATAACAGAAAGAGTTGCCTTCTCCCAGTGTCACTTTCACAGGTGCCAATAGGATAGTAGAACTGAAAGAGAACTCAGCCATGGGTAGAACCAGGACACCTTCACAAGGTGAAATCCATTTAGGGATAGGCAATGCCTTCTCACACTACCATAGAAGCCTGATGCTCTCCAAGTAGACTGGGAAAGCAATATACATCTGTCTTTCTGAAATGGTGAGATGAGGGGATACATTTCCTATTGATTTATGTCCACAGCAAAGCATAATGGCAATCTTCTCCAAATCAGAGGTCACAGTCTGAGGGGAAATTTGGTGAAACTCTGTCAACTTGACCGACTATTTCTCATTTGTATTGAATTTCAGGACTTGGGTCACTTGCCTACACATGGGCACCCAGGGTCATTTTAAATGCTTTAGTTGTATCCTGCTTGACTTCCAGGTGCCAGAAAGATACAGAACTCCCATTAGCCCTCTGTCATCTTAGTCAACCTCATGCCAATAGCTCAGAAGTCCTTGGGCTTTTCTGTGTTGGCAACAGAAGTGGCCCCCAATTTAGAAAGGGTAGGTAATTCCATAAAAGGTCAGAAACCCTACCTAAGTGATATTTTAAAAAGCTGCAATTCCACATTCTTACTATTAGAATCATTAGAAAGCATTCAGGTTAACCCATTTTTGAAAGCTAAAATATAAACAGATCTGCCCAAAATATTATTAGATTGACTGAAATTTATAAAACTTCTAGGAAATAGACCTTCTTATGATCAGTGGGGGCATTAATTTCTTGAAGCCTTGGAAAAGAGTACTCAGAAACAAGAGTGTAGAAGAGGAACAGAAATACTAGCCATGTCTCAGTGGTTTGTGGAAAAATGTGTGAAAAAGAAAAAGGTATATTTCCTTGTCTTAAGGATGTTATTACCCTACAAAGTGCAATATGTCATATGGCCTGGCAGAGAAAACTACTACTAAGATCTACAGACCTGTAACGAAGGAGACAATTCCCCATACACTAAAATTTTGGCTGTCTTTGTAGCATTGAACTAATAATGGATGAAAGCAAGATTTAGAATCCACTGAATGACAGAAATGAATGCCGAATAAATTGTTGCTGCCCATTGACAATTCAGTTAAAGAAACTTGAGAGGGATGAAGAGCAGGAAAGGAACTCAGGATCCCCTCACCATTCAGGGGAAATCTACCCATCATTCTGTATCAATATTGAGAAACACAAAATACATTTACCACAGGTTTCTTTCTCCCATCTGTAGAATAAGTGAATGACATTTTCTTCATCTCAGCTGTTGCCTTGGGATGTATCAAAGACAGGGTCCTCGAGACAAAGGCTAAATTTGTTTGGGTTATTTAGTAGAGACATTTTACTAGTTTCCAGTTACTTAGAGTTTTTAGCTATGCTTGTTGATGTGTGATTTTTTTAGGAGTTAGTATTTTCTCTTGAAAATCTGTAATTCTACAATAATAACTTCTTTTAGCTGAACTAATGCTACAAGTCAGTCCTAGTGGCCAGAGCTATGAATATATTATTAGCACTGAAATTCTGGCTGTCTGTTATCACCCAGACCAACACTAGAAAGGGCAGGTGAATCCACACCCAACTGTATAGTAGTGACCCTTAACTTTGTAGAATGACATCATTGTGTTGGAGACAAACATGGCATCCAGTGCTTTCAAATACATGTATTTAAAGGCAGATATCCAAAATCCTTTTCTAGTCAGAGCAATTATTCCATTCTTACTGGTCTGCCATTGACAGTTCTTATTCTAATTAGGAAATCAGACTGCTTTAACTAGACTGGCAGAATACAATGTTAAATGGTCACTGTCACATACTTGGGTATCAAGACTTTGACTTCTGCAAGTCTGGTTGCTTTCTATGCCAATAAATATCTTTACCTCCTTTTGTAACTTAATGTTAAGTAGTAAGAGGTACAAGGAAAACAAAAGTGTAAGGTTCATGTTTAAAAAGCTAAATGTCTAGCATGTCTATCCTGATAACTGTTTAATATAACGCACAAACACTTCCTCATCCAATTTTCCTGTCTGCATTAGTATATTTATGTTTAGATGTAAGTATTGGCATTTTTAAATACACATGTTCTCTCATCCTGTACAAGTGCTGGAAATGTTCCCATACCTTGCAGAGGAATACAGTATGTGGGTGGCAATTTTCTCCAAACATTTTATCAGGCATTTTTCAAACAGCTTGGATTACGGATTTTCTTTCCTTGATAAAGAAGAACAATAGTCCTATTAAAGCTATTAAAAGATAACAGCTGATACCCACAGAGCTAGAGAGGACTGAAAAGATGGGAGAAAAATAGTTTTGTTTTAGGCAACTGAGCCCAATCCTAGATTATGCTGAGCTACCCCAGGTCTTCTTTCAGTAGTGGACAGAGCTCAGTGCCTTGAAGCCCAGACTGGCTGCTGTCAGTGATCATGAATTCCAGTCCTTGATACCTGATCACTAAGACATGTCTGGCTGCAAGAAATCTAGGAAATGGCCTTGGATTAGTGGTTTCAGAAACGCTGACTTTATAAGGAAAGTAGGGGAGACCTGTAGGGTGCAGACAGCTTGGAGATGGTCTCCACTGACCCATATCCCTGCAAGGACAGGTATGAAGCACCTCAACTGGATGCATGGCCCTAAACCATGCTAACTTAAGCAGCCTTTGCATGAGCTGGTACGTCTGCACAGCACAAAGACAAAACACAGCTTGGAGCTGTCCATGACATTCTCCACTCATATTGACCTACTGCTAGCAATTGAAATACAGACGAAAATGATTCACTCATTATCAAAAAGGAAAGTAGCCATGATTGTACAAAAAAAGTAATGATTCTCAGACCTCTGGCCTAAGCAAGATGTAGTACTATTTCTGATATGCTCGTTACTGTTCATTAACACAGATACAGAAGATTCAGATGCATTACAAAAGAGTGAAGAAATCACAAATTTGCCAGTAAGACTGCCATTTTTGGTGTTTTATGATAAAGGCATTATTGAACAAGTAAAAATACTTTCCTGTACCTGATTATTAAAAAAAGAACACCAGATGCATGAGGAAGTGGGAGAACAAAGTGAAAATATTGACTGTGAATAGAACTTGATCAAGAAAGAAAGGAAAAAGACCTGCTGTATTTTTGAGCTAATAAAGTTCTTCAACATTTCAGCCCAGAAATAGCTTGTATGTATGTTCTCAAATTCTGAAGTTATCACTTGGAGCTTAGTGCAATGTCTTGAATAAAGGTATCTATCTTTGAGATTCTTTGAGATGACTGAGGGTACTCCTCTTGGTTCAGTCCAGAAGGACCTTGGTCTTGGGTCTCTGTCATACCTACAATCATGCATCCTCAGGCACACCAAAAGGTACTAGCTGCCAAGGTATGGTACAGAGTGTAGCCCTAAGATTGAACGTGGCAGATCCTTGTTTCAGTTCTGCTACAAATTTCCTCTGGGACTTGGGCTAAGCTCTTAAGCTAATTCCTATAAAGAGACACAATTTCCATTAACTTCAGTGGGAACACTGATTCTTAAAGAATGGGATTCAGCTAGCCTAGTTTAGATACCTTATCTGTGCCTGCATTTTAGATGTCTAGTGAATAAGTTCTCCAGAAATCCAGGCAGACAGGATCTTCCTTTGAAGACATCTCACCACTGACTGTATGGGAAATATCAGATCTTTTTTTAGGACAACTGGTTTGCTTTGCTATTTAAAATGCAGCACATTAGATGTCTGCAGTTAGATAGACTGGATTTGATAGTTTAGATACATGGATGTGAACTGTATAATTGAAATTTAAAACAACCCAAGATGCAAAGAATTTGCAGTTAACTAGTACATGCATTCCTGAGCAGGCTGAGCATTACTGTGGAAGTCATTTGCCCAAATGTCCATTTAAACAAACAGCCTTTTGGCAGTGCAGATACCTACCAGAAAAAGGGCAGTGAGTGAGTGGAATTTATGGCAGACCACTGAAGCTGTTGGCATTGTTACACAATCTGTTTAACTCATATGGTAATATTCACATGGCCTAATTGCAAGATAAACCAATGCTTAGGAAATACACAGCTCTTAAGATGGAAAATAAGCTATTAACTGAAAATTATTATTGTAATTTTAGAGCACCATCTGTGTTCACCAAACTAATTCTTTTTTTTTGATCATCCTAAATCAGAAAAAATGGAAACAACATGAAATTTTCAATATGCAAAATGATCTGCTCATAAGCAGAGCAAACAGCAGACTAAGAGAGTGCAGTAGAAATGATTCAGTGAATTATACCAAGTAACATCTGAGAGAACCATGATCATCTTTCTGGAACATACAGAAACAAGATGAAATTTAACAAATAAATATTCCAGGGTGAACTCATTTCCTAGCTGTATTTGAAAGTTCAAAAAAGAATAAAGCCTAAGCAATGCTACCTCACCAAAAAGTTCAACATTGTGGTAAACATAGATGAAAGATTTGAGCATTTTATTCTTCATTCTCATATCAGAAGCAATTGTTCAGTCTATGCAAATACACTGCCCTTCAAAATTTGTGACTGAGATTCATCTCACCTAGCTTTAGACATTTGCAGTCTCGACAGCTACATTGGAGCCCAAAGTCTTTGACTTTGTACTAAAAGGAGAGCAATAGGTAATCTAGAGTGCAATTCGGCTGTCCTATTTAGAAGGCCTAATTTTAGGCTAAAATGAATCACATTCCAGAAGTGTCTATGTCTCCCCATCGACTAGAAAGGGAGCTCAGATGTGAAATTTCAGTGTCTTATTTTTTCTTAGTGAAGACCGCTTTAGAAACTCTGAATCTTAATGCTTACAGACTTGTAAAAAGGAAGAAAAACAAAGTTTAAAAAAAAAAAAAAAAAAGAAATCTTATGGAGGCTGAAACAACTTTAGAAGACTGAAGGCAATACTGAATCATCTGGAGCAAAGGTAAACGAGTATTTATTGTCAAATTTACAGAAAAGGGAATTCCACTTGAAAAGTCCTTGGAAGGGATTAGTTTGTGCTTAAGATTTGTCTGTCATCAGCAAAGCTTCTCCCATGGCCATACCATTGATCTCTGAGCTAGCAGGACTACCAGAAGACATTTCGGCTTCTTTCTGTATCAGTGTTAGTGACAGGTGTGTTTCAGATGAGGCATCAGCTGAATGGCACAAGGAAGGGCATAAACAACCAAAGCCCTTCAGGAGCTTGTTTAACAAATTTTCCATAAATCTTTTTTAAATGATCAATTGCATTGGCCCAATTTTTGCCCCCAAGTTCCTCCTATCTTAAACACAAATAAATAAGAGGACAATTGGGTCTGTTCTGCTAAAGATTTCTCCTGGACAAATTTTGCATAGTGCACGATAAAACATCTCTGCATTTTCCCCTTTTTCAAATACACATGACAGAAGAAACTTCTCAAGACAAGAAAAGGGCTGTCCAGGCTCTTATGGCTGCTGCCTGCTGTAGCCACCTCAGTTCTTTTGATATATAAAGTACAAGTATCAGTGAAAATGCCATTGTTTTTGTCTTCTTTCCATCTTACATTCTAAATGGCCTATTCTGTTTTATAAAGTTGAATTATAAGTTCCTGTTATTCTTTGAATTTCTGTAAAACTGAACCGTCTCCATGTGTTCAGAGCAGCTTATAATTAGCATACCTGATCTTAGAAACTTCAGTCTATTAAAAAATATGGATGTATTAAAGCACTGCACCTGGAAACCTTCATATGTTCATCTTGCACAGTGGGCTTCAAATGCCAGGGTATAATAAAGACTTCTAGATATCTTATGAAAGAGGTTGTGTATGTCATCACTCAGGTATAGAACTTCAGAGAATTTTCATACTTTCTTGGAAAATATTATATTACTTCACACTTAACTTTTACACTGTTTTCATATGAAAAAAAAAAAAGATAAAGCAAATATAAAGAATTTTTTTAAAAAGCAAAAGGTTTGCTATTACATAATCACTTTTTATAATTAGGCTTATAGCCATAGCACAAATAAAACCATGAAAATGTGAATATGAAAATTTTAATCCAAACTCAGATGTATTTTGCCATGCAGATTGTCTCATTTTGTGAAGTTTCCTTCAAACCAAGGGCCTCCTGGAGAGCCATGTTTGCTTAAATACATTTTTATTCTATTCTATAAAAACTGCAAGAAGTAATGCTCTCACAGGCATATAAAGTAGAAATTAGGACCAGGCTTATATCTCTTTCAAAAAAGGAAGTCCTGAAGTGGACTACATAGTTTTTATAGAGCTGCCAAGGCAAAGAGAGGTCTCTGCTTTATCTGGATTCTCGTTGAAACAAATATGTTGCAGTAGTTGCAGGCTGGTTTCCATTTTAATAGCAAATATTCTGTCAATAACACCCTTGCACACAAACAGGAGATTTTTGATTTATATTAATCAAAGTAATTGAATCACAAAATTACTGCTGATAAGTAGACACAGGACAATTCTAGCAGATCCGAAGCACTGTTCAAAGTGGCAGTACTGGAGTAAAAAATTTTTAATTTTTCATTCTGCTCTGTACAAGACTTAAAAGCAGTATTAGATAACACAATAAATTCAGTTCAGTCCCTTCATTGGCTATCTGAAGGATGAATTTGGCTCAAAGGTTGGGTCTTGGCTCACATTTAGACACCTCTTTTGTAAGAGCAGGTGTTCACACGTAGGAAAGGTGGCTGAACACTGTAGTCACTAGAGATTTAGGATCACTGCATCATGCCCATGGCACAAGCAAGTACAAAACATGATCTAAGAAATACCTGCTCCTTCCTGCATATAGCTGCTGAGGCCAGGAGGGTATTTCAGTGCATCACAAACATCTTGAAACCTATGTTTAGACACTTTCTTAGTCAAAAGAGTCAGTGATGCTTCACTGAGCAGATATCCTGTTCTCCCTAGGATGGGATGAGTCACCCTCTAGATTTCTTTGAAGGCTTTGAGTAGTTCTCCATTGACTATAGGTCTATAGTGGGATCTTAAATGCCTAGTATATAGGAAGATGCCTACATTAAAGATGTCTACATGGATGCATCTGAAGTCAGTTAAATTACTTCAGAGATGCACACATTTTTCCACTAAATACAGAGAAAGCTTACCTCATTGGCTTAGACTGGGTTCCTGATACATGGACAGCCAGTATGGTGAACTAAAACACACACTCTCAGCTTGCCATATACTTTGCAGTTTAACATAACTACCCTTTGTATCAGGCACTCTTCATGTAGAAATAACAGCATTATTATACTATTCTCTATCAAAAATGTAATGGAAATACTGTTTCCTACAAGGTACTAGAGCAAGCTTGGGTCAAAAATCCAGAAGCTGATTCAGCCCTCATGTCTGTGCTGGTACCAGGAGTCTGAATTTTTGTTTTAGAGATAACACTGGAAAAAACATTGTGTCTAAATGCCATCAATGTATTTGTTAGCTGTAAGCTGAGTTTCTAGATGTTATTCTATACTAATCATCGTTCCATTGTGATATACAAAATATAAGTGTATAATTCATTTTCTTTGAAATTATGATATATCTATTACCAGACATTTTATTATTATGAAATGCTTCAGAAGAGTAGTCTACTTCATGTGATTTTCACCACTGAGGATAATCAGAAAGACCTGAAAGACTTTAATTACTCCCCACATACTGCATTAACTCTCTCATAGACCTGACCAAGACTATTTTTATCTGAATGTTAAAGACTTGATAGAGTGCTGAAGAAGGTCTGTTTCCTCAGAGAGTTTGGCAGCTGCAATTACTTAGACCTTAATGACTTTGCAATCTGCTGTTTGCAAACAAGCAGTCTGGGTGGCATCATGCATTCTCCAAACCCTACTCATCTTGGTAAAATCATTCCAGTTTTTCTTCACAATCTTCAGAAATACTAATCTGATGCTTCAGCTGCGCTTTTCCCATGTCATAAATATTTTGACAACATCCTCTAGAGTATCTCAAAATCAAATCTCACTCAACTTCATCTGTCATTTCCAGGCACGTTTGGTTCATTTGCTTATAACAAGTAGATTCTAAGCTTTCAGTAACAAGAGTCATTAGAAAACACCAATATGACCAGAAAGAAGAGAGGAGGCAAAGAAGGAACATAAAAGATAGGAAGAAATTAGTTTGGCTTAGATACCCATATTTTTAGTAAAACATTATGTGTGGTTCACAAAAAGCATTTGAATAATAACTAAGGAGATGTTTCATCAGCAAACAGGAGAAAAAGAAGTAAGAACGTCTTTACAAATATCTAGAACTGACTGATGTGAGAGATGATTTATAATACTAGATAATAGGTGTCATTTCCAGTTGGAGGCTGGTCACCAGCAATGTCCCCCAGGGTTCATTGTTGGGGCCGGTTTTGTTCAATATCTTTATTGATGACCTGGACAAAGGGATGGAACCCATTATTAGTAAGTTTGCGGATGACACCAAACTTGGAATGAGTGTCAATCTGTCAGAGGGAAGGAGGGCTCTGCAGAGAGACCTTGACAGGCTGGATAGATGGGCTGAGTCCAATAGCATGAGGTTTAATAAATCCAAGTGCCGGGTTTTACACTTTGGCCGCAATAACCCCATGCAGAGTTATAGGCTGGGGTCGGTGTGGCTGGAGGATGCCCAGGCAGAGAGGGACTTGGGTGTGTTTGTTGATAGGAAGCTGAATATGAGCCAGCAGTGTGCCCAGGCGGCCAAGAAGGCCAATGGCATCCTGGCCTGCATCAGGAATAGTGTTGCCAGTAGGACCAGGGAAGTTATTCTTCCTTTGTACTTGGCACTGGTCAGGCCACAGCTCGAGTACTGTGTCCAGTTCTGGGCCCCTCAGTTTAAGAAAGATGTTGAGTTGCTGGAATGTGTCCAGAGAAGGGCAACGAGGATGGTGAAGGGGCTGGAGCACAAGGCCTGTGTGGGGTGGCTGAGGGAGCTGGGATTGTTCAGCCTGGAGAAGAGGAGGCTCAGGAGTGACCTTATCGCTGTCTATAACTACCTGAAAGGAGGGTGTAGTCAGGCAGGGGTCGGTCTCTTCTCTCAGGCTCTCAGTGACAGGACGAGAGGACACAGTCTTAGGCTGTGTCAGGGGAGGTTTAGGTTGGATATCAGGAGGAACTTTTTCAAAGAGAGAGTGATCCCCCACTGGAATGGGCTTCCCAGGGAGGTTGTGGAGTCACCGTCCCTGGAGGATCGGTTGGATGATGAACTTAGTGACATGATTTAGATAGTTTAGATGGTTTAGATGATGGATTGGTGTTGGTTAAGTTGTTAAGTAAAAGGTTGAACTTGATGACCTCTACGGTCTTTTCCAACCTTGTTAATTCTGTGTGTAATAAGAAATACTATGTTCCTGGCAGAACTGCCAGTGGCATGACAAATAAGGAAAGAAAAATCCACTTAGAAACAATTCTCTGGAGTCTTCAGCCTCCCACTTCACTAAGGAATAACTTATCTGAGAGTCAAAACCATTCCTGCTCCTTGCTGCATTACTGTAGATACTAATGGAGTTATAAGTCTTTACTACCTATTCATTTTCAGTATGGAGTTGTTGATTTTTCTGGGCAGTGACAATGTTTTTTGAAATTTAAAAAAAAAAAAAAAAGAAAATGCTTTATTGACTGCTTGCTGAAAGTGTAAAAGAAGGCCAGATTTTGTGCTCACTTCCACAGGGAAGTAAGTAAACACAAAGTGCTCCTCCTCTGTATTTTCTGTGTAAGCAATCAAGTTCCTGGGCAGTGAAACACAAAAATTTGCAAAATTAGAATGGGAAAGAGGGTGCCATATGGAACAGACAGAGCATTGGATCCATGCTTTGACTACTCATCCACAACCAGCAAACCCCAGATTTATTTGCTGTGCATTATATTTATTCCCTCTGCCTTCTGCAACAAGGAAGAATTATGATTCCACGCATCAGAGGGAATGACAGTAGCTCTGGGGCAATAGACATGATGTTCTGCCCCTGCTCTGTGCTACGCCTGAAGTCTGATTGTAGCTCATTGTGATGGATTTGTAGTGTCTCCATCTTCTAACCACTTTAAGGAGTCATATTTAAGCAATAACAATATAAAAACAACTCAGCTAAATAAATTAAAGGCTAATTATCATAAATATGAATCAGTGAAGCTGGGTGTCACATGCTATCAGTAACTTTTTATCTCAATTGGAAAATGGCTAATTACACTCATCCAATTTTGGAGCTGTATTAATACTCCCAAGAGTAAAAAAAACCTCAAAAACCAAAATATAAAACAAAGCAAAAAAACACACCAGCAAAAAAACCCCAAATCAAACAGTGAAAAAAAACCCCAAAACCAAACAAGAAAACAAACCACAGGAAATTAACTGGGAGACTTTTGAAACTGTAATAAACGATACTAAAGGAATTTACAAAACTCTTGATAGTGGGGCAAGACTATGGGTTGACCCTAGAGACAGGGAAAAAAATTACTGACCACCCTTCCCAGACCAGCGGGAAATGTTCATATCTACGTTTCTTCTCCACAATTCTGAGTTCCGGCCACACACTGCTCTCCAAGAGTGGAAAAGCTGAGCACGTGTGACCAGCAGCACCATACTGTCCTGCCCTGTGCTCCTCAGCACACTCCTGGGTCATCTATGCACCCTGGGAAGGCGAATTTCCCACAACAGAGTTAGACTCAAAGCAATCCTGCTGGGAACGATTCCTCCAAAGGCATAAAAGCAACATCTATTTTTGCTGGTGAAATTGCAAAAATTGTAAATTGTGAAATGTAGCTAGGAAATATAGAGGAATGTACTAGAAACTACTGAGATAGATTGAAGATTTTCATCAGAAAATTAAAAAAAATCACACAAATTTATTTGTTTACACAAACAGCAAGAGCAGGTAAATTCTCATCTTTGTGAAATATTCTCATTTGATTTTTTTTACTTTTATTTCAAAGCAAAAGTATTGCTTAAATCTCTGCATTTGCCCACCACATGCAGAGAAGCACTGAGTCTCTGGAGTGCCATTACCACCACTATTGCTTTTCGTGGGAAAGGATGCCAGTCTGGGAGGAACATGGCACACAACAGTGGTTATTCAGCTTTCTCTTTTTCTAAACATGTGCAAAATAAGACCTACATTTCACAAGCCTTTGCTGATAAATACTACGTGATTTGAAATTTTAGCACTTACGCATGCAAAGGTTGCTTGAATGAGATATTCACATGTGTGGCTTGATTATAGTGTTTTATCAGTCAGCTGAACATCTAATGTTTAGCACAGTAGTCGGAGTACTTCTTTTCATGTTATAACAAAGGTTGCCCTCAGATAGTAATTACAGCCTTCTTAATAAAAGGAAAGGCATTTTGGAACTGCCTGCAAAGTTCAGAAGCTAGAGATGAAGTTTGGAAAAAGAATTTGCCATCACTTTGCATGTGGCAAGTAGTTTGGCTCCTGAGCAGAAAAACAGCAGAGCTGCCTTGAAAACATTTCCTCAGAGCTGGAGACATTAAAAAATTCACTAGCTGTGGAAAACAAAATTCTCTGGGATTATAAAAAATCACAGCAAAATAATATTTCTGTAAAAAGAATGTACAAAACCAATGTGATGAATTATTTTATGACCTTTTAAAACTGTAGAAAAGCACAGTGACAGGGAGATGCAGAGCATATGCAGCAGAATATGTTCAGAGCAAAACTGACCATGCCGAGCATAGTGGTTAAGCATTCACAGCCCTGGAGCAATATGTGCCAATATGAGTTATATTTTCTAGTGACATTTCTGAATGTATCTTATTGAGGCTCTGTTAATGGTATATGTCTGTGCTTTTTGTACTTGCAGTATTGTAATCAGTTTGATCAAAATAATTTGGGGGACTTTATGAAGTTTAGGACACTAAATTACAGATATGCATCTCTCCCATCTTTGAAAATTCCAGGTCAATTTTATTTCTGATGTTTTGGATTTCTCTTTTTCTTTTCTGACTTAAAAACTATTTATCAGTGGCCAGCAACCTTATTAGTGAATGTCTTATTAATTGCAACAAATGGAACTGCCAGTTTTAGCTTTGTAACTTCTTAGGGATTCTCTTTTATTTTAAAGTCACAGGGATATTAACAGTTCTAAACTTCCAAACTAGATATCATTTTCATCAGAGTTGGAGAGGACTGTCCACATACAATTTTATCTTCTGTCCATTGGTAAGTACAATTTTTTCCCATTTCTCTTAGACAGATAATAAATTTTGTATGTTTCCTTGCCCTACAATGATTAAGCGACTAAATATGGTTTTCCAAACTGTATGTACTGTCTATGCTCCTTTCTATTGCATTGGTTTTGCATTCAGCTTCTTCTTGATTGCAGCTTTGTCTCCAAATTAAGATGTCAGATTTTGACATATTTCTATGTAAATAAACTGGATTTTCATTTTCTGTGATTGTCTAAGCAGTGACACTATACCATGGTGGGTACTGTTTAATCATAAAGTTAGAACTTCCTACCCTTTTCGAAAATATGCTTTTCTTCATGCATAGCCTCCATGTCTCCTGCTAGAGCCGTGTAGTTCTGCACTAAAGTGCTTAGCTTTTACAGCTCGATGCTGCATTTCATGCTTAAATAAGCATTACTTTATTAACATGTGTGGTCACAGAGATAGTTTGACACCCTTCAGGAAATTTGATGTTGTTTTCTCTGCTGTGAAGGCTGAAATATTCACCTTTATATGGTTAGGTAGCAGATGAAAGGTATTTTCAAATCCTTTGAACTGGTCAAGAATGTACCACAGGACACATCCAAAGGAGAGGAATGAAGGAAGGAGGAACATGCAATGTCCTGTCAGAAACAGCCTAAGATGAGCCTGCTGGGAAGCAAGGCACAACATTTTTCTTGTACAGGCAACAAGAACTCTTGTATCATTCATGCATGATGGCACATGTCCCCGGCTGCAAGTCTAGGAGAGAGAGAACAGCAATACACTGAAATTGTGACATGTGGGAGAACAGGGATAAGGAAGAAAAGCAGAAACATCCTACCATATTTGTAGCACCTCTTTTTCAGGTGTTATCAGTATTATTGTTTGGGAAGTTCTGGCTTTCAGACATGCACATATGCATATGCATGTCTCCATGTGTAAAGTCTTGGAGATACTGAGCTGAGCTACTGAATCTTGGGCAGTCTGGGACTAGTGCAGAAGTCCACCCCCACCATCACAACTGTGTCTTGCAGTCTCCAGATGTGGGGTGGTAATTTTATGGGAGAGAAAATAACAACAGACTAGGGAGAAAGTTGCCAGTTGCAGCCTATAATGTTACAGATAGGTGATCAAGCATAGGCTTTAGTTGTGTTGCAGTGCAGTGAGTGTTATTCATGTCCCTGAAGAGTCACTTGCCTTTAGGTAATTGCACAGACCATTTCTGGGCTTCACAATGCTCACTGCAGCAGTACCCTCTGGGCCTTGCTTGGTGTCTGGCCCTGATGGCTGCCCCTGCAAGAATGTCACTGCCTGAAAAGTAGTTGTCTGCTTGGTGGAGTTAGCCCATACCTGCTTAGGTGACACAAAGGCTGGCATGGTACAGCCACAGCCCACTGTGCACCCTCCTTGCAATTGCAGGCATTGTCCCAAGTAGTGCTCTGCAGTACTGTGCATTATTACAACGATTTTATTTTATATTATTCCAGGTGCTTCCCAATAATCAACCACTACCCTTGAAAATACATTTATATGCGTGTATACACATATGTTTGTATACACCAGGCCTTGAGATGCTTCTAGGGGTTTTCTTCACAGATAGTCCTCTACTACCTGTGCAGCTCTTCTGCCCCACAGCTGTGGTTCCCGATGAAGACACACAGTCATGTGACAGGGAACTTGCATTCTTCACAGAATAGATACACCTGAGACAGAATACATTTCTAAGAAAGAAGAGGACTCAATTAATTTTACTGCTGTTCTTGTGTTTGATGAAGTATCTCATGTGCAAGGGGGTATTCACCAGGGCTGTATATTAAGTCCTACCTGGCATGATGATCATCCACAAAAGATCATAAATAAGTCTTCTGTTTTTATAGCAAGGTCACATTGATGGGGCTTTGCTATCTCTGACAATTCTGCAGCTACTGAAAGGGCTTTGCTGGGAGGTTGTAGCCAGGTGGGAGTTGGTCTCTTCTCCCAGGCAACTAGTAACAGAACAAGAGGACACAGTCTCAAGCTGTATCATGGGAAGTTTAGTCTGAATGTTAAGAAAAAATTTTTTACAGAAAGAGTTATTTGCCATTGAAATGGGCTGCCCAGTGAGGTGGTAGAGTCACCGCCCCTGGAAGTGTTTAAAAGGAGACTGGATGAGACACTTAGTGCCACGGTTTAGTTGATGAAGTGGTGTTGGTGATAGGTTGGACTAGATGACCTCAAAGATCCTTTCCAACCTAGTTAATTCTGCGATTCTGTGAACCCTTGTAAATTTGCCTTGGGCAGCAGGTGGCAAACTCAGCTCTGCAGAAAAGAAGGGTATGAGAGGTTCAGGATTTGTTGTGAGTTTTGTTCCACAGGCTTCACTCAGCCTGATTAAGTGCTACTCAGATGTCCAGGCTCATAAGTTCTTTACTACCAGCCCAGTATCTGTGTTTTACACTCCTTAGGCACCGCAAAATTCAAGCCCAGAGTGACATTTCTGTTTACAGCAAGGGGTTGTTAAAACAAATCCTAATTTTTTCACATATGGATTGTGCCAGTCAACTTGGTACTCTCTGGTTCCGAGCCAGTGGGCATGTGGCTTTAGTGGACCCCAATAATAGACAAACCAAGAGAGGATGGGAGCATGTAGCTCCCCATTCCTTGCCATTTTTTCCAATAAGTTAATTTTATAATGGCACACAAAACATCTCTTAAAATCCTTGGAAAGGTATATGTTCTTTTTAAAGCCTGCAGGCTTCAGTGCATCTTATTGCTGTTAACATTTTCTACTATCTTTGAAGATATTTCTGAAGCATGTAGCCCAGCAGATACTTGGTGCACATGTGATGGGGATATATGTGAAATGCTTGGCAGAGACAAGGTGAGTCAGATTTGTTTCAGAGGCCATGAAAGAGGGGGTTGAGCTCATGCTGTGCCATCGGTCTTGTCAATTCACTGTTGCAGAGTCCTTTTTGGAGGCCAGCCAAGCTAGAGCAGAAGCCCTCAGAAAGGACAGAAAACAGGCAAGTGCCAGATGACAAACATATTAAGCTCCCAGTGCCAGTGCAATGTCCCGTTGGAGTGCGACCCCTGATGGAGTTTGGGGCCAGGGAGCAACATAGCTGTCATATCCCATCCAATGGAAGGTCATGAAGTAAGGAAAGCATTAAAAGTCACAAACCAATCTGTTGTCATTATGATGACCTAAAAGCATCATGGTAAAAATCAGGACCTTTTACATTTAGGAAAAGGGTCTTATTTTTGTGAATGTTTTAAGTTCTGGGGACTGATTACAGGCTGTAGAAGGGAAATATCCCCAAGGAATAACCATGGGTAGCAGTTCTTCAGGAAAGGAGGGGCTGACACTCACTACCAAAATTGTTTTCTACAAACAGGTCCTTTCTTTAAGATAAGTAATTGATCAAAGGCTGTGTCCATGGTGATGACATCTAGTGTTTCTTTGCCTCTTGCTAGTATTTAAGGAACGTTTGAGCTCTTGTATCCCAGGCACAGCAGGGACTGTCTGCTCCTCCTTAAAAGTGCTCACTCTGAAAAGCACACCAGGACTTTTCACAAGGGCTTTCTCCCCCACTGCCTATACTCAGGACTGGGGTGGCTGTGCTGTCTCCTCTGGTCTATTCTGCCTCTCCCACCTCAGCATGAGCATGTCACAAAAGAGCTCCCTGACAATCCATGGCTTTGTGCTGGCAGTGCTGGACTCCTGGGGCTGTGGCAGGAGCTACCAGAGTTTAACTGCTCCTTGCAACCCTCTAAAATAGAGTGGGCACACAATTTACAGTAGTTTATAAACAGCATACACCACATCGTGAGAGGACCATGAGGATCCTGCACACATATATAAGCTGCAAAGCTCCTGTAAGTGGAAGAAAGAGACCCCTTAGAGACTTCATTTATCCTCTGTCCTCCAGACCATGCAGTACACGTATAACTGCCCCTGATAACAAGCCTCATGGTTTGCATTCGGGTGTGTGCCAGCAGCAATGCATTTTGTAATTAAAATAATGGGTTCACGACATGAGTCTGTCATAAAACAGGAAATGGGCTGTATTTTATATATATTTATATATATATAAACTATATATAATTTGGTTTGCTCTGGTGTTTCTACCAACTTGTCTTACCCTAAGTTTTTCTTTAATCCTGTGGAATTAATATTGACAAGCACACAAACCATAATGTCCTCCTGTGCTTCCAAATTACATAGCTGTCTTTTAGAGTATCTAAGCAAACAATCTCAGGAAATATTGATGTTTCTTGAAATGCATTGAATCTACAGATAAGAAGGATTTTTTTTTCTCAAAGACTAAACAAGTCTGCTGCAATTATAACTGGACAGTTTCAGCAAATAACTTGGAAAAATATTTCCAGTAAATATGAGAATCATTCACTTTCACCAACCCCACATTTCTGCATTACAGAGGAGAGGGTCAAGAAATCTATTTATTTGGGCACCATAAACATCCCACTACTGTCATCAGGGTGTTACAGCTACTACTGAGAAACAGCCCTGGAAGAGAGGTGTCCCAAAGCCAGAGAGAACTTTCCTCATGCCATTTTTGTATCTCCTCTTTGCACATTACACAGACATAGATGTCACTACCCTTTCAGGGATGCACAATAAAAATAGTAAACAAGCAAGTGCATTTTCCAGAAGCTGACTTAAAATCTTGGGATAAAATACTTTAAAAATATCACTTGTTTGGGTTTCATCTAAATTCCAGCATACTGCTTGTTTCCAAAAACAGCTTTCCCATGTCTATTGATTAATAACAGTTATTCTTTAGATCTTCAATCATACTGGCTGTATTGATCTGAAAGCCTGATTCTAAGTCACATAAACATTTGCCTGGCTTTATGCATCAGGATGCTTGTTGACAATATAAGTCTGAGTGATATTGCTTAAAATTCTAAGTATTTTCCATTGAGTTTTGTGGAGATGCTATACGTTTGGAAACATTTAATGCAAATTCATGGGAACAAAAAATCAGCAATCATTTGAAAAGTGTGTTTGCACTGTTTAGGGGACTTACAAATAAAGCAAATTTCACTTGGTTTAGCTTTTGCATAGATTCTGACACACACACACACACACACACCCTTTTCCTGGCACCCTTGTTCCAGTCATTAGGATCTTTCAGCCATCCCCAGCCTCTCCTGCAGGTCACATGCTGAGGACACAAAATCTTGGAGCATCTAAGGTAGCTGGTGACTGCACTGTGCTAAAATTCTGAGTTGGATAAGCTCTAGAAGGCATCAAATTCAAGTCCTTGACTGTAGGAGGAGCATCTACCCCCAAAGCCCTTCTGACAGACACTAGTACAAGTTAAGCTCCAGTGAGGGAACACTAGTGTTCGAGACAAACTGTTACCTTGCTTAGCTCTTCTGATCACTCAGAAGTTTTTCCTAGCGTTTGGCCTGTATTTCCCTTGCTGCAGTTTAATGTCATTAAGAAGAATTTATAAGCAAATGAAAAGCATATTTTACCCTACAGAGGAGACAGCAATAATTATTGGAAGCACCTTTAGGGCTTCTCTTTTACATGTACATGAGCCCAGCCTAACTTAATATTCAAGAACCACTCCTGTTTCCCATAGCCAATGTTCCTGGCTCTTGAAATGCTGTAATGCTGTTCCTTGCTGCACTCCTGAGGCACATCTAGTAATTTAGAGGAGTCCATTGGAGCTCAGTGTGGGTAATCAGGACCCCTGGGCTCATCTAGGGAGGTATCTATGGCCACTGTGCCCAGCACACACAAAAGTTATTTAAAAAAAAAAAAAGAATAAAACTAGTCAGAGTACCACAGCCCAGGAACAGGTCACACCATCCTGATGGCACAGATTGACTATTGTCCTTCACTCGTGCAGCACATTGACTTTGTCTCCCTCCTCTGACACTGCCCTTTTCTGTCGTTTCTCTGGCCTCCATCTTCCTCAGCAGCTGGAGGTGCTGGGAGGTCCTCAGGGAGAATTTCTGCTGACCTCTGCAAGAGACATCTTCACTCATTGCATTCATGCTTGGATGCTGTGAATGGCCCTTCTTGTCCCAAACCAATCCCTACAAGGATTGGTGACAAGATGTCACTACTGATCTTTTTCAATGGGATCAGTTTGTGGCTTTTACTACTACAGTTACTGCAGTAAGGAAACTACCAGATGCTTAACCTGATTAAAAACAAACCACCAGGCAAAAATCAGAAGCAAATTCCCTCTTGTCACTAAAGTCATGAATTAGACTTACTGTTTTAGAATGACTAATTTTGATGTCTTAGCACAGATACCCTGTTCTAGCGTAGTGGAGGAGAAAGGACTTGATGGTTGCCCAATGAAGGAGATCAGACAGAGAGTCAAATAAACTGCTTCCAAGCTGACAGTGAAGGAGGAAGCCAGAGGATATGCAAACCAGGCCCAAAACACACGAATTTCTGTCTGGTCCTACAGATTCAGAGCCTAGTGTCTCCCCACGGGGCAAAGGCACTCAGCAATGGCACCACTGGCTGCCTCAGTGTAACAACTCTGCAGTCAGCACACCCAAGGGAAGCTAATAAGTTCAGCTGATTCTTCACATGAAAGTCCCTGGCTTTCCACCTTTGCCTCCAGAAGGATTAAACTGAAGATGTCTGCAGGACTGAATTAAATTTTCAGAGGTGATGGGACAGGGAGCCCAAAAGGCAAAAAATAGGAAATGCTCTGCTGAGCATTTTGCTGCTGCCATGAATTACACTTGAAGTTCCCTGAGCTTTAGCAATTTCCTTTTTCAATTCTGCAAACAAAACTAAAGCAAAGACCCAGCCATGTGTAGGCCTTGCTCTTCTTTTCCGGGCAATCCTATAGAACATAGGCACTACCTCTGATTGCCAACAGAAGCAGATGCCAAGACTGCAACCAGAAGAGGTAGGAGAATGATCATTGCTTTCTGTGATTATAGGGTAAACCCTCAAGATATCCTTTTCACAATTAGGCCAAGCAGGAACGAGCCTCAGCCACTACATTTAGGTGGCACATTACAGGGCCAGGCAGCTGTTTGCAGGCAGCCTAGCCTGGTATTCCTCACTTGCACCTATCCAGTGCTGAGTATTTTCTCACAGCATTAGGACACCTGAAAGGTACCAGATCTAAAGCAGTTATAAAAAGAATAGTGGGATGTTTTGGCTTCCATGTGCAGTGCTGGCTGAAGATCAGATAATAGTGATATAGTCAGATACACTGTCACCTTGAGCTTTTCCCTGAGGCAGGCTGACATTATCTTCTCCAAAACCAAGAATACCTTGGAGGTTCTTTGTTAATCTGTAAGTCTTTAAACAGCTAAAGGTGCTTTCTACAGTCTAAGTTCAATATGCTCCTCTTTCTTGTTTGCCATATCTGGAATTCAGGTTATAGCTGAAGGTAAACCTTTAACTACAGTACTGAGATGTGATTCTGGGTGCAGCCAGGGCAACAGTTCATCCTCCTGCTTAGGTGCTACTCAGTGGAAATTTGGCAGATGAGCCTGTTTTCCACCAAGAACTTGGTGTATCTGGTTTGCCAGGCAAAAGGGGTGGATGAGGTCTCAGGGTGAACAAGGCATATACAAAAGTGCATTGACCCAAACACACAGGTCACATCATTTGTAGCAGACCAACGTCAGTGCAGCACAGCTCTCCAATATCTGTCTTGGTCTTAAGAGTAACAGAGGTTCCTCAGTTGAGAACTCGGATGTCCAGCAAGTCCAAACCACCATGAAGAAGAAATTAGTTTGGTTGTAGTGCATGATGTAGCAAATGCTTCTCAGACTGTCTCGCCTGTCTATCCAGATTGTAAAAAATAGTATTAATTTTAGCTCTACCATTGTGCTGCATTTATTGAGGATCTGGGACACTTTTTGTTCTGTTTATTCCCATTTTCTCATTAAAAATTGAAGCCAGACTGCACACTAGAATTAAGTATGTTGCTGTGAAAGGCCAAATACTGCTCTCTCTTCTGGCAATGACAAAATTCCTATTAGTTTTATTGGCATAGCACTGAGCCCTAAAGCTAAAAGTAGCTCTGTGAGTGACAGAACCATTGCACTCAAAATGAAATGCTGCTCCTGATAGAAAGCTGAGTTCCTTTCTTTACTGTCATTTATGAAAAATAATAATGATCTCTGCAGATGCCATCTGTGTAAGTCTTTGCCTTCCTTCCAAACCCTTTTGTGACTTGGATTGCTTGGCCACCACCACAGAAATGCCAATAAGCCAAAAAGGGCACATCCAAGCCACAGGCAGTCAGGGTTACATGGGGAATGAGGTGGGCACAAGGTCAGCTCAAAGTCTGGCTGCCAAGGGGGAAGACATATAAAGGAGTTCTCTTATCAGCAATCCCGGGACATGGAGAATCATTTTTTCCAATTACAAGACAGGAAGATCTACAGTGCATTTTCTGGTTATCTCATGCTATTTTTATTAGGAAATGAGCTTCACCTGCACAGCTAAATCTTGAGAAAAGAAACATGACATTTTCTTTCCAGATAGACTGTTTGATCACTTCAGAAAAAAAAAAAAAAAAAAAGTCATCACTCTCTGACAACTCTTATGAGTCTGTCATGTACCTGTAATGTCTCTCAGAAGGACCCAGATGATGAAATACAGAGGCTGTAGAAGAGTGTCAGCTTGCACTTCTAAAGAAAAGTTGTGGAAAGAAAACTTTAAAATACAAATAAAGTTTAAGCTTAAAGGTGGAAACTTGGAAGCCAAATTAAAAAAAAAAATAGCAACAAGCTATCTATAATGAATTTTATGCTTTTTAAAATAAAATCTCTTGGGTTTGGACCTGCAGGTGTGTTTTTTGATGCTTGTAAGTCATTGTTATATAAGTATAATATTCATGGCATCTGCTTGTCTGTTACACCAGCTTTTTATTAAACACAAATATCCTCCTGTGTTTCCCTGTGGCAAATACGCAGACAGTATAATGTGTGCTAAAGGCAGCAATCCAAAGGTTTCTGTTAGGTGCTGTATTTAGCTGTGCAGGACAGCTGATTGGAGAGAAAGTTGTGGACAGCAAAGTCTGCTCTCTTTGAAGCTGACACCTTAGTACATCTATTTTCATCTCTTTCTACTAAACGTTTTGATGGCCATGGCTCTTGGATCAGATGAGGGAGTGCACAGTCAGACTATCCAGCAGACACTTTGCAGGACAACAAAGTCCTCCTGAAAAGCTACACCCAGAAAAAAATAACTCCCTTTCTTCCTTGTGTGGGGCATTGGCTGGGCTCCAAACTAGTCTGTAGACTAAAATTAGGCAGTCAAAACCTACAGCCAGCACCTTAACCTTGTTTTCAGGTTTGTTTCTGCTATGACTCTGTGCAAAGAACTGCTTGAAACCTGCTGGTAAGGCCTAGCCCAGAGAAGGTTTCCAAATGTCTAATTATCTAATTTAAACCTCCTTCTGGAATATTTTATTTCTAAATTATGAAGAGGTTTAATAACAGCTTTCAGCTTCATTAACTGTTTTATGTACCTGAAATAAAGAAAATCCACAAAAACCTTGATTAATTGCCCAGCAGTGTTGTCTGACACAGTAGGGTTTATACCAGCGTTAAAGCCTTTCTGAGAAAGTGAATTTTTACATGGGGTCAATGTCTACTTTGTGAAAACAGAGAAAACCAAATCCATGTCATATTCCTCCTTTTCTGGAAAATTTCACAGAGTGGAAATTTGGCTGAAGAGTGCAGTGATGCATTCAGCTAGAACAGAACCTTTTAAAACAATGTGAAAACCGCAGCTCAGCAGTATTTCACGTGTATCTATTCAAGGTCAGAATTTAACACAATAGCTACATTTTGTTAACAGCTCTTCTGATGTGGAAATAGCATGAGATGAGTTTTAAAACAGCGGCATGAGTGATGACTACACACATAGTTTCTAAAGCTTTTCGTTACTGCCCAACACCCCTGCATTTTGAGATGCTCAGCACAGTCTGCATTCCTTCTCAAATGGTCTGTTTTACATGCAGATTTCTGAACTTTTTATAGTCAAAAGTCTTGCTCCAGTCAACATACTTTTGGGATGTATGAGGAATGGAAAATGAGCAACTAATATACTGCCAGTTGCCATTTAGCCAAACTGACTGATCCATTTAGGAACAGGGGTGACTTCCAAGGACACCCAGCACAGTATTAACGCCGAATTTTTAAGACATTTTCTTTGACAAGAAAATGAAGATAAAGGTAGCAAGATGTCAAAATGCGTGAATTGTGAATTGCCATTTAATATTTCAGTGAAGCAACATATGAATAAAGACAAGGGTGTCTTGCTGCTAAAAATAACCTCTTGTTTTTAATGCTGATCTGCAGCTGTAATGAGAGTGTTCAGAATTTTTCAAGCCTATCAATTTTTAAATCTAGCAGGTTATGTCAACCTGAGAGAGGAAAATCTTGCTTTGATTTTTAGACAAAATGTAATTTTTTTTAAGTTACCTCTGATTTTGGAAACAAAGTATATTCTACAAACCAAAGGCAAACCAAAGGCAAGTTATCACTTTGGTATTACAAAAATCACAGAGCAGTGAGGTGAGGCCTGGGAGATAAGAAATACTTAGTGTCAGGACCACTTTGAAGAGTGTAGAGTCATCATTCTGCTTTATTGTACAAGTGGCTTTTCACATGTAAATCTGCCATTATTAAATTAATATTTGTAAGTTTAACTCTGATCATTTTTCCTTTACTTAATGAAGGACTAGTTACACTGAAGCTGAAGGAATTACACACATGACTAGTCCCAGAATTAGGCTTCTTACATGGTTTGGATGACTTTGACTTTTTGGAGCGTCTGTTGAGCCTGCCCCCACAAAGCTTTTCCTTCTTCCGTAGAAGTCAGAGGTAGCTTAAAGTGAATTTACCAGTGGGGAAACATGCATTTATACTTGGACTTCATGGGAGAAAGAACATCTTCACTCAAGAGCAGAGAATATAGCAAATGTCATATTTCTAAAAGGCCATTGGCATTTCAGCAATGTTTTCAGCACAATTTGGCACAGTGTCCAAATATATTTGTCACTGATAAGTAGCCTGTTCCAAAAGTTTTAAAAAAGTACATTAGGCAATGAAAAAAGAGAGAATACAATAATATATGGGAAAAGTGAAAAGAAGGGAACTGTGATATCTTGTTTGAATGACAAGTAAATGTTCTGTGTCTTCACTGCAAGAGAAAAAAAGGTTTTGTGACTGAGAGGCATTTCAAAGGACCTGTCACAGCACAAAATCCTAGCAGAGACAAGGCGCAGGTCTATGGTGCAGCTACTCTAGGCAAGATTTATATCTTTATCTCACTAGTTACAGTGAGATAAAAAAAACATAGTGCCTTTTTTCTGCAAAGGCTGCATGTTAACATAGCTATCTGGATGTCAAAGAACATCTTTGTTTTCCATAAGAATAGCTAGGAGACGAAGCACTTTTAAGCATTCTATCAGATTATCCAGCTACACTATTTTTATAGGCTTAGGATTTACCAAGCAGATACTTCAGAACATAAACTCAGCCTGCAGGGTAAGGATGAAGTAGGAGTTCTGTGGCAAATTCGTATTTGTACAGTTCTTGTCCTATCTTCTCCAGCAATTCTTCACAGCCCTAAAAAAAGATGCAAAAATTCACTGTTTTGCCAGATAACTCTCTTATTCTCTCTGTTCGTTTTCCTTCACATCTCACCACTTTTCCACCAACCATGATGTAGATCTGTAAATAAGCAACGCGACAAAATGCCTTTTGTACCCAGGCCTAAAGAATTTCAGTCGATGTAATTATACATACTTATATATAATATTGACTAGATATAATTCCAGAGCGTAGGGTTCTTAGAAAAATAAATCTTCTTGTCATCCACATGACCAGTTCAAGATGAGCAAAGTATCACAGACCCACTGCATGGTTGAGGTTGGAAGGGACATCTGGAGGTCATCTGCTCCAACCCCTCTGCTCAAGGAGGACCACACAAGAAACAATCTCCTGGGACCATGCCCAGATGGCTTTTGATTCTCTCCAAAGATGGAGACTCCATGACTTCCTTGTACATCCTGTACCAGTGCTGGGTCATACTCACTAAACAAAACAAAAACTAAAAGCTACTGTTGAGAATTTTTAAAAGAAACAAAATTTAGAGTTTCAGCTCTTTTAACTTTTCTTATGATTGAATGAAGAACTTCAGAAAACTGAAATGTGATTGTATGTTTTCTAGATGCAAGTTTAGAGTAGACTGGTCTGTAATTAGGGTAGTTTTTAGCTTAGGTGTGGTGCCTGGCACATGTTTCTGATTACTGAAGGTGAAATTGGCTGAAGTCCCCACATGCTGCGCAGACCCCTTCTGGCTTTTATAGAGCATTCCCTGGGCCACGCAGTTCCACATTAAATGCCCCTGCACCTATTTTATTACTGGATCTAGACTGACTCCACTCAAAGCAATGGCTTTTTTTTTTTCCCCCTTAGGGGCATGGAGCACTTCTCCTACAAGGAAAGGCTGAGAGAATTGGGTTTGTTCAGCCTGGAAAAGAAAAAGCTTTGGGATGACCTAATTGCGGCCTTCTAATTCCTGATGGAAACTTACAAGAAGGATGGAGAGAAACTATTTACAAGAGTATATAGTGACAGGACAAGGGAGAATGGCTTTAAATTGAAAGAGAGTAGGTTTAAATTAGACAATAGGAACAAAGTCTTCATGATGAGGGTGGTGAGGCACTGACAGATTGCCCAGAGAAGCTGTGGGTGCTCTATCCCTGGAAGTGTTCAATGCCAGGTTCGATGGGGCTCTAAGCAACCTGGTCTACTAGAAGGTGTCCCTGCCCATGGCAGTAGGATTGGAACTCGATGATCTTTTAAGGTTCCTTTGAACCCAAACTATTCTATGATTCCATGATTCCATGATTCCATGATACTGACCCTACTGTCTGCTGGAAAGTAGCATGACATGTACCACAGCTTAGTAAAGAACTAAAACACAAGGTCCATGACCTACCCTGCATGAAGGACATGAGGAACTCTGTGGCCACTGAAATGGTGGCAGTTGGTGAGTATAGAATAGAGGTACTGTTGGTGTGTATTTTTGGAGAAATGGAGGTACAGAAATTTCAGTTTTCACTGCAGAAGGGCTACGAAGGGGAGCCTGACAATAACCTTCAATGAGTAGTTTGGGGCAATTAAAGCTTTGATTCCCTAGAAATTCCTGATGCTTCTCAGCACACAATGCTGGGGCCAGCATCCAGCTTGTCTACCTGACACCTGACATTATCACAGAAATAGTGTTAGACATGTCCCACATACCCATATTAGAAATGGGCCCTTGCTCATCACTGGACCACCCCACGTCTCTTCAAGTCCAATAGATGTGTGTGTGCATGTGGCAAGCTGGGACTAGCCATAGGCTCTGGCTGGCTCACAAGGACAGAGGAGGTGCACTCAGTGGGCTGATACTTCATCCCTCTTCTCTCCCTCAAAAATTTCATCCACTTGAACATCTAGGCAAAGTTTTGTCTTACACTAATAAGCAGATGTCTTCGGTGTCTACTTCTTGGCCATGTCTAAATGTTTTAATACCATCCTTCTGTTTTAAGTGAGCTAAGGAGCTTATTTATCTCTAATCGAATAACTGCAGATTTTCCAGGCACAGAAATGCTAAAATTCAGTGTTTTCAAGCCATCCACAGAAGCATCAACAAAATTTGAATTTCTTATTATTGAAATTATTAATTTTATCTGAATGTCACTTCCACTTATGTTTCTTTTGATCTAGTTGGGAAAGTGAGCAGCTATTAAGACTATTAAGCAAACATTTCCTGAATCAAAAAAATAGCCTAATTATTTCTAGATGCATATGGGTTTTATTATCCATGAATTAGTTACTAATTCACCCATCCTGCATTTTAATACTCAGCTAGAAAGCTCAGACTGGTTTTAAAGAAACTTTTCTGTTTTCCCAAATTGAGACCTTTGCTACTTACTAAAGAGTTCTAAACAGTAAATAAATATTTAATGAGATCTCGGGAAAAACATCCTCTTTTAACTTGTTTAAAGAAAATAGTTTATTCAACAACAGAATAAAATCAAGAGCTGAGCCAGTTTCTCCTCAAACTCAGCTTGGAGCCTAGGAGAAAAAAAAGTTGCTTTAACACATAGTGTAATTTGCAGGTGTCAGAAGTAGAAGGGCTGCCAGAGCCTCAAGCCATCTCACTCCAATTGCTCCTCCTTGCGAAAGGCATTTGATCATTACTGACTCACAGGGTACATGCAAAAGAAATGAGCCGTGTCGTCCTTTAACCCCAGGCAGCAACCTAGCCCCATGCAGCCACTCACTCACTCCCCCCACAGCAGGATTGGGAAGAGAATTCAGAAGGGTAAAAGCTAGAAACTCATGTGCTGAGATAAAGACAGTTTAATAGAGAAAGCAAAATCCATGTACATAGGCAAAGCAAAACAAGGAATTAATTCACTGCTTCCCATGGGCAGGCAGGTGCTCAGCCATCTCCAGAAGAGCAGGGCCTCATCACACACAATAGTTACTTAGGAAGACAAACAGCATCACCTCAAACATCCACCCCTTCCTCTTTCTTACCCCCACTTTATAAACTGAGAAAGATGCCATACGTCATGGAATATTTCTTTGGTCAGTTAGGATCACCTGCCCTGGGTCTGTCTCTGACCAATCTCCCATACGTCCTCAACTTCCCTGTCAGTGTGGCAACATGAACAGTAGAAAAGGCCTTGGCTCTGTGTTAACACTGTTCAGCAATAACAAAACCATCTCTATATTATCAACCCTGTGTTCAGCACAAATCCAAAACCTAGCCCCATACTAGCCATTGTGGAGATAATTAATTCTAGCACAGCCACGTCTGTAACCTAGAGGAAGAGTAGAAGGATGGGGGCAAGAGGTTAAGGGGAATCCTGTCTCTCAACATCTATGGGAGGAAACCAGATCTACGGGACTGAAAAACACAAAGTGAGAATCTGGATGTGGTGTAGCAGAGGAGTGGATGGCCAGGAGAGATAATTCCCATTTGTTTTTATTATGAAGATACTGTATTCATTGTTAGAGAAGAGCAGCCATACATTTTCTTGCCATTGTCACATAGAAACATGACAACAGTGGTAAGGTGGAAGTGATTAATAAACCCTCTCTTTTTGTAGGGAGTGAAACTTCCAAAAAACTCCTGCTGTAGCATCTTTACTGGAAATAGTTAGATATAAAGACACTTCAGTAGCCATAGGAGGGAATGCAGCTCATGTCTCCAGGTACATCTGGTAACTCCCGCCTGCAATGAGACAGGAAATGACAGCACTCAGGGCCAGAGGAGAGCTGAGTCACACAGGTACCTCCCAGCACTAAACATGGAGGGAGCTGAGCTGCCTCCACTGCACGGTGAGACAGAAGCCCCCAGTGTGGGTTTGGCAACAGCTCTGGTGTAAGGCATCCTGTTGTCCTCTGCCATGGGGACATGGGGCATGGTTTTGCTCCAGAGCAGCTTTGTACATGTAACCTGCTTCATCTGCAAGACTGACCACCAACACATGGACCAGCCCTCCCACACTCCTCAGGGCTGCTATCTCTCCATGGCTGTGCTTGCTGCAGTCACAGGGCACTAGGGAACTGCCTTGGACATTTATTACAACGGAAGAAGAATGAGACCTAATGAACCAAAATAGAGAATTTAGGATACAACATCTAACAACTTGGCAAACATGACAATGATATTTTATTCCTGTTACGGAGGCTTGGAGACCATTTATTTATTTTTAATGTGTGTGCTTTGTACTTTGTGTTTCTCTCTGAGAGGTGATTGAAATCTCAGCAGGTATTTCCCTTTATTAAAGTGGTATTGAAATCTCCTTAAGCCACTTTGCAAAGTTTCTGGTTATAGGGACTATGGACATTATGTTCCTGTGTCATCTCCTCAGAACAAGATGTCTGATCAATCACGACTGTTTTTTTTTTCCTTCCTAGTATTTCCTGAAGCCTAACGGGAGGCTGCAAGAGTCTCTGAAAGATCGCAAGCAGCAGAGAGAAGTGAAGCACTTCATTGGCAGATTGGGCTGAGGAGACTTGACTGCACCTCCATCCATGGTGGTCTCCCACAGTATCCAATGTAATTTCTCTGCTTGGCTACTGCCAGCACTGCTGACTGGCATCAGCTGTGCTAGATGCAGAGGGCAAGTGTTACATACCCAAATCATATGCTTGAACTTGCAGATGCTTAAGGACTCTTTGTGTCAGAACCTCTCCCTCAAGGGCACAATGCCATATGACGAATCCTTTACAGAAAGAGCCAGTTCAGGGAGGTCTTGTGCAAACCTCTGGTGTGGCATCCTGTGCACCTCCTCTATTAGAGATTGCCTCCTTGGTTATAGTGGCACAACATCTCTGTGATCACCCTGTAACTCAGATCGCTGGAACTTCCTAGTTCATTACAAATGCTTTTCACAGTGACATCACCTCGCAGCAGTGAGCTGTGCAAAAACCAGACATCCCTTAATGCAGACACAAAAATCCCAAGGATTTTGTATATGCTGAAACTTCATCTCCTCCTGTCTAGTCAGTGGTGAAAAGGCAGCCTTTGGAGGACTCAGTCTCCGGAGACGCCTGCTTCTCTCCATCAACATAGCCAGCATGACTGTTGTACACTGATATAGGACCAAGGCTGGGTGAGATAGCATCCACTCAGATGGTTTTGGAGAGGGCACAGAGGATGGAGTTGCATCCAGGAACAGTCTGTGAGCCATTCAGACTGATGTGGGAATAACTCCTTTTTCAGGTGTTATCATGGGGCTAACCCTACTCAGTTTTGATGGTACAAATCTCACCTGGAGCTCTACAGTCATTGAAGATCCTTACTGCAGCAGACAGTGGCCTGCAGCTTGTGCCTGGGAAAGAGGGTCTCTGGCACTAATGCAGCCTAGTCACAGCATGCAGTGTGGCACATGTGTGTCTTACTGCACCCTGAGATGGTGTTACCTTTGGCTGCCTGTCCTTCAGATGAAGGCACACAAGAATTCAGGAGTGTCTTTTCAGCAGAGAGCGCCCAACACTCGCAAATTGTTCCACATCACAGCAAGGGACAATATTTTGAAATTTCCCAAGAAAAAAAAAAAAAAGACTATATTTAGGATCAGTGGAAAAAATATATTCTGATTATATTCCTTTGAATTTTATATTGGAGAAATCATGCTACATACTTAACAGTGTCTGCTATTGCAATGAACATTTTGATCTAGTAGTCTAGATTACAGTCTAGTAACCTAATGCGCTGATAAAGTTGCAATAAAATGTTTTGGCTTCTCATTGAAAGTATTAGAGAAATTGATTTGTTCCCATAAAACATTGTTTCAATTAAACAGCATTTTTCATTACAAAATCATCCTTTAAGAATTTTCAGGTAGCTTTACCTATGACAAGAACGATGCATGAATTACAGATGCTCCTGGTCTGATTTTGTCTCCTATATAAATATATTTCCTGAATGGCACTGTATTTGCAGATAAATCTTTTTTCCAAATATAAAATAAAGGAGAAAAAATAAGATTATAAGAGATTATTTTAATCTCTTAGAACTGTTAGAAAATAGATTGATGTGTTGTCAGAGTGAAAAGAGATCCAGAGAGTGAAAGCTAGGGCTGAAAATGTCAGACTTAAAATAAATCTAGCCAGCCAAGTTGAATTTCAAATTGTTCCATAATGTTACAATGACATTCTGAGCAATAATTAAGTTCTCTATTGTTTGCATTCAGTGAAGAATCTTTTAATATCCTGCAATTTATCATTCTAAAACTGCATAGCAATATAATCCTCTCTATTCTAAATAGAGCTGTAATTGTTAAAGAAATGGTAAAATGCATCAGTAATTCACCCTAAACTGCTGGCATCACTATTCCCGGGACATAGTTTGGTAATTTATGATGAGATATTGAGATTACTTCATTAAGAGGCAAAATCTGAAGATTACTGAAGAGTGAGCAGAACAAAGATGCTCTGGCCCCCAGTGAGGAGATTTGGAGTCTCCTTGCTCCATTCCTTTTGGACACAGGGTCAAAGTCTGCTCTTGATTACACTGGTGGATGACTGTGTTTATTTCAGTGTGTTATCCCAAGTCCGTGCTGGTGTAGGTAACAGCACAACTGGGCCCATGCAGCAGCACACAGACAGGCTGCACATTGCTCACCACTCATGGTTTCTGTAGTTTGGAGCTTGGTGTTCAAGCTGACTGCACAGGTGAGATCAGTGACTCTGTCATAATGAGGCAGCAGATGGGACTTAAAGTTTAAACACTTAAAGTTTTATGTTTTAATCTCTTAAGTTTGCTCCAAAACTTACAAATTCCTTAGGTCTTAATACTTCAATATAAAGATACAGTACTTCTTCAAAGAAGGTGATGCTCAAGTAAAACAGCCGCTGACAATTCCTAATTCAGTCATTTTGGACCAAGAGAGAAGGTCATCAGCTTTAAGCCAAAACATTCTCCCACAGATAAAATTCATTCTTTCTTAATGCATGTAGATGAGACATCATTTTAAGCCTCTTTGGAGGAGGAGCAAGTCTCCTTTATCCCTCCTCATACTGAGTTTCATCAGTTTCAGTGGCAGAGACCTCCTGGTAGCTTTTGCCATTGATCAGTGGTGCCCCTTCCATCAGGAGGTGCCTTTTAATCTGTTCCTCTAGGATTTGGGAAGTCTAGATGTGAAAACCTTTATGCTGAGAACACAGTACATCACCTGCAAGACAGGCTGGTGAATGAGCACATGATGACAAGTATCCCAGAACAAGGCAGGGAAAAAATGTGAGGATGTCAAAATCAGGAGAAGCTGCTGATTCCTCGATGTAAACTATGCAAGCAATCTGATGCACAAGGAAGGGGCTCCTCCCCAGTTCCCACAGCGTTATTTTTTCCTCAGAAAGTGGCTGCATGCAGGCAGTTACCCACTGCCCCTTTTCACATCCTGAAGATCTGAGCCAGTTCTTCCAACACACCTGGAAGCTGCAAGATCCTCAAGGTCCTCAAGAGATGCCCCATTGTAAATTCTGACGTGAGAACAGAGAATGCACAGGAGAAAGGGCAGTCACAATGATGACCTCACACAGCACATACTAAGTGGTTCTCTCCTGGCCATGGAATGATCTGTAGGCAAACTTCCAATTAATATCTCAAGAGATAGGGCTTTCAGAAAGGATCTGTATATGGAGAGTGGTGGAAAAGAAAAATCACGGGACAATGAGTGACAGGAATTGAAACAGGCAGCTGCCAAAACCTGAGATATCTAAAAACACATGGAGACATGGTTAAGATAAAACATAATGCTTTTATAATATAGGCTTCAGTGAGTTGGAGGCAAAACCCCTTGATTTCCTTACTTGAGAAGTAGAACATAAAAGAACTGAACTTTTCATAGCAAAGCAGCAAATAATTGCTTTGCCTTATTACCCTGTCACCTTCCTTTTCCCTTCATGAGTCATCACTCATCCCAGTGTCAGTGTCAGAGGTCTGCTAATGGAAAATTACTCCCTGCTGTTGCAGCTAAGGACCAAGTTCTCCTCTGAGCCAGGTAAGAAGAGCAGGCAATGAGCAAACAACTCCCATCTCCCCTCCCTGGCCCTGGTCTGGCACGGGGAAAGAAATGAGCTCTGTGCAGGCAGAGAAACCAAGGACAACAGCTATCCAAGGTGGCTGCAAAGCTAGAATGCAGGAAAATCAAGGAAAGTCAGTTAACATTAACGAAACTGTAAGACGATGCAGCTTTTTCCTCTAAATTCCCCCACATTCAGACTCTTTGGGCACTAAGCTTCCAAGCTCAAACTTTCCTTTCTAAGTAATTTTACTCATTTCTACAATTATTTTTATTTCAAGAGGAAATCTAGTATTGTAGGATTTTGAGTTCTTTCTCTTTAATCCCAGAGGTTACCAGAGACAGTAATTAATGAGATAAGGGACTCTAATCACTATTACTATTCTTTCTCCTTATTTTGCCTTAAAATAAAAAGTTGTCTTATATTTATTATCAATCTTCATCTGCTCTTATCTAACCATTCAATTTAAGAACACAAGCAGGACAGGTGGGTAAGATGCAATTTCCCCCTGCATATTTGTTAGTACCACAGGTTTCTGAATCTCAGCAGTATCAGAAAGCTAACTATTCTACCCATTTCAAAAGCTGATTTATTACCATCTCAGGAAGAGAAGCAACATCGTTAGAAATGCACAGTCATTTGCTGCTCTTAAAATCAATCAACCACAGCCAGCACTGGCCATTATATTGACAGGACAAAAACATGAACCTGCCCACTGGACTAGCTCCAGCATTGCTGGCTGCAATCTCATCAGCCTGGAGACAAGTGTGAACACTGCCAGCCATGTCCCCATGGAGTTTGCAAAGATCCAGCTACAAGTAACTTGATGGCAAGCAGAGAAGTATTTAACAATTTCTTAATCTCTTTCAGAGATGCTCAGATGAACTGTCGGTTGAAGCCCTACCAAAAAAGAGTAGCTGGGAGCTGTCAAGATGATAAGAAATTGACTTCAGAGGGATCAAGGGAACTGTTTTTGTTTTCAATGACTTACGGAAGGTGCTGGAAAAGGAAGAAGGTTTTCTGCTCTTCCTGTTTGTCCTAGGGAAAATGAGTTGAGCCAGTGCTGTGCAGTACTGTGCAGCCCTACTACTGCGAATTCCTGGTCCCTGGGGTCACAGAGACCATGTTTCCTGGTGCCTCTTCATTCCATGGGGACACCTGAAATAAGGTACCATGGCTTACTGCAGATGAGGGTATCGACAGTGGGAACAGTCACTTGACATCTAACTCAGGTCACAAACGTTGTTAACCCTCAAGCCCAAACTGTAGAGTCAGATCACCTAAAGGAGATGCCCTCAGATGACAGGCAAGACCATTAAGATACTTTTAACTAGGACAACTGTGATACAATACTGAGCACTGCTTCATGGCTGCCTTCTCTTAAACTGCCTTTCTAACAAAGACATAGTGAAGTCCCCTGTAAATTTGGGTCCTTTTTTTTTCTTCATCTATATTACACAGAATTATACAGAATTAACAAGGTTGGAAAAAACTGTAGAGATCATCAAGTCCAACCTTTTACCTAACTTAACAACCTATCTAACCTATCCAACACCGATCCATCACCTAAACCACCTAACTATCTAAATCACCTAAACCATGTCACTAAGTTCATCATCATCATCGTCAATTATATTGATGAACTAAACAATGCTAGAGCCCCTCTTCTACCCCTAAGGCCAACAGACACAGTTGGCTGGCCTCTTTATTATTAAAAAAAAATTGTGTGACAACATCCCAACCACTGGGAAAAGTGTCTGGCTCATGCTACTTTTCAGACCATGTCCAGGAGTCCTTTGGGAGAGTTCTAGTCAGTCTAGGATTAAATCGCAGACTTATAAATGTAGACTTTCTTTGCAGACTTATAAATGATGAAGTTTAAGGGCCTGTGCCTACTTAATTGAATAGTTGAGAGATAGCCTTCTGCAATCCAGATAGTGTCTAGTGTGCACCTGTGAAATCTTCATGTTCCGTGGGGGTTTTGGTACAAAAGCACTAAGAACTACTCTGGTAAGGGATCATTTACTGTTTCATAAAATTGAAAAAAGTCCAAAATATAGAACATAAGACCATCATGTTCACTTCATGCTTTCAGTGTAGGCCTCATCAAATCTGTAGCAGTTACCCTATCCTTTACTCTGTGAAATAATAGTCTTGGAGTCATCTTTCTGTATTGTGACAAGCCACTGAAAACAGGAACACGATTCTTCACAAATGGTCAAAAGTAGCTAATGAATTGTTCCTGTTCAGTCTACAGACAAAAATCTCATATGGCAGCATTCCCTAAGGCTGGGGAAAAATTAAAAGGAAGAGTAAATTTTAAATATTTTTATGTATTCTCAAGGAAATTTTAAAATATAGAAAATTTAAGGGAGACATACTGTTGGGTTTTTTTCATGGTTTAGTCTTTTGCTGAATTTATAGTAGGTATTGGGTTAATGCATAATATTCTCTGCATAGGTACCAAAGCACCATGGTGATGGCTGTGGCGTAGAAGCTAAGATAAGGAAAATGAATTTGAGGCTATGGCAGATTGAAAGGTCTGTTGTTCTGCTGTGATATTATTGCTAAAATAAGTATTGTAATTATGACATTCTCTCTACAAGAATAACTTTATCCATCCTTCCACAAACCTGTAGGATATTTAAAAACCTTCAGGGCAGATACACTTCCCTTTTCAGCTTCAGTTTTTAGAATATTTGTGTATAATAAATGATTATGGGTGAACTCAACAAAATACCTAATCAGTGTCACGACTGCAGCTGTGCTATCTCACAACAACCTCCCCAAAAGCAGACTAACCAGAGAAGACATTTCTCTAACCTGCAGCAACTGGAATGTATCATCTCATTCATCTTTGTATTCCTAATTAATTAAGTCTAGACTACCAGTCAGCGGGTGGGGGAGAACCTGCCTCATGCAATTATCTGTATTTTAAAAGTGAGTGTAGACATTGGGACTAAATAGCAGGAAAAGGCTCTTACTCAGACTATGCAATAAAGGCCAATCACATTTGTGATCTGAGTTTCTTGTCTCTAACTTCATGAGTCAGCTTTGCCATTACTATTACGAGACAGACCAGTGGAAATATTTTGAGTAGCTCATTTCTCCTTCACTTCATGCTGAATTGGACCTGAACACCCCTCGTGTCTCCCACACCCTGCCCAAATTTGATCAGATACTAAATGAGGTTTCAGGGTTTGTCCATGCAGGTGGCATTAGAGCCAGCTGATTTTAACAAGTTATAAAGGGCTTGACTCAACTCCATTACATTAGTTCCAAATAATGATGGATGAGGTTTTGTTGGGAGCATTTAGATTTACCACGTGATCATTGCTTCAGATCCAGCCAGGCTCAATTTACAGACAATTTGTCCTTAGGAAAGCTATACTTAATATGCAGAGCAAAAAGTCTGAATAGTCAAAAACCATTTCCCTGGAGTGTGAATGAGGGGCTATTTGGCAGGAGCGAAAGTGGCAGCCTGATAGCCAAGGTCTGTAAAAATCTTGAATCTAAATGTTCTCTCAACCCTCTGATTTCCAGGAGGGCTTTCACACACAACAACAAATGGAAAATATTTTGCAAAGGAGTATAGGGAAAGTGAAAAATATCCTACCACAGTGTCCATGCTACTTTTACTAAGTAGAAGAGTTACCCTGCAAGGATTGGATTCTGCTCTCATCCTTATTTTGCATCATGAAATGCTATGACTTCTGTGATCATAAAATCCCAGAATGGCTTGGGTTGGACAGGACCTTAAAGATCATCTAGTTCCAAGCCCCCTGCTATAGGCAAGGACACCTTCCACTAGAAAATGCTCAAAGCTCTGTCCAACCTGGCCTTGAGCAATTCCAGGCATGGGGCATCTACAACTTCTCTGGGCAACCTGTTCCAGCGCCTCCCCACCCTCACAGTAAATAACATCTTCCTAATATCTAATCTAAATCTGTCAGTTTCCCCTTATCCTGTCACTACAAGCCTTTGTAAAAAGTCCCTCTCCAGCTTTCTCTTAGGCCTTCCAGATGCTCTAAGGTACCTCCAGAGCTTTCTCTTCTCCAGAATGAACAATCCCACAACTCTCTCAGCCCGTCTCCATAAGAGAGGGGTTCCAGCCCTCTGATCATCTCCATGGCCTCCTTTGGACCCACTTCAACAGGTCCATGTCCTCCTTATGTTGGTGGCTCCAGGTAGGGTCTTGCAAGAGTGGAGCAGAAGGGCAGAATCACCTCCCTTGACCTGCTGGCCACACTGCTTTGGCATTCTGGGCTGCAAGCGCACATTGCTCTTCTTGACTTCTATGATGATGTCCACAACCCAAATCTCTCCGATTTAATAGAAATGTTTCCACTTTCTTTAATGGAGCCATTAGAGAGAGAAATGTAATAAGCAAAGCTGAGACTTCAAAGTTATATGTAATTTAGTGTCTTAATAACATATTGTTTTGCTGTGGAAACTGAGGACAAATATGTTAGTCCATTAAGTGAAATCTTCCCTCAGTATTCCTATGTCAAATCAAAATCAAACAGTGCACTTTAATAAATAAAAAGCAGACTGATGGGAGTGGTTAAAACAAATAACTTATGTTCACCTTTTACAACTCAGAGAAATGGGGAAGCATATGATGTTTAGCTTCCAGTGAATGCTTTGACAGATAATCTGGAAGAATAGCAAAGCAGGAAAGGAGACAGCAAAACATGATAGAAAACAAAGGAAATAACACATAAAAATGTTTGAAGTTGTGCCTTATTTAGAGTGGACCAACTTTTAAAATACCTGACATCAATTTTATTAGAAAAATTTTAGCATGTCCCATAGCATTTTGGTGTTTTTTAATGCAGTTTAATAACTACATTGGCAGAAAGGTGACTGGACACTGAAACAGGCTGTCCAGGGATGTTATGGATAACCCAACCCTGGCAGAGTTCAAAGCCAGGCTAGACAAAGCCTTGGGAAACCTGGTCTAGTGGGAAGTGTCCATACCCACGGCAGGGGTGTTGGGACTAGATGATCTTTAAGGTCCATTCCAATTCCTTAACATTCTATAATTCTTTTATTCTATTGCACATATCGCTAAGAGAACTGAACAGTAGCAATGTCCGATTCATTTAAAACCATTTTATTGTCTATGTCCTGTGATGCCTTTCTGCTGGCCTGAAACCCCAAATATCTCAGCACCTCAATCACAGCAATTTTAAAAAACTGTAAGCAGCTGCAGGCACCTCGGCTGTCCAACAAGAAGTTACCAGCAAAATCATTTGCTCCTGAGGCACTACAAGAGCTGACTGCACATGAGCTCAACTAAGGGTGCTAAAACCTACTAGGATGTAAGAAAAAAACCCTGCAGGCTCAGAGTAAATGGCACTGTCTGCGCCGATAACCAGGCAGATTGCACAATGTACACGATTAGTACAGCAGAAATTGCACACCAAGTGCTGGCAGCTGTGTAAAGCACTGCACACTGGGAATTAAATATGGAAAGCTGGGCTGGTTCATCTCTTCTCTCATGTTCTTCAAAGCTGCAGAAACTCTCCCTGGAAGTCACCACAGCCAGAAAATAATGCTGTCTTACAATATAGGAAAGCCACTTTTGTACATTCTTTGGCAAAGAGGTATTTCATTCAAGTGACTCAAGGTACATGTGTTCCTGGTTCACTTGGGATGCAGATAATGTTCTTACATGCATTTTGGAGACATGCCATTCATGGGACAATCTGATAAAATTCTGCAATATGCTGTAAAACCCTTCAGAGAAACCACTATCAGCTCTCAAAGGAGTGTTTGCTATCAGTCCCACCTCAGCCACCACAACCCCCACGAGGAGTTTGGTGTAATGGAAAGGTGGGCCAGGAGAAGGCCTGGCAGCCAACAAGTACTGTCAGAGGGATTCTACCAAGTTTTTATGCAAGGATGGAGAAGTATTTCTACCATTTCTCCACTTGCACAGCTGTGCAGGGATTGATACATCTGGCCTCATGTTTTGGAGCAAACTTCTTGTCCTCACATTTGCCTTGAATAGAAACTTGAACCCAAAGACAAAAAATTTGGTCTTGTGATACTGTGTATCTGTGAAAACAGAGGTGACCTATACACTCTGTGGTTTACCTGCTTCATGTGTCACCCTACCACCCTACGGTGGCTGACTCTACGACCTGCTAAGAAATAGAAGTGGAAAAAACCAGACAGGTATAACACATCTCTAAATAAGACGTTCTGAAGGAGGGAACAGCAACCCATGCTAACCATTGGTTAGAAAGATACTATTTTCAGCTACTAGCTAAAATTAAACAACTCATTTTCCTAAGGCAGAAGAAGATCACAAGCTTCCTCCACAGAAAAAGGGTTTGTTTTTTAATTAAGTTGCCAAGGAGCTGTACTCACAGCCAAGCCTGTGAAAACTTGTGGGGTCGGTCTGAGGCTGTCAGACACGTCCATATTTCATAATAAAAACTATATACTTTAATGAAGACTTAAATGAGCAGCCTTTTAGGCATTTAACCTCTTTTATCTTCCCACTGTCTATCTTCAGACAAATAAATAGCCATTATTTGAGTACAGATGCTTGGAATTATCACAATCTGCTGTGAGGCACTATCTCTCAAAGGGCATTTTTCCCAGTGATGAGGAGCAAGCCAGGAGTGTAGTCAAGGAGAAGAACCCCAAAGTGACCATAGGGGTCTGTGAGGAAACAGAGAGGGGATCACAATCAGGGAGGAGCATAAGTGGGGGGTCCATCCAGGGGAAGGGCCTCTCCACATCACCTGTCCTCAGAGCAGCTCTCCTCTGTAGCATCTCCCTGCCACCTCCCTCTCTCCAAGGTTTGGAAGCTTGTGGACAACCCTGGACAAGCTATAACATAAAGGTGAGCCATATCCTACATTGCTGCAGGGAGGTCAAAGAAAGAGACAGATAAAAACACTGCTGTACAAACCTAGTTTCATGGGTGTCTGGTGATATAAAGTTATTTTTTTCTCTCTCTCCTCACTCCTACCCTTCACTATTTACTCTGATTTTACTATTTGGATCTCTAATTGCACTATTTTCTATGGCATTTGTCTAATAGTCAGTGAGCTAAACAAAGATGTGTTATGTGGCATAGCAGTGCTGCCTTGAGCAGAACTCAAAAAAGATGGGCTCTCTTATGCCCCAACAATTCTTCCTTTTCCAGTAATGTTTAAAGTATGTAATGATGTGTCAGATAATGAGTTACCTTATTTGACATTTGAGAAATGCCAGTGTTATGCTTCTTTGCATGCTCTCACAAGAAAGGCAGCAGTTCTGTGAGAGCAATATACTGAAATGCAGCTTGGCATTGCTTCAGCCCACGGGGGCTGCTGGGTTCACCTCCAAATGCTGCTCAAACCCCTCACGCAAGGCATGAAGAGCTGAGGGAAGACTAGAAGCATGGTGTGATTGGTGAGGGTCAGAGAGAAGAGGCTTACCTATCTAGAGTCCAGGTTTGTACAAGGTATGAGGAACATAACTAAATGGAACTGGGACATTTATGACTGTAATTACCAAATATTCTTTTTTTCTTTTTCCTAAGAACAGATAATATACTGCAGTTCAAGTCAGAGGATAAATGCCTTCCCCAATTATTTCCAAGAATGTCCTTTTTTCTAAGGAAGAAAACAACATTCTCTTAAATATATACTGCCTTCCAAATTCCAAGTCAATCTTCATCCTTTACTGATAATCCAGTTAGTCCCTCTGCTTCATTTAATATCCTTCTTCTCTCTATCTCCTCCCATGTCCCTTCCAGTCCCCATCATTGCATAGATATTATAGTTCCGATACCAATGGCAACTAAGGTTACCAGAAGTGATGACAGTAATCGATGCATCCAACAATGCCTAGAATTGGTAGGGGGAAAGGAGGGCTTTCTGCATACTCCTTACCTTAGTAACCTGAGGCCTTCATTGGGGTATGGCCAGGGGCATCTTGTGACTGGGAAAATTCAAAACTTGGACTTTGCAGGGCAGATATAATTTGCTTGTACTAGAAAGTTGAATCTCCAGAGTGAATACTTGTATCTCTTCATTTGTCTTGGTTTATATCTTGTTCCTGTTTATATAGGTTTCTTTCTATGGCAGTAACATTAACTGCCAGGAAAAAAAATATTGCAGAAAGACATTTGTATTCCTATAAACGTTTTACACTCAGCTGTCTCCCCCTTGGCACTCTATTGGCAAGTGGGACAGCTTGAGTTATTTAATAACCCCTGTGTAGTCTGTGCATTCCTTTGAAGTTGTGTATTTCTAATCCTTTCTATCTCTAAATAAAACACCAAACAAACTCATCATATAAAGTGCATGCAGTCACCACCTGAATTTTAATGCTCTATTTCTGAGGTCTCTATTCTGCCCCACGGATTTTTAAATATATGTTGCTATTGTGTGTCTGGAAAAAGACATGAGTCAGTGACAGCTAAAACCGCTTAAGAAGCCATTTGCCTCCAGACACAGAAAGCTTGTGCAAAACTTGCAAAGCATTGCTCTGTGCCTACCAGCTAAAAAAGCCAGGGAATTATTTAGAAAGAAGGAAATTTAAAATTAAATTTCAATCCTTAAAAATGAGAGGACTGCCTGGGTCAGATATCCCTGTAATCCTGCAATTTGTCTTTGGAAAGGAGAGGGTGCTCAGGACTAAGGTATGTATATACCTGATATTCTCACAGATCTGTCAGGCAGGTGTTTATGGACTTCCTGAGCAAACGGCTACATTCAGGCAACTATGTTTAATAGTTTCTGGAGCTGTCCTCTACTTATAAGTATAATGCCTTTCTGAACCCATTTTCACCTGCTGTGACCATGAGGTTCTGCAACAAAGAGTTCTCCAACTCTGACTGTGCTATGTGAAGACACCTCTATGCAAGGTGTCTGACAAAGTCACAGGAGGACTGCTACTTCTTGTAGCATACCCCCCACGTGCCTTCACTTAGAGCTTTCTGTTCTCTCCTTCTGCTGTACTTTTTGAGGATAAGGGAACATTTAACTCCACTGGGTAACACTGGGTGCAGCCAGCTTAAGATGTGAGGACATCATTGACTCCTACAGCACCTAAATTATTATATTATGTGTTTTGTTCTCAGTTGTTTTTCTTAGTAATTCCTATTGTTCCCTTTACATTTGAACTTGAATATCAGCTCTTCTGTGAGTGCTTGTAGCTAAGTCAGGGCCCATGGCTCTGTGTGTTCAGCTAGGGCCAATTCCTGCCCTGTGTGTTACCTGCAGTCACTGTTACAGAATTTCACTTGCCATTTTTTTACAAGGTCAGCCAGTATCATGAAATACTTATTGCAAGATGAACTCTAGACATCCAATCAAAAATTTAAGTTGAAAAGAAACTAGCTTTGCCTGATGAAGTGCTGAAAATGAGAGAAACAGTAGGATGAAAGCACACTGCTTTACAGCACCTCATCTCCAAAGGAGATGTTCAGCTGCCTGCTTGGTAGCACAATTTGCAAGTCCCTTCCTCTCACCAGTGATGAAATTCCACTCTCCTGCAAAGAATCAATGCTCATATACTTCCCAGGTTCTTAACACAGGCCTTAAGAGGGGCTTAAGTAGTGCATAAATTTTATATTGATCTCAAAAAAGGGAGCATTCAGTAATCTAGATATGTTCAAGAAGCTCTAGAGACTTCAGGAAGAACCCTCTCCTGTATCCAAGATGGCAGACAACAGCTCCAAAGAACCTCTGGTTGACATCACAAATGGAGCCTGTTGCTGTAAGCGATCTCCATATCTGCGACCTGGCAAATGGCTCATGGAGGGGACATCCTGCCAAGGGTAGACTGTAGCAGCCCTAGGAGCTGAGCAAAACCCCACGCTTTCAAAGAAGTGGAGTAAATGAAAAAGAGGCCTCATTTTTGAGCCACCCTGGTAAGAATAATAGCAAGATGAATTTTGGTTTGAGTGTTAGTTAATTATTTAAACAATTGACACTAGAAGACAAAATGCTATACATAGCAGAAGCAGAAAGGAAAAAAAGAAAATGTTTCTGTGAGTAACCATAAATCCCAGGAACTACAGCCTCTGGCAGCTGTAATGGCACTAAATCTTTAAGATTGCTTTAAAAGGTAGAGGCTCTACATGTGGAAGTCAGGTTCTATTTAAATATTAAAGACTCTGTGGAATAATAAGAAAATGGAGTGATCAACCAGATATTTAACAGCACACAGACACTGCGACACAAAACATATTCAATAAAATATATTTAACCTTATGTATGTGTGTGCACTTTATATGTATTCTCACACACTTCAGCAAGCCCATAACAGTGCACATTCATTGTCTATAAAGAAAGTATTTCACTTTCCAGCTTGTGCTGGCAATGGACTTTCCTATCATTAGTGTTCAGTTCTCAGGAACTTCTGGGCAAAGAAATTAACAGTGAACAGAGCATATCTCATACCCAGTCACACAAATAAACTTTATACTTTTCATGTGTAAAGAAACATTGCTTACAAAAGAATGCACTCAGTGTGACTGACAGGTGTTTAAATTTAAATACATTTATATCTTGATGACCACTGGTAATGTTTTTTCTATCCAATGTGCAAAAATATTAGAAATATTAATTAGATCACAGATTTGTTTGTTAATTGATCTATGTTACAGCTTTAGAGACAATTTTGTGCACATAGATAACTATAAAGACACTAAAACTATGATGGATTCCATTTATAGAAGTGTTTGTGCTGTATGAGTTTGTGTTTTATTTTCTGAGGTTGACAGTGAAGAAGGTTTCATTCATGTCAGAGGTGAAGTGCTGTAATGCACATCTTTCTCCTTTTCCTCAGTACTGTTTGATTCCTCTGAACTTGAGCATGCTAAAATTTATGATTAATTACATAATGTAATCCAAATAACCTGATACAAACGTTTATATGGAAAAATTCAAAATGAGAAAAAGAAAAATGTCTGCTTTTTTCAGAATTTAATTTGGTTTCTTTCCAGCAAAATAAGTTGAAAATTTTCAATTTTCCTCAAATTTTCCTTTTTTTAGCTATTACTCATTTCAGCCTTTTTAATCGAAAAATTCTAGTTTCAGAACATTTCAGCTAATTTCATTGAATCTTTTAATGTACATCTCATTTACCTAGATCTAAATAAATCATTGAACTAACAAAAAGACCAGAGATCTAAGGGAATTGTTTCCCTGAATTTAATTAGACATACAGACTTCCTCTGGAGGTCATCATAGACATCCTGCTCTCCATTAAATACTTTCTGGAGTGATTTCACTCAGCTTCCGTATTTCAAATGACCAGATTATACAGGATACTGAAAGCACACAATAGAGTCACAGTCTTAATGATCGGAAAGTAATTGGGCAGTAGTTATTTCAGAAACTTGTAGAGAAATACATATTAAAAAAACTCAGATAACTAATATTTTCTAATATTTCCTCTTCATTACACCCAGAACTTATACATCAGCTAATATTTCAGCTCAAGAGCAATAAACCCTTGCAAATTAGCTGTGTCTCCTCTATGCTACTGTGAGCAGAGGATCACTGTAGTCTCTGAATAAATGGGTTTCAGACACACCTTAGACTATGGACTGTACATCCAGTATATGGTTTAATTATCCTGCAGTATGAGAGCTAGTTTCCATATTTTTAAGAGTGTGGATTGTGTGCACGCTAAGAAAATTTAGATGTCATTGAGACTTCCAAAAGCATCTAAGTACTTGAAATTGTCAGGGTTAGTTTCTAGTACCAAACAGCTCCTACACAAACTTCACAGCAAAAATCTGCCTTGTAAGGCAGTGAAACATTTGTTAAAATCTTGCCCCACAAATTTGCTAAGGAAAATTTTGGCCCAAAACTGATTTTTCAGTCATTCGGTTTAATGCAATTATTGTGCCACCTTCTAAAATATTGCTAGAGGTGAGAACCCATTCTTGTGATGAACTGCCAGCCTGAACACTGGAAGTGGTGATGTAGCATTAACATAACTTCAAATGCCAGTCAGAAATAGCCAAAAACTCATTAGAGTTGGGTTGACCCTAAAATTTCTAACTACTGCTAAAGCAAAATCTTCCACCCTAAAAGGCACTGGGAGATATTATTTACCAAGGATTTTTTGTGGGGTTTTTTTTTTCACTGTGTTTTGCACTGGTGAGAACACTGCCAGCTCTCTCAGCAGTAAGGCTTGAGCAAAGCTTGAGACTCTGTCTCATATTTGCAGGTGGACATAGCCAGGATGGCTGCAAGAGCCATTGCCCTGCTGCTCTCAGGGGCTGCTGCACACAAAGCAGAGTATCTCAGTGCCATCTTTATGTCCCCTCGTGCACTGCAGCACAGAGCATCGCCCTGTGTACTGTCACAGCATGGAAGTGCTAGTATGTTAGGCTGTGACTTGTGGCCTTTGGAGGCGGACAAGCATCCTGTTCAGATTCTCCTTGTCCAGGGATACTAACTGCTGCAAGAGGAGTGGCTCAAACAGTGGAAATGGCTGCAGCTCCCACCTCAGCTCTGCCTGTGAACTCAGGCTGCAAAGGCAGTTGGAGGACAGGCAGGCACAGATGCAACAGCTAAAAGAGATATGGCTAAGAGAAGGTTTTTAAAAGCAGAATTCCTCAGAACAAGTTAAAAGCTCAGAATGGGAATGAGTCTTTTAAGTGTCACAGACCAGTTCTTTCTCCTGCTGTCCAGTGTGATGAGCTGGTGAGGAACAGATGTCCACTGCAATCTTGAATGAAGAATGAGGGACTTTGTGGCTGTATTAATAAATTAAATAACACTGGAGACCAATCTCTGGCAACAAAACCAACTGGAATGGCATTGAAATATTCAGTGTTAAACTGGATCAGGAATCTAACTGCACAGACTGGGCTGCAGTGCTTGGGTAGGTGCCATTCCATGGTTTGATTTACTAGCAGGAATACTGATATTCCTCAGTGGGCCCTGGTTCATGGGAACTTTGCAACTCCAAACCCCCTTTTGCTCTTGCTTTGGGTACTGTCTCTGGTGTTTGCTATAGTGATACCTTCCTGAATTTCCATGAATTTCTGCAGACATTCAAACTGTAGGTGCTGGAACACTGTTGCTCAGCCTCTTGAAAAAAACCCCAAAACAAAACCACAACAAATTACAACCTCCTCCACACAGCAGGGCTGTCATTACCTTGCTAATCAAAGCAAGAACTGTCAAAGGACCTGCTGAAAGGAAACTTACATGTATATGTCAAGCTTTCACCAATTTAAAAAAGTGCTCATTGCCTAATTCATTAAACAGTAGGAAATAGAAATGAAATTTTAAATTTAGCAGAGATGCTACTGCTAATTATTAACCACAGTCTCTCATTAAGCACTTGCCTATCATTTTAATGAACAGTATGAACAAAAGAGGATAAAATATAATCTACTTATCAAATTGAAACCTAATGATATCCAATTGAACAAGCATGTGGTCATTTTGTCAAAAGATCAGCTGATGGCTTTATCTTGCTATTACTAATTAACTGGGGCCTCATTGCTTGAAAATAGCATGGATTATTTCCATATCACATTCCTTACTGTCACAAATAAACACAGAAGTGTACTTGAACAAGAAGCATTGCCATGGGATGTAGCTTCATTTGCTATCTTTGTACTACTTTATGCGATAAAGGACATTTATCTTCACAGGACAAAATCTCCCCATGTGACTTCAGGTTTGACTCCTCTTACAGCTAAAGGAGTTCTTTTGTGTAGATGCTATGTGATTTTCATCAAATAAGAAAGGCAGATCAATATCCAATTGTACTGTCCTGGTAGTGAGCAAGTAGTTTTAAAATCACCTATTCACAGTTGTGTTGAGGCCAGTGTTTCTCTTTGTGAATCATGAAATTGTTAAGGTAAATGCTGCCTTTATGGAACTCAGGATAATAGCTGAAGGTGTGGTTTGCAGCTGTTACCCTTCCCAAGCAAATGCAGATTATAATGGCACTTTTTTTTTTTTCTGTGAGACTTAGATCAAGCTGGATCCAGTGGATCAGAATTTTTCTGTTGCTTTCTCATTTTTTCTATCTAGGTTTGCAAATCTGAAGTGAGTAGTGGGGGAAAGGGTAAACTTTGTGATCTCCATGAGATCCTGCTGTTGCTTCGTCTCAAAGGATTCCTAGGAAAGAATATTCAAATTTGAACTTCGTACTAAAAATACATGAATGGCAAGTTCCTTCCTCTCAAATCCATTCTCATCTCCTACCATTTAGAAAATCAATTACAGATGATCCCAGTCTGAAAAATCATGAAAGAGTAAAAACAGAAGGAGTTAACTGAAATTGTAGATGTTGGAGAGTTAGTTGCCTATGTGTCATGCTTGGCCATGGTCACGTCATAGTCAAGAGGCAACTGCAAAGGGCAATTCATTTGACCCATCTCAGCCTGAGAGAAACTGCCTTCTGGAAAAGCCTGGCTTTGTCCACTAACTATGAGTGTCTCTAGCTTTGACTTAGCAATTTTTTAGGCAGATAGTTAAGCAGAGATGAATGCCACCTTACATGCTACCTTATATCTATCATTCATGACATAAAGATCTTACATATTGATGTAATTTGCAGTACGTAAAAAGTCTGGGTTTCGAGTCTGCAGAATTATTTTCTAAGCTGCCTCTCTGATCAGTAATTTCGCACTTGACAGGAATGAATGTTCTTCGATTCTCCTTTACTTTTCAGCACCACTGAAATACACTAATATTTGAATCTCGGTTTCACAACATTTGAGGGTTTTAACAGGTAGCTTTAAAAAGCCCCTGTTCTGCATCACTTAGTTTTGCAGTTCTCAGCATACTGCAATTTAACACTTCCTGCAGTTAATTAAGGGTTATAATTTTTCTTTGCTCCAGTTGTTCATTTGAAGACAGATCCAAAATGGCTAAAAGAGCACTTGAAAATGGTCTTTTCTGAAACAGATGGTTAATTAACTTTCTGTTTCTTGTGTTTGCTAAAACCTGCATTGCTCTTTTTATCAATTCCTCATCTCTTAACCTTCCTTTTAAGTTTGCCCCTGGCCTTCAAATCCAAATCTTCCTTTTTTTTTTTTTTTGGTCTTGAAATCAGGTCAGTGGACTAGTTCTTTAGTTCTTTATATCCCCATCTCAGACCTGGCTACGAGGAAGATTCTGAAAGCTGAACTGTTAGCATTTTCCCTGGTTACTGCCCTCTCTTTGATTATCCATGAACAGGTAACATGCCTCTTGCCAGGACAACTAAAAGACTAATTCAAAACCATTCCATTTTCAAATCTTCCTACCCACTGACAGCTCTGGTTCTTGGCTCAGCTGTGGAGTCCCAGTCACTAGTATGTGTCCTGGTACTCGCAGAGCTCTGTACAAAAAAGTCCATTGTGACTTTTTTTACTGGTGAACACCTCTTCGCTGAGGGTTTGGAGTTTTTTTCTTTTTATATATGCTTTGTACTTTACTTGTTGTAAGTGCAAGTAGCATGTTATGTGCTACAAAGAGGTTTTTCTTGTTTTGCTTTAAACAATGAAATGTCTACTTATGATGTGTGCCATGTGCAGTGAACACATACGTTCCTCTCAAATGATGCTACATCCTGGGTTTAGAGACAGTCAGTAAAATTAATCCACTGCTGTAAATCCTTGGCTCCAGAGGCTCAAGGAAAAATCACTGTTGCATATGTGTTCTAGAGCAACATTAATGCAAACAAAACATTCATTTAAACCAGTCATGTAACCATAATCTGCATTACAATTGAAAAAAATAAGAGGTATCTCTCACACTTTCAAAAAATTTGTGGACTCTTTTGACATGAACCCAGATGCATTCTTATCCTAATGGATAAGTCAAATATAGGAACAGAGACATCGAATTCACTATCACCTTTGCACAGAGTTCTGCAGCTTCACTGTGCATTTTAGAACAGAACCAACTGATCTGAAAGACATATCCTCCAGGTCACAGTCAGGATGTGAAGCAGGTCTGGAAAAAGCTGTACTTCTGTTTTGTTTTACTGCCTTGCTTTGTCTGGAAATGATAAACTTGAATTAAATATTTTTAAATATTACTCAGAGAGGGTAATTTACTCAGAAAGGGTAAATCCTATCTGTGTTCCAATGGACAGAGTTACTCAACTTTTACACGGGGACGGTTGGGACTGTATAATCACTACATTAACTTCCAGATAAGACAGTAAATGTGTTGCAGAGCAGTGCTCAGCTGCCAAAGCCATCAGTCTGGAACAGGCACTGATACGGAGATATTAGAGTGCTCAATGCATCTGTACAGCTGTTTGCTTGCTGGTCAGGAGTATCTCTTCCCTCTCCCATCTTTGTTCCACTGATCACAGAGGAAGGACTGTCTGGTGTGATGTGGTCAGAGCAAAGCACTTGGTTTATCATCCTGCTTCAGCTGTGGTGATCCAGCGCAGGGCTGCCCATCAGGCACTCGCAGACACTTCCACTCACAAGATTTGTGTGCCTTGTTATTCCTTTCCCCATTTCTTGACAGCCCTTTTCATCACTCTTGTACCTCCTTTTCCCTACCTCAGCCTTCTCTCATAAAATCATCTTTAAATCCTTTCTTCTCATTGTACCAGTTTTGCTGCATCTGCACCCAAATTTGTTATTTCAATACTATTGCCTGTAGGTCACCTTGGACTTACATAGTGTTGTTGACATGGTTCTCTACATACTGCAGGACTTTCCCAAGGACCTCAAGAGGATGCAAATACTCCTCAAAATATCCCTCCATTTATCTGTGAAGCTTGGCCATTTCTCATATAGCTCCCCCCAAACTACCTGTGAAATCCAGCCTCCCCTCACAGTGCGAGCTGTAATTTTTGGCAGTCCCTCACATTGCCAACTGCCCCATATAGCAATTTCCCATGTCTCATCCTGTAGTTTTTCACATTCTACTCAGGCAGCCTCACTTCTGGCCTGCATCTAGTCAGTGATCTGCAGTTCTAACAAAGTACATTATTCACAGAAAGGTAAGCTCCTCTTGGGCCAGAAGCAGCCGATAATTATTTATTACATTATTTGGTGTTTATTGTTCTTACTATGAAAGCTCAAGGCTATCTGTCCTAGGAAATAGTAATATTATGTGAAGTTCTTTGTTAAACTAATAGATGCAATTTGGCCCTGAAACAATGAATGGCGTCATGGGTGAGGATGAAGACCTGGTAGCAACAACATAGCAGATGTTTCACTGAAATTTGTAATTAAATACCTTTAGTTCATACTTTTATGGTTAAATTTTCTCCATATAACTCCTGCAGTAACTCTTCAGGGGACTATTAAATTGTCTGTATCATATTTTTAGAAAAATATTCCCCCAACTATTGCTAGGGAACAATTTAAATTTCTCTCTCCTGGATTTTCATTTCAAATTTAAGGATTTCTTATCATTTTAAATTTCTCTCTCCTGGATTTTCATTTCAAATTTAAGGATTTCTTATCATCTGCAGCACTTCTTCAAATATAAATCATCCCAAACTCATCCTCAAGAATGTGACCTCTGTATGTTCACCTGACATGAATCCTCGACAAATTTTTCTCTGCTGGTAAAAGCTCAGACTTGAGAATCATTCCCTTTCTGACAGAGCAGAGCAGCAAGTTCATAGTCTTTGTTATTTGAGATCTCTATATACAAAGAGATTTCTCCTGTGCTGCCCTCCTGCTTGGCCTCAAGGGATTTAGGAGAGAAGAGTCAGGATTTAGCCTCTGCCCTACTAAAAATCACTCATTCTCCCACTTTTGTGGCTTATCCCAGGTGCAGCCTCAGTCTGCAGCAGCTTGCAAGACTTGCACTGACCTGTCTTGGGAGTTATGAACAAGGAACAGAAAGTAAGATCGGGGCAAGGAGATGGAGACAGTGGTTGCCTCCAATCTGTCATGCTGACCCTTTGCCCACCTGCCTCAGCTGAAGAGGTCTCTTCCTCAGCTCCTCACAGCATCAACAGGATGAAGATGTTTGGAATGACATCTCCTTATTTCCTTGTTTTCAGAGTCTGTATTAATGAGATATGCAGATCAGCAAACTAAAGTTAATTGTTTTCTGACACAAATTAGGGGAGATGAATCACTGATTATTAAAGCAACTTTGAGGTCTTTCTTTGCATGGTTTATGTAAAACAAAGGAGAAAGCAGTGTCACACAGCTTTGGTGGTGCCATAACACCCCTAAGGAAGCAGCGATAGATGTTTCCACAAGCATGTTTCACAGCCACCAAAATCATAGAATCATAGAATGGTTTGGTTTAGAAGGGACCTTAAAGATCATCCACTTCCAACCACCCTGCTGTGGGCGGAGACACCTTCCACTGAATGAGGTTTCTTGAAGTTCCATCCAGCTGGTGCTGAGCACTTCCAGGGATTGGCATTCACAACTTCTCTGGACAACCTGTTACACTGGCTTAAAAAAAAACATAAGTTGAGATTTCTGCAGCAGAAGGTTTCCAAAACAACTAAGGAATTTTCCATATGTAGGCAAAGTATCTGGAGGAGCTGGTATTAGCCATAATGGGCAGGAATTCACTTGCTCAGGATTCATATGCCTGAAGGTTCATGTGGCTGCCAGTATGGCATTCAACCAGGTTCCTTGTATAGTCCTTGGACAGAAGTATGCAACTCACCTGACTTGTGTGTAATTAGCAGTTATTTCTCTTTCTTAACTACAGAAGCAGCCTAAGATCACTTCATCATTTACATGACTTTAACATGGAAATCAAGTAGGTGACTCCCATGCTAGATGTTTCCTTTTGTGCATTTACCCCTGGCTCTTCTAACAAATGCTCTTTCTAACAAAAGGCTTTAAAATATGCTTTAAGTGTTTTTAGTAAAAAATTTATTGGCTTTTGTGTAAGGTAGAGGGTGATATGGAAGTTTAGTTTTGCATCTTTCTCCTGGCTCTAGAAGTCATGGAGGAACTATGCCTACTGTGAAAAAACAATCTCTTCTGAAACTTGTAAGACCATATTTGTATTAGTAAACTAAGCTGGAGGCATAGTTTGGACACTTGATTTTTAAAGTGACTACATCATTAGAATAGTCCATGGTACAACTTTGTTCCAGGTCAGCTAGCACTTTCCTATACAAGCCTTGGTTCTCTGAGGAGTTTAATCAAAATAATCTGGACAGGTTACTGCAAGAGCAAAGAGCCAGAAGTGAACAGGCTCAGAGGTTCAACCACGGGTTCTAACAATAGTGATACTTGCCCAAATTATAGCTTGCCTCCTAATAATGTGCAATTGCACACTGACTTTTCACTAATCACACTGCCATGTGCGGCCAGCTAGTATGATCATATTGTTTCCTTCCTAAAGGCACCTCCAGAGATTAAGGACACAAATTTGAAACTTGGATGATAAAATACAGACATTTAAATATATCCAATCTGTCTACTCTATTGCTGGTCTGTCAGTGGGATTTCAGAAGAAGCTTTCGCTGTGCAAGAGCAGTGAAAACAGGCTTCCTCTTGATGTACCCAAGCCTTGGCATCTTGGCGACCCCAACCCAAGCACAGTAGATCTTGTGGCACCTAAAAATCACAGTCAGCATTTTCTCCTCGGCCCTGTTGAAGGGCAAAATATTGGTAGCTGCTCACCTGAGAGCTGTAAAGCTGTGTGAAGCCCAAAGGTGCCAAAACCCACAAAAGTAGAATTCTGCAAACAACTATGACACTTAGGCCTCAAGTAGTGAAGTGTCTTTTAAGTTTCCTTCAAGACTGCTTCAATTAGTATTGAGAAAAATCAGCAAAGTACAAAGATATTATCTTTACATCTCATCCAAGTAACATTCATAAGCAATTAAGAATGCCGTTTTCCTAAAACTTCACATTTCACAATGGAAATACAGACCAATTTTAGTAATTACATGTACATGAACCTTCCTAAATGGGAAGTATCTCCCTTGTAGTCATTGATGAAACATCCTCATCTTCATGAATCCTTCTTCTGAATCTCTTAGCATCCATACAGGACCCTGCTCATTATAAAAAGGTCCTTCAGCATTCCAGAAGCCACTTGTTCTAAATTTAGCAATGTTGCAAGGACATGTTCTTGGATTCCCCTTCATTATCACATTTTAAGCCTCCTAAATTAACATTCAAGATCCTATTTCCCTATCATAGTCAAAGCTGGCTGGAGAATTTGTGGTTTTTAATTTGAAACATTGCTCTTTTCTATGCAATTAAGTTTCTTTCTCTAAGTTAGGTGAGAAGAACGACGCCAAAAATGGTAACTGTAGAATCTTCACTCTTGGAAATATTCAAAACCCTATCTAACATGCTTTTAAGCAACCAGCTTTGGTTGACCCTGCTTTGAGCTGGGGTATTAGACTAGAGGATCTTCAGAAGTCCCTTCCAACCTCCACCATTCTGTGATTCTAACGGAGCTGGATCCTTAAAATGCCCTCACAAGAAGGCAAAAGGCGATAAGTAAATTCTAATGAGATCCAACAGGATTGTAACGCAAGAGATCAAGGTCATCATAAGCTTCTGCTGGTACAAAAAAGCTTTTCCAAAACAATCAAATGGTCATCAGCCCAAGGAGAACCCGGAACGCCTGACAAGTACTCAGTAATCTGAGTCCTTGATACATTGTTTTCATGACAACACATACGAACCAGACCACCTGTCCACCTGATCAACTCAATTACCTTAGATGCCTGAATGATAGGCATGCTACTTGCACATGTGTCTCGGTGCTTCAAATCATGTAGTTATGAGAATGGGAGAAACTGGCTTTTTTGTAAATAAAATAACCTGTCTTTCCGTATAATATCTGGCTCTGAGCTCCATAATATTGTTTCTACAACAGTGCATCATTATTTCCTACAGTGAAATGGTGCCATATGAGGCAATGAAAGCGTTTTCTTCTACAAAAGCACTGCAAAAATCAATGCACAAAATGTATTCCTTTCTCAGCTGGGATATATTAATACTGACCTAACTCTTGACCTTTGTTCATTTATAAACTGCAGTTGTCTGCTTGTCTAAAGATATGGACAAGTTCAGACAGGAATGAATCTGGGGAAGCCCAAGGATCTTTGTTTTAGCTGAGGTCTGCCCAGACCATCAGAACGAACCCTTCCTTGCCCTAAAGTTGATGAATACATCAACTTGTAAGTACTCAATTAAAAAACATGACATGGTATGTCTAGTTTTGCATGAGTTTCAAACATACTAGTAGTTCCAACAGACCTTACTTATGGTATCTTCAACCAGAATCTTAAGGGCTGTAGGACTCATTCCTGTTCACCCTTTTTTCACTCTTCCCCTCTTTCCTTGATCCCCAGCACACAACACCTTTAGGAACAGACTGTTTTGACTGTACCGACAGTACAATGATAAAATATGCTGCATATCAAACGCAAGCAGCACCATCTGCCAGCTCTTTCAGAGCACTGCAAGGAGCAGCAGATTTAGACCGAACTTGGGCAATCCTGCAGTAGCAGTGGGTGAAAAGAGGAAAGATGGTATTCTCCATACACTCCTCACTTCTCTATAATGTCCTTTAGTAAAGATATGTTATGTGTCATTGAGTCATTTCATTACTCAGACTAATCAAGAATTTTTGAAATGCACCAAACTAAAACATATTTTTTCAGAACATTTGATTTTTACAATTAAAAAAAAAATCATTGGAATTGGTATGCTAGTTTAATTAAAAGACTTTTGGGAAAATTTTTCTAAGGTCCAAGATGGATGTTTGGCAAGAGAGACCTGATCACAGACATTCAGATGTAACCAATATCCTCTTGTCCCAAACGATCTTCTAATTTGTCTCCCAGAGAATCTCTAAAACAAAGCATGAGAAGGCAGGGAGATGTCTCTAGTCCATCCATTTCTATTCTTTCACTCCCTCTAAGTCCACTTGCTCAGACAAGTCCCCTTCCAGATGTGTATCCAAATGAATATGCCTCCCTGCACAGTGACAGAGGGCTAGAGACTTCCCAAATATTTTTGGGAAGCAACGCTTTTCTGGTAGTATACAAGCAGGTTAGTTATGAAACAGCTGCCTCTTCTGAGTCATCCTTCTTGATAAAAGGGGGGGGGGGAAGTATAAATGAGAGAGTCCTCCAGATCTCCAGGTTCCAAAGAATAAGCACGTGCCACAGCTCTGGTTTCCTAAACATACCCTTTCAGTAGTGGGAATTAGCTTTCTCGGGGATGACATGTTTTAATTAGTGACAACAGCAGACTGAGTGAGGAGGAAAGGAGGTAAGTTACTCCGCAGACTTGCAAATTCTGGCACAGAAAACATGTGCCACTGCAAGAACTAGAATCCAGCAGGATCCAAACATTAACATCAGGCAAACACATGCCTTTTCAGATGCTTAATACAGATTTCACATATTTCTAAATGCCATCAGTTGAGTCCAGACAGAAAACCAGCTGGCGTCTGGAGATAAGGTGCTTTGATTTCTTGCTTGTCACTCATTTGTCACTCAAATGAAAAACTGCAGAACTCACAAGAAAGCTGAACCAAAGTTTGAAAAATAAAGGGCATCACTCCAGTGAAAACCTGTATTCCCCATGTTAAACCAAAAAGTGTGGGCAGAGGAGCAGCACTGAATGAAGACCCTAACCAGTTCTATCATATAGCATATATCAAGTTTTTGAAATACTAAATAAAACAAAATACATATATGCATCTGGGCTGACCAGCTTCTGGCTCATCAGACAACTGGACTAGCCAGGCTGGCCAGTGGCAAGACAAAATGGACCTTTCATGGTGGTTCTATGTTGTGTTGAAATCTTGCTCATTCTCATCATTTCTTTCCATCAGAATTCTGCAAATTGCAATGTTATTAACACAAAATTTACTATATTTAAATGCTTTTCTTCCATTTTAGCATCTTTCCTGATAAATTCTGTATCTGTCACACCTTGTCTTTGTCACATGCACAGAGCTGCCATGTAGACATGTGCCTGCACTGTAGCCCTCATCATTCATACACTCACAAAGACAAGCATGTGGCCAATAAGGCTAAGACCAAAACGGATTACATAGTAGAAAATTCACAAAACTCTTCACAAGAGAAAAGCACTTTTAAAGTCTTTCATTATGTAACATATACATATTTTCATCTTCTTGATACTCACTAGCTTGATAATGAGTAACCTGCACTATTTGACTCTAGGGATTTTTTGTTTGGTTGCTTGGGTTTTGTTTGGGGGGGGGGGGGGGGGGTTTTTTTTTT
>VXBA01006164.1:11913-40106 GCA_013399895.1 Serilophus lunatus | reverse complement strand
CGCGCGGCGCGGGCCGGCTGTGGTGGGGTACGAGCCGTGAGGGGCCGGGGGGCGGCCTCAGGGGGCGGCGGGACGTGAGTTCTCTCTCCCTGGCTTTGCGGGCCCCGTCGGCGGGGAGGAGAGAGGTTGGGGGCCGTGCGGCCTCTCTGCGGGGCAGCGCGAGGGTCACGGGCGGAGCGGGGAGGTTCCTGAGAGGAGGTTGTGGCCAGAGGGGGATCGGTCTGTTCTCTCAGGCGGCAGGACAAGAGGACGTGGCCTCAAGCTGCGCGAGGGGAGGTGTAGGTTTGATATTAGGGAGAATTTCTACACAGAAAGGGTGATGAGACGTCGGAAGGGGCTGCCCGGGGAGGTGGTGGAGTCGCCGTCCCCGGAGGTGTTTGAGGAAGGATCGGACGTGGCGCTCAGTGCCGTGGTCTGGCTGACACGGTGGTGTTGGGTCCCAGGTTGGACTCGATGATCTCGGAGGTCTTTTCCAACCCGATCGGTTCTGTGGTTCCGTGGGGGCAGCCCGAGTCGGGGGTGCAGACACAGAGATACTAAATATCCTAAAAGCCAAATGATGCCGGCGCTATAACCTAACCCTAACCGCTCCGATTTCATTGAGCGGCGTTGTGCCTGCCGGGCTGCCCTGCCCGGAGCTGGTGCTGTGAGCAGCAAGAGACCTCGGAGTCTGCGGGGACCTGGCGCTCCCCTCCCGCTGCTGCCAGACCTTGTGTGCCGGAGGAATCGGGAAGCGGTTCGCACTCGGGGCCCTCGTTGGAAGCGCCGAAGGTGCCGGGAATGCCGCCCCAGGGTGCGGCTCTCCGGCGCACGTGGGATGGGATGGGATGTGCTGCTGGAGGAGGTATTTCAGGGAAGAAGTTCACGGAATGATCATCATCATCCCGTGACAAAAGCTCTTCGGAGTTGCAACTTTGCTGTTCAGTAAAGACTATCAATACCAGCATGGGGCTGCCTTGGTTTGATAATGCTTCTATATATCTACGTGATTGGCTTACGTTAGAACGCAACTTCTGAAAAAAGATTATTTCTATTCTATTTCTTGATAAAAATGTCTACTTCTTAATGGTAAGGACAGATTTCCATTCATCTAGCTGAGATGCTTGTAGGAAAACGATCTTTTTCTTTGCTAAAGGTGAATTAAACCTTGACCATTTCACTGTAGAAAGTTGTGCCACCAGTTCTTGAGTCATAGTTTAAAAAAATTCAGTGATACGTGACTAGGTGAGTTTCACCATGTGAAACTTTCTTTTGTGAGTTCTCTTTAGCAGACATTTTTGCATAAGCTGGAACTTCTCTGAAGGGACAGAAATGGCCGAGTGAATTCTGTCTTCTGAATGAGTTTGCTAAAGATCGCCTAAAAGGGGATGCCAAAATATGCCGATTTAAATTTGTCTTATTCTGTCTAAAGAACGTTTTCTCTCTTGAGAGTGATTGAAGGAGCTTTTTCCATCCTTTCTTACTCTACCCCAGCAGCAACTGCTACTGTAGGTCACTGTAACATGCTGTGACAGCCACAGATTGCCTCGGAAGTCATTTGATCAGTGCTGATGAAGTGCTGCTTGTGCATGGGTACACTGAAGGGACAGAGCCAATCTAGCATGTAAATCTGGTGATGGAAACCAATTATGATCACCCCAAAAGAAAAGAGTTGAGTCCTCATGCTGGAAGAAATCATTAGGAAGGGATAGTGGCACAGTGAGGATACTGGGTTGAGGTGTGGCAATTCAGTCCTGATCTCTGCTTGAGTAACCTGGAAGATGTTTCTGTGAGCTTCTCTCAGCTTCAGAACAGGGGTACTTGAGTGGGACCGATAAAGTGCAGTCTGTGTACCTTGTGCTGCAGAGTTTCTGCATCATTGAGCTGTGTCTTCCTCTCACCTTCAGCCTTGAGAGATAATGTGCAGCTTCCTATTCAAGTTACTAACCACTCACAGCAAAGCTATTTTTTGTCTGGTTCTAACTTGGCCATCTGAGCTCTTACTGCCCCCAGTCTTTAGTGGATTAGAAGTCTCTTGCTGAGTGGATTTTGTTACAGAGATGTTTGTCATTTCTCATCAAGTCATCTCTGTCTCCCTGCCCAGGTAGAAGGAAGGATTACCAGGTTTTCTGTACAAAGTTTCAATAATAAGTTCCAGAAATGATGAGAAGTACAAAGTCATAAAAGAAAGCTATTTCCTCGTGTCTTTAATGTTATTTTTTTAATAACATTAATAATGCAGAGTGCTTGAGTTGTTAACCAGAGAGATTTAGCTGTTGTTCTCTGGTCTGTTCCTAGAGAGAGAAGTTCATGGTAGGCTGAGATCCTCGTAGGCAAAAATGAAGGAGCTCGTTACACTCACTACCAGTGCTTCAAGTGCTGGTCCTCAAATCGGTGTAACTGTGCCAGGCCAGGCTGGGACAGTCCTGAATTACGTGATCCTGTACAAGATGTGTTTGAGTGCCTGCTGTGTCAGGGGTGTGAGCAGTCGGCTTTGGAGTTTCCATGATCGTGGGGGTCCCTGCAGAAGTTGTCGTGGTTTGTTACCAGTAGGAGGTTTGACAAAAGGTGCTCTGGAGAGCCACAGCAGGAGGGGCATAATTCCAGCTACCTTTAGGCACAGAGCTTTTGTTACCTGGTCTTGTGGAATCATGTTTTAAGTGAGGAGGGAAAACATATGTCTTGCCTTAACTTCCTTGTGTATCTGATCAAACTGGGATCCCTTCCCACCCCTGCAAATCGTAAATGTTGAACAGGAATGGTGACTGCTTTGCTTTTCATTGTAGGCACAGTGAGCTGCACGTTGTTCCTGGCAGTGAACAGTTTGTATTCAGCCAGTGATGATGTGATAGAGCTGACACCAACTAACTTCAACAGGGAGGTCATTCAGAGCGAGAGCCTGTGGCTGGTGGAGTTCTACGCCCCATGGTAAGAGTGACAGCTGTGTACTTGCTTGCTCTTATTGAGGAGGAGCAGCAGGAATCTGCTTCTGGTCAGTCCAGGGTTTCATTGAGTTGCTGGTTTGATAGCCAGCCTCCTGACTAGCAAAGTAGCTGTACTTGGGATTCCTGTTTTGAGTATCCTCGTGAGGGGAAAAAGGCAGGCATGGGTTTCAGATTCACAAATAGGGTCTGATAGCAAACCCTTATACACCATTTTACTACTTCAATTTTTCTGATGGAATTAGTATTAAAAATGACTGGGTAAAGTGCAGTGGGTAAGTGAAAAGGCTCCTCACTTCTGTGTTTCTGACCATAATTCTGATGTGAAAGCATAAACCTAAATTCACACTTAGACTTTCCAATTTCTATTGAAAAATACTGGCTTTGTGCATCTTAATCTCTCTTTGTCTCCTGTCCCGCTCATGTCCAGAGCATGGAGTTTCTCCCATTTAAATTCTGGTGATGTATATTCTGTCTTTGTACAAATCGTCTGTGATACTGCCATCCCAAAGCTCCACATTCTGGAGAAAGTGGCCTTTCATTTTAACAGCCTGACTGTGTCTGGACTGATTGGCTTAGGGGAAGGCTGGCTGTGCCTCTTGTAGTGTTGTTTCAGTTTATGGGCAATGAAGTGTGGAACAGGAAACGGGCCGTTCTCCCTGCAGACCTGTGATGATGTGATTATGTGCTGGTTGCCTGTCAGTTGTTAGTCTTCTCCCTCTGACACCTCCAGGAACTGGAGTGTCTCTTAACTCTTGCTAGTTAAGAAGTTACCTCTCAAATAACTTTTTCAGGCCTCATCACAAGTCTGTTTCAGCTTGCCACAAGCAGACTAGTGTGCAGATCTGGATTTGCATGCTCATGTTTGCCTCTGTTTTGGGAAAGACAAGTAGCTATGGAGATACTTGCATATATGTATATGTGACTCTGTGCACATGTATATAATGTGGAAGTTTTTGAAGCCTGAGTGGTGATGTGATGTTGTGACATAGCCTCTTCCCCTCTTTATGAGTAAATCTTCAGTCTCCTACAGTTTGCTATGAGTGACTGTGAAATAGTTGTCAAATCTGAATGACAGTTACTGGCTTTTGTTTGTTTTATTCTAAAAGGTGTGGTCATTGTCAAAGACTGACCCCTGAGTGGAAGAAAGCAGCAACAGCTTTAAAAGTAAGTTAAACCTTTCAAATGTGCATGTGGCAGTGGATTTAAGAGAGTTTGTCTACTTTCCACGTGTCTTGGGAACATGGATCTGGGGTTTGGTCCTTAAAATCATTCTGACTGTAATCATACTTGTCCAGCCAGGGAAGTAGTCATTCAAGCACTTTAAAAAATTCTTGGGGCTTTTTCACTTATAAAAGAAAATAGTAAATTTTGGAGGAAGCAAGTAAGTTCTGTCCATGTGAATACCCATTACTGTTTTACACAGAATTACACAGAATTAATAAGGTTGGAAGAGACCATGGAGATCATCAAGTCCAACCTTTACCTAGGTTAACAACCTACCCAACATCAGTCTAACATCTATACCATCTGAACCATACCACTGAGTTCATCATGTAACCTATCCTTAAACACATCCAAGGACGGTGACTCCACCACCTCCCTGGGAAGCCCATTCCAGTGGGGGATCACTCTGACTGTGAAAAAGTTCCTCCTGATATCCAATCTAAACCTCCCCTGACTCAGCCTATGACTGTGTCCTCTCGTCCTGTCATTGGAAGCCTGAGAGAAGAGACCGACCCCCGCCTGACTACAGCCTCCTTTCAGGTAGTTATAGACAGCGATAAGGTCACCCCTGAGCCTCCTCTTCTCCAGGCTGAACAACCCCAGCTCCCTCAGCCGTTCCTCATAGGGCTTGTGTTCCAGCCCCTTTTCCCGAACTGAAAACAGCTTTGTAAGGTGTTGGTGGTGACTGTTTCTTTACTTGCAGAAAACCTGGTCGTGTAGTGATTTGCTGAACTCTCGTCTATGTAAAATGTATATTCCTCCTCAAAAAAAAACCCCAAACAGGAAAACCTCCAAACAAAAAAATCCCAATTAAATAAAAACACAAACAATTTAAAATTTAGTTTGTCAGGGTGAATTAAAAAATGGATATGTATAGTGTTCTGTAATTTAATGCTATTTGGAGGAAATATCTCTCTTCTGGTGACTGTTCTCTTACAGTCCTAATAACTGTCCCTCCCTCTTCCCTTCTTCCCCCTCTTCTGTACCCCCAGCAGAGAGCATGAAATGTGTTAAATCACTGTAGAAGTCTTGTCTCAGATGTTGCTTCTCGTTTTCTTTCTGCAGGGTGTAGTGAAAGTGGGTGCAGTAGATGCAGATAAACATCAGTCCTTGGGTGGACAGTATGGAGTCAGAGGATTTCCAACTATCAAGATATTTGGAGCCAACAAAAACAAAGCGGAGGACTATCAGGGTAAATGCGATGCACTTTTACGTGTTACATGCCCCAAAACTTCCCTCCATACAGTCATTATGGTAGCTGTTCACGCTGCCTTGTGTGGCACTTCCTCCTATTCCACTGCTTGTAGCAACTGAGAGACACATGGGTGGGACCTGTTTCACCAAGTTTCCTATGTCTTAGCTGGACTAACAGTCCCACCCTCAGTTCATACTTGTTGGAGGTTGATAGGCAGTTTCAAAGAATTATTCCTTTCTTCCTATTTATTTGTAGCTTGCCACAGTCACCCCTCATCAAAGGTGGGTGGCTAAAAAGTGTAGTGAAGTCAGTTCCTGCTACTTGTGGTGAAGCCAGATATCCTACCACTAGTACTTTATCACTCATGGCCCCATCCTGCTTTTCCTGAAAAATCATTAGGATGAGGGAGTAGTAAGTTTGTAATGAGGTGAGAAGCCCACCTTCATACTGGCCTTCTGGTGGTTTAACCCCTTACTCTGCTGCACTGCAGGTGGCAGGACGAGCGACGCTATTGTCGAAGCTGCTCTAAGTGCTCTTCGGTCCCTGGTGAAAGAACGTCTTAGTGGCAGAAGTGGAGGATACAGTTCTGGGAAACAGGTATTTGAGGGAATGTGTGTGTTTCAACTGGAGACTGTTCTGTACAGGAGGTCAGAGTTTGTGCCCATGACTGTCACAGAATAGTTGAAGTTGAAAGGAGTTTTTTGGAGGGTGTCTAGTCCAGCCTCCCTGCCCAGAGCAGGGTCGGCTACACAGATTGCTCAGAGCTGTGTCCCATCAAGTTGTATTTCATAGGCCTGACACTCTACACAGACTGCAGTCTCTGGGCAAACCTGTTCCAGTGTCTGACCACCCTCACAGTAGAAATCTTTCTCTTACATTGAAGCTATAGAACCATAGAATGGTATTTCTTGTATTTCAGCTTAGGCCCTTTTGCTTCTGTTGTTGCAGAGAAGAGCCTGCCTTTGTTTCTTTACTTTTCTTCACCATTTCATGACCTGCCTTAATCAGCTTTGACCATTGGCTGGACTTGCTCCAGTATGTGCATGCTTCTTCTGCTGGGGCACCCAGAGCTGGATCCAGCACTCCAGGTGTTTCACACTGTGCTGAGCAGAGAGATAGGTTGCCTCCCTAGACCTGCTGCCAGCTCAGCCTAGAGCAGCTCAGGAGGCTGTTGACTGCCTTTGCCACAGGAGTGCAGTCCTGTCTCATGTTCAGCTTGTCCACCAGGACCTTGAGGTTTCTCTTTGGAAAGCTGCTCTCCAGCTAGTCAGGCCCCAGCATATGCTGGTGTATAGGGCTGTTACTCCCCAGGTGCATCTTCCTTTGAACTTTGAGGTCCTTGTTAGCCCAATTCTCCAAGTGATTCAGGTACCAGTTGCCTAGTCCTAGTCTATGCTAGATGGACAGGTGTTCTTTTAAATTTGGTAGTGTTTTTCTGAAGTTGGCTTGTTGGATTTCTCTACAAAGGTAAATTGAAAAGCTTTTGGCTCCTACTACTGTTTCTAAATCATGTTGCAAGTACACTCTGACATCCTCGGGTTAGCCAGATGGAAGACCTGGGTGGACTGTACCCTGTATCGTATATTGCACTCCCACATGTTTGTTTTGCCTGGAAACCAGGACACAGTTCCAGATGGAGGTGGGGGTTGGGAGAGCACTTCGTTCTTGGACAGATCAGAGTGGGAAGAACTGGGAAAATGTTCTCACATCTTCTTGGTAGTCAGTTTAACCTGATTTCTCTTTTTTCTTCAAGAGAAGGTTCACTTGCTGTTTCTTGAAAGTGCTGTGGGAGTCGGCTGTGTATATTGTCAGATTTAAAATGAGAAAGTTGTATGACCTAATAACTGCCTGTTTTGTGTCTTAATCCAACAAAGACCATTTGGTATAACGTGACATGCAGGAGGTGGCTTGTGTGGGAAACCAGTTTTGGTTACCTCTGACATGAGGGTCTGTTTGTTTCTTACAGAGCCGGGAGAGTGGAGGTGGAGATAAGAAGGATGTGATTGAACTGACTGATGACAGCTTTGATAAAAACGTCATGAATAGTGATGATGTGTGGATGGTGGAGTTCTATGCCCCATGGTGTGGGCACTGCAAAAAGTAAATGAGATTTTTCTTTGACAGTTCAATTTCCATTGGTGCTTGTTTTTGTGCAATACCCTAAATCCCCTAAAAGAGAGCTTGCATCTCTGGTATACCAGAAGTGGGGTTTTCTGTAAGATGTTTTAATAAAAATATCCAGGCTTTTGCTCAGGACCCCTTGGTGCTGGTCTGGCTGCATTCTTCCATGGCAGTAAAATTCCAAGTTATCAGTAGAAAAAAGATCCAGAAGTTATAATCTTTTAATTCCTTCAGATGAAGGACATTAGTCCCATTTGGAATAACTCTCTTAGCTGTTATTCTCTGCAGAGACTTTTTTCTTAAGTGGAAAGTGCTATGTAATGTTGGAGTGTGGTATATTTTTGCCGTTCTGAGAGAGCTTAGAGCACTTGTACTCTGTTTTTCAGCCTGGAGCCAGAATGGGCAGCTGCTGCCACTGAGGTGAAGGATCAAACAAAAGGAAAAGTAAAGCTGGCTGCAGTAGATGCAACAGTCAATCAGATGCTGGCAAGCAGATATGGGGTGAGTGTGCTGTGCAGTGGTTGCAATTTTCTTTTCATCTCTACCAAGTCAGATTTCAATGTTTACTGAACTTTTCCTTAATCTGATACTTTTTGTTTTATGCAAAAAATAAGTGACACATACATTTTTTCTACAAATAATTAGTTCCTGAAGTCAGTAATAATATAAAATAATGGGGAGAGAGAAAAAAGAATAGAAATTATGAGAAAGGCCGTTCGTTTCCGTAAGATCTTGTATACCTTTATTATCTGAAGTGAGAGATCTCTGTTTTCAGAATGTTTGTATGCTGGTTGGTCATCTCCAGAACCCACACATGTACCTGTACACCTTGGAGCCAGGCATTGCTCCAAACAATCTTACTGTACAGATCACATGATTTGCTCACCCAAAATGAGCTGATACTCTTAATTTTTGGTACAGTCCATGGAGGTTACAGTGTGCTGCTTAGTTTCCCTGTAAGTGCACATGGCTGCCAGTGAAGAGGAACACTGAGCAAGTTTTACTGGAAGAATAGCAGAGAGAGCTTAGGGTCCACTTGTTGCCGTATAGGCACAGTGCTGTCTCCCACAGACAAATCAGGAAACTATTGTCTAATAAATACAAAGAGTGAAGATAGTCTTCATGGTACTTAAACCTGCCATGCTTTGTGCATCTAAACTGAGATGAAACCATTGCTGATTCATCAGGCCAAAACCCTGAAGCAGTGTTTCACTGTATGTTAATTTTGTTTTGGATCGTTGCACAGGTAGTAAGCTACAGAATTCCTCAATTTCAGTCAGAACATGCTGTGAGACTTGATACGTGTAGATAATGAATCTCTTCCCTTGCTCTTAATATAGAACACATCAGAAAAGCAGATAATTTCCACCATACATATTCATGTTTATTTGATCTGGTGGCTTAAATTTGTCTTGCAGATACGTGGATTTCCCACCATTAAAATCTTCCAGAAAGGAGAAGATCCTGTTGATTATGATGGTGGGAGAACTAGATCTGATATCATTGCTCGTGCTCTGGATCTGTTTTCTGATAATGCACCACCCCCTGAACTCCTGGAGGTACCTCTACATCATTTTCTCAAATTGCTTTTCCTTCATATTCTTGGCAGCAGTTCTAACAGGACTACACTAACTGTAAATAAAACTGCCTAAGTGTCGTGCTTGTGCACTGTTTTGCCCCAGAAAGTAAAGGGTGCCAAGTCTTAAATAGCAGCTGAATGTTCATTTCTACTGTGAATATGTTGATTGGAAGATGGTTCGAATTGATGCAGTGAAAGCGTTGACAGGGTGGGTCGAGAGCATCTGAATCCTGAGTGAAAAGGTTGGGCTCTGTGCTCCATCTCTTTTCTTACAACAGGGCAGGGTTTTGTCATTTGTAAGCTGTGCATTAGGAGATGCATGATGAGCAATTTTGCTTGTTGTCCAAAACACTGCACCCCCTGTATGGTGACTTCTGATTTCAGCTTGCTGCTGGTAGGTTTGGTATGGTGATCAGTTGTCTCCAAAGGGAGGGGCGCACAAGACAATCCATTGGGAAACAAGAAGGAAAAAACCAAAACCGTTCGTACCATTAAGAAACCCAAAGACATTTTTAAATGGTGTTTAGTTTATATTTCTCATCCTTCTAAAGTTTTTATTTTTTATGCTTTAATACAGTAGCATATGTTTATATATGTGTAGAGTTGATTTACATATATTAGGGCTGTGTGCTTAAAAATGTTTTACTGGCAGGATGCAAATCCAAGGTTGGAGACCACTGGGGTAGATCACTGCATCGATTCCTTTTTGAGGCAGATCCCACAAAACCTTTCATTTAATAGTTGGAATAGTTGATGATCCTTGTGGGTCTCTTCCCAATTAGGATATTCTGTGAACTGTGAGAACTTTGGTGTTGCTGTTCTTCATCCACAGCAAAGGCTGCCCACTGCTGGCTGTCCTTGTGGTGGCAGACATTGGCATAGGGCCGGGGTGCTCTTTCCAGCCCGGGGGCAAGGATAGTGATTTTGAGCAAGAAGTGACATCTTACTGTGCTTTCTGTAAGCCTTAATTGCAACCACTTATTTTCCTATTGCTGCAAGCCTCAACAGAAGATTTTGTGAACTTCTTTGTAAATTACTCTTGTGCTAGGGGACCGGTGAAGTAGGAGAGACTCGTAAGCTCTTGTGTGAAGTTGTTTCAATGCTTATTACCTTGTAGGATGGAGTTATTAGGCTGTTGGAAGGAAGTGCAGTCAAAACTGAAAAATCAAGTCTTACTATCATTGACTTTCTGCTGCTTTCTTCTAGATAATTAGTGAGGATGTTCTGAAGAGTACCTGTGATGCTCATCAGCTGTGCATCATTTCTGTCCTGCCTCATATTCTTGACACAGGTACACATACAAGCAAGCAGAATTCTGTATGAATTGTCACTTAGAGCATGTAATTGTGGTTTTTAACATATCTAATTCTGTCTAACAACAGGAGCCTCAGGGAGAAATTCTTACCTGGATGTCATGCTAAAAATGGCTGAAAAATACAAAAAGAAAATGTGGGGGTAAGTGTCATTGTAGACTGATTATCTTGGAAAAGATATGAGCCTTTCTGGAGGTAATGAGATAAAATTTATATTATAGCAGTTTAAATAGAGATAAGAATTGTTCCTTTTTCACAGTAGCATATCATGGTATTTCACTAATTACTGCAGAAGGGAATGCTGTGACTTTAGAATAAACTGCTATTTTTATTTTGTTTTCAACCACCTCTCAAATTCTGCATTTACAAGTGGTATCTAAGTATTAATGAGATTAAAAGCATCTTTTACTCATGTCCTGAACACTAAAGTATTTTAGGGCAGTTTATTGTAGAGTCTTTTGCTGCTGGGTGAATCTGCCAGTATGACTGTTGAATTCTTAGGGGAAAAAAAAAGTAAATTGCAATTTATTAACAAGTTTCATGCTGTCAAAGAAGCCGGTAGCAGGTTTTTTCCTCCTCTCAAGTGCAGGTTGGGATCTCTGGAACGCCTCTGGAAAGTGAGAGCTGTTCTATCACTCTGACTGCTGTGGAAGGGGACAAAATGGCATGAAAGCCTGGGGGAAAATGCTGAGAGTGGCTGATTCCAAAGGTTCCTTAGGGAACTTGCTTAGAGAAACTGAGACCTGACCAGTGAGAAACAAATACGGAGTGTCCTCAGTTAGAAATCCTTTACAGTGATATTTGGACAGGACTTTTGTCACATTTAGATCTGTGACTTGATTAATTCTTAACCTTTGCTCAATATGGGCAAACGTGTAGCATTTTGTTCATGTTGGTAACATAGTTCTTTCCCTTCACTGTATTTAGTGCCTGTTCTGATCCAGCTTTCAGTGGCTGTGAGGATGGGACTGGCATAGAGGTGCTGCTGAGGAGGAGCTTTCCTCTATTGCAAGGTTCAAGAGTGGGACCCTGCTATTCCCTGCTGACTTCAGTAACAGTTGACAGTGTCATGGGCAGTTCAGAGCTCAGCTTGAACTCTGCAGAGTTGTAGGATACGTGTGACTTGAAAATTATTGTAGTGCCTATCCTCATTATTAATTTAATGTTTCATCTTTTTCTCAAGGTGGCTGTGGACAGAAGCAGGTGCTCAGTCAGATCTTGAGAGCTCTCTGGGGATTGGAGGCTTTGGGTATCCAGCAATGGCAGCTGTCAATGCTCGGAAGATGAAATTTGCCCTTCTGAAAGGATCGTTCAGTGAGCAAGGGATTAATGAGTTTCTCAGGTATGAAATCTTTCTATAACTGGGGTTGTGACTCTTTAGGCCAAAATCAGACTCTCCAGGATCAAACAAGACTTGCACATTAAGAGAACTGAGATAATGAGAATAGGGGAATGATTTCGGGAGGGATTGCAATAAATCAGTTTCCAGCTTTTTGTGGTGTGCAAAATTATGTCGGCCATTTGGACTTAAATGGTAGTTTTGGCACAACTGTTGACAACAGAAGTGGGTTTTGATGTTGACAAATCCTGTTTCTCTGGTAGCCCAAGAATTAACTTGGCAAGCAATTCTATTTAATTCAAATGCTGCATTCTGAGTAGTCATTAGGTAGTTGGGAAGTCCCCGGTTTGTGAATCTAAATGGGTTTTGTTGAGGTCCTTTATGTTGGTCTTCATCTTCCTGGTTCAATCTGGTCCTGTCTTTCCCCTCTCACCATCCCATTCTCCTGGCACCTGATAAATTGATTGGGGAAGCTGAAGCAATCCATCCAAAAAGTCAATAGGTCGCTGCTCAGCACAAGATCCCCGAAACTGCCTCCTGTATAACGGGGCAAGACCCAGTGCTGAGAAGAATGGAATGGGGAAAGGAAATGGAGAGGGTGACAGAAGGTGGCAGCAGCACTGATACACAGCAGCTAAACTTAAACACTCAAGTAACGTTAGGTGTCGTCAAAGTGAAGTGAGAACTCTTCTCCCAGGTAAAGCACCAGGTGCTATAAGGTATGCAAGAGCCTTTGAGAGCTTTCATTAGCAGTGTTATTTCCATGTCCTTGCTTGAAGAATGGCAGAGGACAGCCAGAACTGCAAAAGCAAATGCAGCAGCCTCTCCCCACCTTGCCATAAGAAGCACATTAATTGAATGCTGTTCCTGCTGGATTAATGGAATCAGTGTTACATGTTCTCTCACTTGTGAAAGTGATCAGACTTCCTTGACTTTCTTCTTAATGCCAAAAAATAAACAGGGATCCAGTAAAATTCAGGATTCAGATGCAAGAAGACAAATACCAGTTTGTACTAATGCATGTGAGAGAAGTGTCTGCTTTACTCAAACATGGCAAATCCTCCTAGTCTCTAAAATTCACCTTAGTGAAGACTCTCCTGGTAAGGATGGATGGTGCTTCCAGGACAAAACAGCCAATTTAACCACTTACATTCATTGTTAGGTAATTGGTTTGGTTTTGTCTTGCCATACAGCTTCAGCTCAGCTGTGCTGCCTAAGAGAAAGCAGTGTAATCACAGTTGGTATGGCTGGCTGTTAACTCATCTGCTGTAGGCAGCTTCTGTAATGTAATAGGCAGTCTCAGCAGTGTTGACTACAGGTAAGGAAATTGGCACTGTGAAGAGCATAAAAATTGTGGAATCCCTCTAGGGAGGAATGCTAATTCAGTCTTGCCTCTGAAAGAATGCAAAGGGATTAATTCTTCAGGACATTAATGTTAGGCTTTTTGAGCAAGCCTAACTATGAAGGGCAAGATGGAGTGACTCAGAGGCTGGTTACCAGAGGCTTAGTGTCTCTGATGATTTCAAGTAATAGTTGCAGGTGACTTCTACAACTACAATTATAAACTTCCCTTGGAGTTGCCTTAAGTGAGAAACCACATACCGTTACAAGGCTTGTACTTATCCATGATTGTTACACTGCTGAAATATGAAACAGTGTAGCTCACAGATGTCCTTGGATCCAATTGTAAATTTTCAATGCTGTTTTAAGGGCTCTGTCATTTTCTGCTTCTCAATTTGAAAAGTTTTTGTTTCCAGACAGTTTAGATTTGCTTAGAGATGAAATCTGAAGGCTGACTTCCTTTTTTCTGAAGCAGGCACTGTTCCATGGGTGGAGGAATTTCTTAACTTGAACTTTTACATGTTTTTTTCTCAGGGAGCTCTCTGTTGGTCGTGGCTCTACAGCACCAGTGGGTGGTGGAGCTTTCCCCAAAATTCATTCAGTTGAACCTTGGGATGGCAAAGATGGTGAGGTAAGAGGTGTTCCATTTTTTAAAAGTGGTGATGAATTGCTGAGTTTAGAAGTGACAGGGTAGAGTAACTAAGAACTGTCAATGTGAAAATTCTTGTTCTCAGAAGTTTGTGGCAAGTTTTGTTGATGTTTCACATTATCTAAATCCTGCCAGCAGACCAAATGCCACATTGTTCATCTGATATTGTGGACCAGAGGGTCCTGCCTAGCTGTTAGGATGTGATCTGAAAATTGGATCCCTTGAGGTGGAAATGTATTACCAGAGCTGAGTAAGGGAGGTGAATGCATTCAAGACCCCAGTGTTCTGGAGACTTTGGTTCTGCAATTGCTGACCTTGCCACCAAGGTCTTAATGTCAGAAAGTTTCAGGTAAAGCCTGTGTAATAAATAACACAATGACTAAGGTTCAACACAATAAATAACACAATATTCTTAAGGTTCAACATTGCTGTAAAATAACCAAGTTACTACGGCCCTTGGATCTACTTAAGATAGATAAAGCTGTGGAATACAGCCAGCAGTAGTTTTGTTACATAGCTTATTTGTATTGGCTTCCTCTGGAGTATTTTCTTAGTAGAAAACAACCTTCTAGTCTCAACTCTGATCACTCGTCCTGCACTTAATGTAGTTTTAGTTTTCTGGATGAAAGAGGTGATGGGAGGGAGCTTCACTCTCGGGATTGGAGTAAGGATCTTATGAAGTCAGGGATGTCCTGGCATTAAGTGCTTCTAAACACATGCTCAAAACCTTCCTTTTTTCACAGCTTCCAGTTGAAGATGACATTGATCTCAGTGATGTGGATCTGGATGACTTGGAGAAAGATGAGCTGTAGGATCTTCAGGAAACTTCTTTTCTTGGGAGAGCTTGCGCAGCAGTTTGCAGCCTGGATCACAATCAGACGGATATTCCAGTGGCCTTCACATGGAGAACAGCACGTGACACACTGTGCTGTTTGATGCACTGCAGCAGTGGACTGTACGCATCTCAAGAAAACATTGCAGAAATTCTATGAATTGTCATAACCAGTAAACTTGATTGTATTCTGTGTAACAAATATTTTGAGGACAACGTTGATTTTTCTTTGGAACATCTTGGATTTTATTTTGTTGGTAGTGTGCAATTTGAGTGTTACTGGAGGCTGTTAGTGTAACCAATTTTAAATGTAACTTTTTCATGGAGGTGGAACCTGGTCAGCTTCTGTTTCAATTAAAGAATAAAGTATTTTTTGACACACAGTTTTAGTCCTGTATAAAGTAAGAAAGGTTCACATGATACAAGCTGTCTTGTTTTGGATGACTTTTGGAAAAATGAACTGTGGAATAGGGAGGCTTGTGCAGACAGGAGTCCTAAACTACCCCCTTGCTGAGAGATCTTGACAGTTTGGCCTAAAGCCTGATTAGATGGACAATCTTAGTTTAAATGCTCTTTAGTCTTCCTTTTCCTATTCCTTCTCAGGGGCTTTCTCTTTCTTTGTGCCAGATCTCATAAGATCATTACTACAAGTGGAGTTGCTGCTGCAGTGGGAGATGCTGGGTGATGTTGGTCTTTTCCCTGGATTAGCGGTGAAGCTAATCCCCCATTTTAGGGCATGAGGGTTTCCAGGTGCTATCAGAAAACCGCCCTGGTGCTGTCGCTAGCAAACTGGGTAATATTCTTCCTATCTGACATTGTTTTGATCTGAAATTGTTATTTCCTTGGAAGGGGAATCGGGACTGGGAATAGCGATCTTTACTGCTGCTTTTTTAATAAAAATACTAGTATTGCTCTCCATGTCTTGTATAATGGTGTCTAGTGAAGTGGCCCTCATGTGATCAGCTTGTTTATAAGTAAGAAATGAAAGAGCTGAAAGTTTCCCCTTTTGAGGAAATAACATAATAGGGATAATTGTCATCTGGTGTCTGTAAGAGATTGCCCATAGCTCATCCCCTGTGAAAGGCTGTGTCAGAACCACAGGCAGCCAGCAATAACTTGACTGCTGATTTGGTGCAGGAGATGTGCCCCAACTCTGTCATCCCAGCAAGTGAGATGTGATGGAACTGTTCTAACTAAAATACCTTTGCAAAAACTAAACTCGTGAGTACTTGGGACTTTTAAGTCATACTACACTAAGTTCCTTGGCACTTTTGAGGATCGTTCCTCTTAAGCTTTTGTGGATTTTTTTTTTGTTAAACTGAAAGAATTTGGGGCTTTGATGCTTTCTATTTTCCTGTTCTTTTTTTTTTTTTCATTTTGTTAGAAAAACAGGACTGTATACACCTAGTAGACCCATTAGCCACCACACCACACTTTTTAAATTGTTTTATTTCAAGTCCTGTAGATACTCCATCTTTGTAATTTACCAAAAAAATAAATACTACCATAGAACCTTCTGCCTCTGAAATATTTTTTGTAAAACTATGAATAAGGGATATTTATAAAGTGATAGGAAGATCATCCTGCTACAGCATCTGCATTTTTAATTTGACTTTCAGCAGCTAAATAACATTTAATTGTAACCTTAGTCTTGAAAACTAATAGATGAAGCTTGAGCAGTTTAACTGCAGTCGAGAAGACTGAGGTCAATCTTGAAATAGACGTAAGGATAGTATTCTTGGTTACTTAGTTGTAAGCCAGGGATGTCCACACCAGGCTGCAAAAGGAAATAATGTGACTTTAGTGCCAGTAAACAAACTGTTGCACAGTTCCAAACTGCAGAGGATTGCTTTTGTGGTCCTCTCCCATGTTCACGACTGAGAATCTGGTCTTAGTTTTTTGCTGCAGGCTGCCTAAAGTAATTAGCATTGAGAATTCATGTTTTATTGTTTTTATGTGCTTCAGCTCTAGAGCAACTTGTCTCTTTGCTCTCCCTTTGTTCAGCAGGAATCACCTGCTAGTTTATAACTTTAACCTAAATTGTTTGTGCAGTCAAAATACGGGGAAAGAGAAAGCAAGCACTCCTTGCTTAAGGCCTAGGTTATTTGTGAATGACAGCCTTTTACAGGGGACAGAGGTGTCACAGTCCTAGCATTTAGTTCCAAGTTAATTTTTCTTGCTTGTGTTGATCTGAATGTTTACAGAAGACTTAAAAGCTTTTTATGTAGAGGAACTGCCGTAATTGAACAGACCTATTTTGTTCTGATAGCTGTAAACATCACATGCTTCAACATAAAATATAAGCAATCTCTATGCATCTGCATCATAACCTGAGCCTAACTGTTACCCAAATCCAGTCTGTTACCACCAGGGATCAAAGTTGCATCCAGGACTCCTAGCATTGCAAGATGTGAGGAGATGCACAGTGGAAGTGTTCATTTGGCTAAGCTGAGACAAGCTACAGCATGTGCACTTGCAGTCCAAATACATACGTCCATTATACTTGCTGCTGCAACTTCATCCAGGTGTTTGAAGACCACGTTTAGGACATCTCTCAGGCGTTTCACAGACTTCCTATTTGGCTGCAGCAGCATCGCTTGGAAATTCACGGGGAGGCCATACCTTGAAAACACATCAACATACATGATCATCTGCTGGGATGGGACACAGCTCTGCTCCTCCCCTTCTCCCTCCTCAGCCTCCAGGCATTCCAGCTGATAGTGTGTTCCAGAAATAATGGTGCCTCCTTATCAGAAATCACTTTCTATTTGAAGACAAAAGTCAACTAAATACTGTCTTTCTGTTTTCTACTTCCCTGTAAGCGCCCCCAAAGAACTGTTTTTCATCAAAATTGTGTGTCACCTTTTTTGTGGACATCTGTATTGTCTCCTGTGAGCTCCTGCAATGAAGTATGTAAGGGAAAAACACCTTCAGCAACACAAAACAAGGTGTGTAAGAGTTCCACACATAAAGGAACTGCATCAGGAAGAGAGCTGTACCTTTTGACTTCCACAGTAATCTCTGCCTGCACTCTGTGTTTACTCACCTCAGGACAGATTCAACAAAAACTCGCAAGGCTTTCACATGAATCCAAGCCACAAATGCTTCACTGAAGTTCACTTTGAGCCAGCGCAGTAACGGGCCCTGTGAGGACAGACACAACAGTACTGTGATCCCCTTGCTGAGTGAAGCAGCTCCATAGCTAACAGCACCACTGAAGCCATCGTAGGCTGCTGGGACAGTTCCCAGGCAGCCTCATAGTGGCTCCCAGTTTATCAGAAACTCAAGTGACCATGGGCAAATCATGTTATTTATCCCATGCCTCAGTTTTATAGGCTAAAAGGAGCCCACAGGAGACTGTTGGAACCATAAAGCCATTTTTGAGCAAGAGGTGCTTAGGCATGCTGGTACCAAAGGCTGCCACCATGCGGGCCATCAGCTTGAGGTGCTACTTACATATTGCTGTTTCTTATCAGAAGCTAATTTCATCAGCTCTTCCTTTTCATATTTCAGTTCCTTCTCATCATAATAAAATTCTCGAACCATGAACCTACAATTAAATGACATATTCTTTCATACACTGTAGTCCAAGCAATAAATATACTCATTTATTTTGCATCTGGAGAAGCAGATACAGGAAGTTGCTAGCCATTTATCAAATTAAAGTGTGTGGAGGGTGGGAGTTGAAGTCACCTCCAGAAAGCCAGCTTCCTGCTGTCAGCAGCATGAGAGCAGGAAGGACAATTCCAGGATCTGTATGGTGCTTAAAAGAACAGGATCACTGATTCTGCTGCCACAGCTCCTTCCTACCCTGCCTTCTCAGTGGCTTTAGGGCCAGCAGCAGCCCACATAGTCACTAAGTCCCAAAAACCATTGATGGATTCAGTATACTGTACACAGAACAAGTCTCACCTTATCCTCATCATCTCTTGCTAGCCTGCCCTGCACAGCAGTCGGTTTTTCTTACCTGTTCTCCCTGGCCTTAGCCTTGAAGTCATCCATCACTTTTCTAAAGAGGGTCACAGTGAAGAGTCCTCCCTCTGCATCCTCAGCAATCATTCTGTGGGAGAGAAATCACTGCTGTGATTTGACATGGCAAATCTCTCATGCCTTTTTTACCTTCCTCACCTTCCTCTTTTGCAGTTCTTTTCATTTATGATACTGAGCAACATCCTCTTTTTCGAGAGCTGTTTTTTGTGAAACGAGGAACAAAGATTTTACCAGCACTGGCTACTTTATCTCCAGTGTAAAATCCCCACGAGTTAAGTTCTTGAAGCCGCTGTAGTACACACACATTCTGCCTGCCTGATTTTTCTGTGTTTCTTGGTAATATTCCCCCACCTTTTCATGCACTTGTGTTTTTGAGACAGGCAGTAGCAAACAGCTTCCTTCTTTCTCTGTGCTTTCCACTTCTTCCATTTTGGGTAATAGCACTGTCAGCTCTTGTGCCCTGGACTGGACCTCATGGTCTGCAAGAGGCTGAGCAGTGGAATATTTAAGTCCCAGGAAGGATTTTTTATTCCAGGTGAAAGGACAAGTTAATCTGGCATTTGCTAATGCAATTGGTACTATGCTGATTTATTCCATTCTACAGCAGGAAGCAATTAAAAAATGCAAATTTAGCGTTTGATACTTTTACAAAGTAGTTTCCATAAGGATTTATGTGATTGCATATGCTTGAATTATGCCTCCATTACTGTAACAGATAGTTTGTTTCATACACAAAAAGCCAAGGCCCTGGTTGAAAGCAGAAAGAACTAGATTACTCCAAAAGGGAACAACAAGCTAATAGTAAAAAAACCTGGAGGTTTTTTTTCATTCATCTGCACTTTCCTTCAACAGAGTAATTTATAGTTTCAACTGAGAATATATTAATTTGGAGCCTATGCATTAGATAAGTGATTCCTTCCAGGATACAGCAAAATGGCTGAAATATAGCAGGGATCTCTGAAACAAACAAGGAACTTAATTTGGAACTTCACTTACTTAGTAGAGCGAGGCACTACCATATCTGAGAGGGATTCATAGGTCTTCTGCCACTGTATGTAGCTTGACCTTTGAACAACACAAAACAAAGTACAGGAAATAAATGCTATATACTGGAAAGCAAATGTGTTGATATATGTAGTTAATTAACAAAATGGCTTAGGGTAGAAATGCTGGAGTTCTTTTTGCTGGGTTATGTCACTAAGAAACAATAAGCCTCTCCTATCTTTTCCTCTCCTAGTTGCCAGATGAGGAGATGTGACCCTAAATGCTACATCCTCAGTTTTCACTTTGTGTCTCGATTTAAGAAAGCTGATGGTGGAAAGAACGTGGCTTTTGGCCCATATTTCCAGACTGCTACACAGCATCTCATGCTCCTGATCCATGGGTAGGTGTGGTACATCTGCTATGTGCAATCCCAGAGCTGATCTGGTGCTAGACTGCAACCATGGCAAGTTCTAGCACTGGGAGCAAGGATCAGGGGGATGGTAAGACTTTGTAAAGCAAGAAGTCTGTTTTTAGGGGGAATCTGAAAGAATGTGCAGATAATAAACTCAACAAACTTAACTCAGATAGCTTTTTGTAACCTGGTTTTCACAGGCAGAAAAGTTTTGATGCTCTATGTGTGTGTTGGGACAGGGCTATGTGGAGAGGAAAAGTTTTCTGTAGGCTTCTGGAAAGGATACTGTAACTTCACAACTGATGGCAATGGCAGTCATCTGACAGATCTAATTCTTTTATAAACTGGCTATGCTCCAGTAAGAACCTGTTTTTCTTCTAGCTCATACTAATCCTGTTGGGAGGCTGATTGAGAACCCACTCATAACCCTTAAAAACCTACATCCCAATTCTGGCCTGCTCCATTTTTGGAGCAGTCTTTATCTCCTTTTTTGCCAGCATGTCTTTTGGGCAGAAACTGTTCTTGCTTCTTTGCTAACAGCTCCACCTGTGTCCCAGACCGGCGCTGATGAGCTGCCCCAACCTGACCCAGTATTGCATGGATCCAATGCTTAGGCCTGAAACTCAACTCCACATGGAGTGTCTGTGCACACACTATTGCCTTACTTTGGCACCACGACGAGCAGTGTGATAAGATACTCAGAATTCAGAACAAAGTCTTCTTTATGCACTATGTCTGCTAGGGTCCGGGTCAGCAGATTTCCCCTACAGTGAAGAAGACAAAGTTAAAATAATACTAGCAGGGACTTAGCAGCAGCTCACTGGAGGTACTGTGCTGTGGGTAGAAGACAGCCAAGAAGGAGGTGACTAAAGGACGTATTTGCACTTCTGAAATGGTCTTTTCACTATTTTTACTGCAGCTAAAAAGAATCAAAAAGCAACTTAAACTAATGACAAAATATTGCTGACTAGCACAAGATTAGTTTATGCCCTTTATGTGAAATTTCACCATTCTGCTGCTACTGTTTCTACAGTAAGATTGTATATGCTCAAGAATTGCACATCTGCTCCTGTCTTGCAGGGTACATCTGCTTTCTAGGAAGTCTGTTGAGCTGCCTGTGGGACCAGGCTTCAGGCAGAGTAAGCCATGTTAGTAACAGAACTAAGCCATCAAAGTAATGCTGGCATACCTGGACTGCCATGGACAAGCACACCGAGATACCTCCTGCTGAAGGGCAGTGAGAGCACCAGTCTCGTGCACAGGTGGGACCTGCAGGAGGTCTTCACAGACTAAGCCCACTTGATCACATTAATTCTTAGGAGATGCAGATGGCCAGGGCTGGCTGGGCATGGCTGGAAGGCACTAGGTGTGTATGAGGAGAGGAATTGCCCTCCCTGTCACTGGACAGGAGTGAACAAGCTTTTGGTTCGAGGTACTCTGGGCAGTCTAAACACAAATTAGTAACTTACTACAGGTTTATTCAGCCCAGGCAAACTGGCACTAGTAGACACTAGAGTTGTCAACACTGAAAGGTGGATGAAACGGTGAGAGGAAGGCAGGCCCTGACCATGAGATTTCCATTCTTCTCCCCCATCATCTTGCTGGAGGCCTGGCCAGCAGGCTGCCAGCCTGTCCTGTGCCCAGATCCTGAGTAGAAAACAGCGGTACACAGGAGCATGTGTTGGGCAAGGGCTTGCACAGCATCATCTAAGTTGCTTTAAATTTACTACTTACTGGATTTTACCATTCTCCCCAGTAAAATCCTAGGAAAAAAAACAGGTACCAGCACTAACATGGGTAAAGATCATAAACGGATGAAGACAGTAGAGAAAATATTTGGTAAACCCCAAAAGTGTATTACCAGAATGAAACAAAGAAAAGAAAAATATAAGTGGGATGTTGCTGAGGTGCAGAAATAGGCAAAGACAGAGATGTTTGCTATGGGAGCTGTGCAAATGCTCTTCAGAACATAGGACACAGCTCTGTCTGGCAAAGGAATCTACCAGTTGACACCATTCAATTAATTTCTCACTCCCTGAAGTCCCATCAGAACAACACAGCGCATTTGGGTTTGAGTCTTTTCAAGACCACCTGCTCACACTGCCAATAAAATCCTATTAGGAACTGCACTCTCCCAAGCTGATTTTGAGACTTGCTGATCACACTAGTTCCCCCATGTCTGACTTTTGCTGTATCTGTAGATGCTCAGCATGCTTCAAAGCCAGAAGTTTTCCCACCAGAACACACGTGGTCTACTGCACAGAAATGGGTGTGAACATGTGCTGTCCTCAGTTCAACCATGCAGCGTCCTTCATGCAAAATACTTACATTGTTTTTTTCTCCAGGCTTTGCAAATTTCCTTTAATGTTGTTGTATGCAGCTGATCGAGTCTTTAGGTCTGTTTCTATTTGAGTCACTTGCTGAAATAAAAAAAGTGAGTCAACACAGTGCTTGAGGCCTTGTTTTCACATTTGTTTTCACATTCGTCCCCCTACCACTGCACCTTGGTGCAAGGACACAGCTGTCAGCCCCCCTAAAACCACTGGATTTTGGCCAAGAGGGAGCCAGTGTCAGAGCTGCCCTGTGGCAAAGGCGTCTGCAGAAAGTAGGACTCAGTCAGCTGTTGCTGTTTGTGTATCAGAGCTGTACCCAAGGGGCAACTTCATGGTTTCATTCATCGCCTACACGGAACACCACATCACTTTTCTGAATGAACTAACTGAAAATAATTCATCCAGCCTGCAGGCATTTTATTTAATGTCAGACCAGTAATTTCACCAAAAAACCTCCAAAATGGAGCATAATATGGCAGTATAGGGAAAAAAAAATAAAATATGACAATGAAGGGGATTAAAGTGCAGAAAACATATTAACGTACTCAATTAAATCCAATAAAGTGCCATATACTTACAGATTGGTTAAGTTTCAATATCTGTATCATCATTATTATTATTGCAGTAGAAATTAAAATAATATCAACTGCTTCAGTACAAAGTATGTGCTCCTGAGCTTGTTCCCAGCCAAACCAAAGGCAAAGATCCCTCTGACTGCCATGAGAAGAGGGGCCACAACCTGCCAAAAGACACACTTCCCCATGCTGACATCTCAAAATTTGGAGTATAACTTACCTTTGTTAATGCTTCTGATATATTCTTCAGAGGCTGTTTTATGGGATATTTGGCCATATCCCATTCAAATCGTGTCAAGTAACTAATTAGGTCAACTGCAAATACAAAGAGATGCATGAAAGCAGATAGTGTACCAGATGGCCAGTCAAAATTTGGGTAGTAGTCCCCAGATATAGCTTAGCCATAACTTTGATTAACTTCAGAGACAGAAGTGAACCAGAAGCCCATCTCTGAATTCTTACAGAGATCTAGATCAAAACTGCACAGACCATATGCCCAATCTAATCATCTTTCTAAACATCCCCAAACTTAAAAGTTGAACCAGAAACCTTTCCTACATTACATCTAACTGTATAGGAAAACTAATATTATCTGTATCTGCAGGACATAACAATGTACAGCCATTCTTTCTCACAGTAGAAACAGTTTTGTGTAATCTCAATCTTGACTTCTGCAATATGCCTGAATTTAATCCTACCAAAAGCTATCAGAAAAATCCTTTGTGCCCAGGACCAACAGTAATAGTCAGGGTGGTTGAGAGCTTGATCAAAGGTACCAAAAACATAGCAGATGTCTTCTCTGTGATTCAATCAAGTGGTCACTAGAAACCAAACAAATTCAGGTGTAATGAGGAATTAATTCCTCATTGACTTTGTGCACAGAGGTCCTTATCTCACACAAAGCTATAGGGTATGTATAGAAATGGATAAATGCAGTCACAGCATTCAACACGAGAAATTCAAGCAAGGCCCTGTGCATGCAACTCCCCAAACAAGGCACCCTTGGACCACAGGGAGCCACATCTTCTTCCCAGTATCAAGGGGCGATGACACATACAGCATCCAGCTCTGAGAACAGGATTGCGCTGTTTCACTGTTAGGAGATTGAGGCTCCTTGATGTAAAAAACATTAAGACTTAGTACATTATGGTACCAAGTAAGGAATTCTTCTCCAGCAGCTCATGAAACCAAACAACTCTTTGCCTAAGTCCTGAGAGCCTTCAGATGCTGAACACACCATTACACAGTGTTCTTGCACAACTTTATGGGATGAGATAAAGTCATGCATCCTGCCACAACAAACAGAAGGGCAGGGACTGCCCCCTTGAAGGTTAGGAAGGCAAGGGGAAGACAGCAGGCACACTCTTAAGGTCTAGACAAAGAGGCCAGAGGCACTGTCACCTAAAGGTGGAGCTTCTTTCTAGACCAGAATGGTAAATATGGAAAATATCCGGATAGTTGCTCTGAAGCAATAAGGATCAAAACAAGCTCAAGGTGCCAAGTAAAAGAACATGCATTCTGGGACCCTTCAGTGGTCTTTGCTGCCTTGTCCAGGGAGTGGATTCAGTCCCACAGCAAAATTTGAGCACAATTTCTTGTGAGGTGGACTTTGAGGGTAAGGAGAAAACTTTATGAACCAAGATGTATGAGAAGGAATGTGAAAAATTGTGTAATTGCTCTATTACCAGGCTGAGGGTACTACCCTGTTTCATGTGATACCGAATATCCTTGGCAAGAGAGCACTATCCTTTCCATGGGCTTCTCTCACCCCACAACAGAGTCAGTTTACCCTATCAGATTTCCAAAGCATGGAAAGTCTTATGTTAGGAGGAAACAGGTTTCTTAGCAAGGGATAAATTGCCTGGAAGGCAGAGAGCACTGGCATGGTAGTGTTCTCCCCCTCAGTCTAAAACAACAGCTGTGTTAATGTCCCCCACATCCAATGGACAGGAGTCATGAGGCAAAGATCCAACCCTTCCTGCTAATGTCTGATCAGAAATGAGAGAGTTCTTTTGCACACAGAGGGTGCAGAAATGAGGCAAAATTGCATAAGTCAGGGAGAGCTACGACACAGCTTCCACACGTGCAGTTCTTCAGCAGTGCTTGCTCATGGTCTCTGTGGGGAAGGCAGAGAGGTCAAAAATACTTCAGCAATGAAGTTCACACAGCATTTTCAGCATGAGGTACACAGCACAAGGATTTCACCCTGCTGCCTCTCTTCCAAGCTTGTGTGCTTAGGCCTTGTCAAATTCAGTGGGAATGAAACCTGCAAAGAGCATAGTATTACTAGGCTGTGTAGGGGAACAGTGTATTCACAGGCTCTTTTAAGACAGACACTGACCTATTTATAGCTGATGAGATATAAAAACTCTCTGAAGAACTTCACATGCCCTTTCTATCCTCACATTCCTTGATTCTTAGCAAAATCCAGATGTTGGGCAGTTAAACACAGCATGAGTTCTCAGCCCAGTTTTTCAAGCTCACTGCTGAATAAGCTTGCCAGTGCTAATTGGCACTGGTGCAGGTTAGTTAAGCAGCCTGATCTTGGGGATGGCACAAACCACTGTGAACACACTAGCATAGCTGAGCTTAAAATCCCAAGCAGTCCCAGAATCCTGATGCTCATGGAATGGCATCCCTCAACCATGGAACCTGTCAAGTCACTTCTAAAAAACTTCACATAGCTGCTTACCTAGGAGAGAGAATTCCTACCCTGCCCAGGAGCCCCACAGCCTGAATCTCTGACAACTCTAATTTACACACTCAGCTCTAAGATGCAATATTAAACACTTCCCCTTCAATACACTTAATTCTTAAAAATTGTTATGCTTCCCATTTTGCTTTGTTTTGTGCTCACTACAAAGAATTCCATCACTATTCCACCCTATTCCACCACTTAACAAATTTTAAAATTCATTTAGATTTAACATTACCATAAATGGAAGAGAATTTTGTATGAATCTTTCAAGAAAAGCTTTACTTACATTTCACATTTTTTATTCTGTCATAAGCAAGAAAGCTTGCTTGTCCTGTTATTATTGGTGTTATTATTAAAATTTTCTTTATTATACAAACATACATTTTGGTCTGCAAGAGAGAAATTTCCATGTGGCTGCTTTCAACTGTTGCCCACTGGAAAGCTCTGTGTGTGTATGCTCACATAACTAAAAGTGCAATATTTTTTAGTACTTTGCATTTTTCTTCATATAAATCTAACAAAAGTTTTAGACACACAGCCACCACCAAACTGTTATCAGGATTTTATACAACTGAGATAAAATCAGTGTAATTTAAAACAAAGTTTGAGTTGGGATTGCCTAATAATCTGAAATAGGACCATGCAGCAAGAAATTGTGTCTTATAGTTCTGTTTTCTGATTTCACAACCTCAAGGAAGTCCAAAAGGACTTTAGAGTCCTTTTGCTGATCAAAAAGGGAAGGAGGAAGAATTGGTGCAGCACTGGAAAATATTGGGGGAATCCTCATATACTAAAGCTGACTTCATTTTTTAAGATGCAGTCAATAATCTTGAAAAAGCTAATGTTCTAATTTAATAAGATTTATTTTGATTACAAAACCCACACAGAGAAGAGAAATTAGTTACACATACAAGTAAATTCCACATCCTTCTAATACAATACATGCAGAGTGATAGGAAAGCAAAATGGTGCAAAAAGGGAAAACAAAGGAAATTAATGAAACCTGTTGTTTCTCAAGTCATAGGGATATCGTGATCTAGCTACGAGGTTGTTACTTGAGAAATCCATCGTAACCTGATCACTGTATCTCTACAACCAGACCAAGACTCAGGTCTAGCACTAATAAACACAAATGCATGCATGTAACAACACCACAATCGTCAGTCCTCAACATACTTTTAAGATATTTCATTTTATCCTTTAGCCCTGAAACACAATAAGTGAGATTACTGAATTCCTCAAACAGGTGGACTCATCACACATCAGTCTTACATCATGCAAGGGCAATTCTAAAAGAACTTCCTCCCCGTCCTTTACTCATACACGTCTGAAGAACAACATTGCAGACAGCCAAAAGTGATGGAGTGTGCACTCCTAATTTATTTAAAAACATCCTTATACAAGTTTTTAGTTAGCATGTGTAACACTTCCAATTTTGTTGTACATTTTCAGGATAGCTGTGGAATGCAAATCACTAAGAGCTCACTGACAGATGTGACTCAGCCATACAGAATGAGATTTAGGTGCATGTAAGAGATCAAGGCCAGTCAGCACACAGAAATATGATTAGGAGTGAAGGAGGATATCTCCTGCTTTCCTCTTCACTCCCAAGTGATGTGCTAACAAAGCTTGTGCTAACTTTGAGAAAAATGGGAGCAGGGTAGACATGTTCTTATAAAATGTTGCTGATGGTCATGCTTTCTAAAGTGTGAGGTCATATTCATATTCTGAAGCAAACAAAGGCAGCATCAATGCATCAAAAACCCCACATTCCCCACCTACCTCCATTGGCCAGAAGATTTTCCTGGACTTTATCTTTTGAATCCTCCATAACTTCTCCTATATACTGTGCTATTTTCTTTATTATGCTTAGATGCAACAAGAGAAACTTTGTTAGTGAAGAAACAAAATTATTATAAAACAGTTATCACAATGATCCGATAAACACAGAGATGCCCAAACAAAACACCTGAAGTAAAGCAGGTTAATTTGCAATTCAAATGATACCAGATAAACAATCTATGACATATTGAAGAACCATGTCTTATATCTGAATACATTAATCTCTGCAAAAACATAGGTAATGTCATTTAACCAGTGCTCTAGGCTTCCAGATGATCAAGATTCAGTCTTCTTTGTATTCATTACACTCATAGCAGAAACCAGAAGGCAAGAAACCCATTTTTAAAACCCGAAAGGTGATGAAGGAATAGAAGGCTACATACAGACATCACTGACTGAAAATCCATTCCATAGGATGCTAAAGAAACTCTTAGGGCTTACTGAGAGAAAGTTCTTATAAAGCACTCAGGGAGAAATGACAGTGTTCTTTTGTTTGACAGGGAAAATTTCCTTCTTGTTCTTTTTCTTTAGGGGACTCTTTCTTCTCTTCAGCATGGTGGACAAAACACTCCTTTAAGGTATGGGAGAACTGGATTCCACTTCTTCTGCCAATTCAGAGTAGTGATTTTAACAGAACCCCTCCTGGAGAATATTGTCTCCACGCAGTTATTTTGTCTTTTCTTATTTAAAAGAATGGCTTGATCAAGTCCCTGTCTCTATCCAAACTACCTGTCTCATACAGGCTAAGAGAATTTGTGGTTGCTTGAGAAACATTCTACATTCAGAAATATTCACGCCTTCAGTTTTCTAACTGTTCTAGGTTGACTACATACTGTTAAAAA
>VXBA01006164.1:0-11889 GCA_013399895.1 Serilophus lunatus | reverse complement strand
AAAAAAAAAAAAAAAAAAAGCAGCAGCTACAAAGTAACTGCCTGATCATGAAATTGATGAAGACATGAAGTATACATAATCCTTAGCATGGTGATAGGGAGTCTAATAGCTGGTTTCTTATTCCTTTCTTTCCTTACTGAGGGGAGACTACTACAGCTGCAGACAAGTTGGAGACTGAAAGGGCACCTACAGTGTCTGGACAATATATCTTCTGATATCCTGTGGTTTTCAAGAACTCAGGAAAGGGACTTTGGGTCAGGTACAGATACCAGGAAAATATCAGAGAAAAAGAGTTTCTTTCATGTGCAGCAAAGCAGTTACATCTATCTCTATTCCTGTGAAGAAACTTACAGTCTTGGGAAAGGTTTCCCAGTCCTGTGACAGGGAGGAAAAATCTGAGATTGCTGATGCTGCCAAGAATGCAGTAGTTAGAATTTGTGCCCTTTGGGATCATTCAGTCTGAAGAAAAGGAGATCTTTTTATGACCTTTCAGTATATAAAGGAGACTTATAAGAAAGTTGGAGAGAGGCTTTTTACCAGAACCAGTAGTGACAGGACAAAAGGCAACAGTTTTAAACTGAGAGTAGATTTAGATTGGACTCAAAGGAGGATGATGAGGCACTGGAACAGGTTGTCCAGTGAAGCTGTGGATGCCACATCACTGGAAGCATTCAAGGACAGATTGGATGGGGCTTTGAGCAACCCGGTCTAGTGGAAGTTCTCCCTGTCCATAGCAGGGTGGTTGGAACTAGGTGATCTCTAAAGAACCCTTAAAATCCATACCATTCTTCTCGTGACCCTGGACAGGTACAGTTCAGAGTTCCTGCAAGAGGGATCTACACCCATTGTGCTCCAGGTCACATCCCTCTCACAGAGCTGCTGCAGTTTTTCACCATCTGGCTGCAGCCCCTTAGGGACCTGGTACCAGCTGGGGGTTGCTGCAGTACAGCACACGTTGTCCAAACTCAGGCTGTGGGGTGCTGAGGGATCCAGAAAGCAGTTCCCTGTCAGCTGTGACCTCCCCAAGCACTTCTGCCAATTTCAGCTTGTAGACACAGCTGTTTTTTTAATCCTTCACGATGCTCAGGGAGCCCAAAGGAACTTTGAACAAGACAACAGTTGGTAAGACCAGTATAGCAGGAGGCTAAAGATATTAGCCAGGAGCTTTTCCAAAGTTGCTTTCATTACTGTTGACTGCAGCTGGCAGCTAACTTGACAGGTGCAAGACAGTTAGCTCTGGCCTCTCTTCACAGGTATAGACAGTGGGACAGGAGTGTGCTCTCATGCATCTGACAGTCCTAGCTGCCTAGGCAAGGCTTGGCTCCCTTCCTGCCCAAACATCCCACAGTCCCTGCAGCAGGATAAGCCACAATGTATGTAATACACTGGGCCAGAAAAATGTTCTCCAGTCCTGCCTTAGTCACTGTGCTTTGCCTTGCATCTTGTGAAATGCGAGTGGAATTCACTCATCCAGAACACTTCCCATGCAAAAACAGAACACACACACTGCACATCACTGATGTCTGAGGCAAGTGAGAGGAATCAGACCCGTTGGACCACCATTGACTATAATGACATCCAACAGTGAGCAGCTTTCACAGCCAACCTTTAAACCTATGCCTTTAGATGAGATGAATCCTACCTTGAGCAAATATCATGCTCAAATGATGCATTACAAAAGGAGAGGGTTTCAGCTAAACTGCCTCAAGATGTAGTAATAAAAACCTGTAAAGAGAGTAACTCCATTTAACTTACTATCATGTCTTGAAAGACTCTTACATTTTGCTTCTGCAATGCTGCAATGTCATTGCCTTCCAAAAAAAGAAAAAGTCTTACACTTTTCAAGTGATATTGAGAATTAAAAGGTGCCATGAGCCAGGCCTCCAAAACACTATAGAGAGCAGAAGTCCTGCAATCTGAGGCTGCTGCCGAATGCTTTGCTGACTGACGAGGACCAGGGAGATCCCCCAGTTAAGTGTGACCCAGGGGACTGTCAATATGAGAGAGCTCCATGCTACCACAGGGTGACATGGAAAAACAGTCTTCCTCCCTGCGTAAATAAATAATAAAAGTCCGTGGAAACAATAGCTCCTGCGAGCTCTTGCCCCTTCTCTGCTGTCCTGGCAGGAGGCAGTGCTGACAGGTTTGCACTGCCTGACTTTACTGGCAGCTGTGTTTATCCAGCAACAGTTCAGCAGGCAGCTCTTTCAGAGGAACAGGAACATAAATGCTCAGGTCATCTGAACAGGCTTGTAATCCTCTGGATACCATTTACTTCAACCAAGTGTGAATGTTTGGCATTTTAACCCTTGAATCACAATTTAGACATAAAATCTTCAGCATTTATTTTATGCAAAATGCTTTTGTACATCCCTGTGGGACTCAATCTGCTAATACATTTGATTATTCTGTTTTGTGTGTTGATTATTCTGTTACTACTCTAATGCATTTTTCTTAGTTTTCAACGTATCTTTCTTATTTTTAAATCTTATTGATCCTTCTTGGTTACCTATCTTGACAGAAAAATAGGACACATAGGAAGAGTCCTTGCCTTATCAGATTACCGTGGAAGGGCCTTACTTATCCTTTTGCTTGGAGCCAATAGCAAATCATAGAGTAAGAATCATCAGTGGCATTAAAGGAAAAATCAGTGGAGTAAGGTGGCATTCAGCTTGAACAAGGAGGTGTACCATGCTGGCAAGGTAAGACAAAGGTAACAAGAGTCTGTGAGCCTAAGGAGCTCCTACTGACGTTTTACTTATCACTGCCCATAATCTTACATGGATTCTGCAGTCAGCTTTTCAGAAGTCCTAATTATTCATAAAGTTGGGAATTAGTTAAGCCCTTCTGAAAAATCAGTTCTGTGTGATTTTTGGCAGCTCTCAAACTCATCCCTCGCTTTTGCTTGCCAATCTGCTACCCTGACTAGAGACACCTTCCATTAGAACAGTTAGCAGGTATTGGTACTGTCTCTCCTCAGATTTGCCCCTATTCCCACGTCCTGAAGAATCTCTGCAGTATGAACTAGAGGCCTAACATGTTTATGAAGAATATGGGGCAGCATTTTTGGCAGGGTCACAGTGGAGTTGGTTTCTTAATTAATTAGTTGTCCCACTAAAAATACTGAAAAAAGCAATATGGTTTAGTTTTAGGTAGTCCTGTGAGGAGCAGGGTGTAGGACTCAATGATCCTTATGGGTCCTTTACAAATTGACATATATATCATATTCTATGATTCTAAAAACATCAATGTTGTGTGCAACCCAGAGTTCAAGTGAGATCAAATGCAATCAACTTAATGTAGACCTGATGTAGCACCAGTAAAGTTAAAACAAAACAAAAAAATTCTATGAAGAACTGTATTCTAGCAAACTCAATTTCACCTAAACTACCTAGCATACATGTGCACAGTTTGTATCAGGGTTTCTCTTCGTGTTTGCAACTGCCAGACAAAAATCTATGAAAGGATTGAGTGTATTTAGACAAGCAAATCCTTATCAGTCCAGACTGGGAAAAAAAAGGCTAAAAGCCCCAGAGCTAACACAAGCCCGTGACCATACATCATAGTCGCATGCATAGTTGTATGCTTCCAAAGCAAAAAATAGAACAAATCAGAAAAACCCAGCAGCTTATACTTTCATTGCCTCAGAGTCTACTTTGTGCCATGAAGTATCTTACAACCTGGCAATTTCTCAGCTTACTGTACATACTTCTTCATACAACCAGGTCAGTTTGGTCCAGAAGGTAAATTGGCAATAGACAGCAGGGAATGTGACTCATTGCTTCAGTAGGTTTGAAACAATGTGAGTCAATATTCTGGTTTTCAAAGAGTTTAAAAGCCTGAGAGGGAGAGGTTTGAACTCCATTCAAAAAAATTTAATTCTTAGAACTCCTGTATCTGATTGAAAAGAGACAGAAGGCTCAATAGAAATATTCTATGAAAACGAGATCAGGAAAGGCTTCATATTTTCTATAGGTTGTTTTATTAAGTTTCTGGAGAGGGGGAAGGATGTTGTTAAAAAAACAAACAAACAAAAATCCCACCTTTTTAAGCAGTTTCCTTTTGAGAAACAGCTTCCCTAGCACTGTGCAGACTAAACTGCCATGGACTTAATTCGGCTAAATTTTAAGGAATGATCCTTTCTTTGTGATGACTTCATGACAATCAACACAAGGGTTAAACAAAGCCTATCCACTTTAGTCCAGTTGTAGTCCAGGCTGAACTGAGTCAGACTAAGGTGAACACAAGGACATACTGTCCCACAAAAACAATGCCTGTTTCTCATTTGTAGGTAGTAAATAAGATCTATTTTACCTTTCGGCAAAGCTATCGAGTTTTCCCAATTCATCTGACAGACCAACAAGAGCATCCAGTGTCCCCACCTGTGCAAAAGATGAGAATTAGGTGAAAGATGCACAATTCTGTCTAAGGCTTCTGTTGGCAGAGCTTTAAGAAGACTGACTTGTGCTTAACACTTGTGAATTCAACAGTTTGGCGGAACTTTATTTACTTTGTGGCAAATAGTAGCAATTCCTTTACCCAAGACCAAAGATGTAACAAGCCTTTTCCAATAAAGGAAAAAAAATATGTGTAGTCTCAAGATTACACATCACTGTCTTCCTTCCTGTTTTCATTTCATCCTGCATAATTGAGCTGTATAGAATAGTCTTTAGCCTGATAAAATAATTACTAGAAATGTACATAAATAATACACACATACAAACAAGTCAGATATACTGAGAGAACTGAGGGAAGCAGCACTTATTCGAAAGAGGTTCTCTCTCTGAGTTCTTTGCTACTACTAAATATTAAGTCTCTCACAGTTATTTCTGCTTTTTTTTTTATGACAGTCATAGTCATAACCCCACATTTATTTATTTATTAGGTATTGCTAAACCTCTTCTTGGAATGTTGTCAGCTCCATGTCATGAAGGGTCAAGCTGAGGGAGAAGCAGCAAATTTTATGTAGAACAAATGGTAGAATATGAACAGGCACTCTCAGGTATTCCAAATGCTTTACTTCCTTTAGCATAAGCAGACTCACTCCACCAGCACCTGGGTAAGGCCCATGAATGGTAAAACTAAGGTCCATAGATGTTAAAAATCACATCAATCTCAGGTGCACATGCATAAAGCAGCATTCCCAGTCTGAAATATTCATGTGACGATACAGTAGGCTATTACTTGAGAACAGACCAAGCTCCCCTGTTACTTGCATCCTTATGTAATTGGAAGAGCCCAAGTTATAACTGTTAACAATCTTTTTGGATTAAAGCCAGATCCTGGATGCATTAAGTGTAGCATTGTTAAGTAGTGTTTGATGACAACTCCCCAAGGAACCAAGTTCCACATCTGTGGTAACTCTATTGACTTTAATTCAGTGTGTTTTGGTTTTTTCATAGCCACCACTGAAAAAAAATAAAAGTGCAGGTCTCTTAAAATAATTTTAAAAATAATGGATTAGTACTCTATGTGTTTATATGATATTATGAAGCTGGATAATGCAGCTGAATAAACACAGATATCCTTTTCCTAGGGAGTAATGTGTATTTTAGTACTCTTTTCTCTGCTGGCAGTCCTACTGCCATGGTTCTAGGTAGTTAGCTACTCCCTTTGCATTAGCAATCCATGATATAGAGCGCTGTATGACTTTCATGACCAGGAGCAAATTGTACAGGGAATACAATGGATTAGTTATTTAACTTATCTCACTCATTTTCACTCCTGGTACATGTACCCTCCTAATGTGAAGGTCAGCTTTGAGCACAATGACTTATTTCTCTCTGATCAATTTTCAGTTGACTGAATACAACTCATCCTGCAACCACAATCTTCATCTACTCTCTGCATATTATGCCAAAAGATAAATCCCACATTTATACCAAAGGATAAATCCCACAGTTATCCTAAAAGTCTTTAGGCCTGGCTAATGCTGCTGTATTGCCTGTGCACAAACCCCTTCGTCACTTACCTTTAAGTCTGGAATATGGAATTTGCTGTTGCTCGACAGGTTGGATTTAGAAGTCACTGTGTTCATTCTCTCCCAAGCCTGCAGGTTTGTTTTATCTCCTGGGGCAGAAATTAGCCAGAACTCCGACATGATTTAATATTTTCTTTTCACTCCTGGTCACTGCAGAAACTCAAAGCAGGTAAGCGGCTAAAAACAACTTCACAAAATGTGCTCTTCCCTAAAAAGAGAGTCAGAACAGATCACTGATTTTTTTTTTATTTCTTCAGAAACACTAGGAGAGTGAGTCAGTCCTATGTCTCACGCTGAAATGGAACATGACCTTCTCCAGAATGTCACAGAAAGAGTGTGGCTGTTCCTTCCCTCTCAGGGTTGTTCCATCCAGTTTCAGAATGAAGAAATTAAGCTTCCTCCTCCCCTTTTCCCTCCCAGCCTGTTCCATTTGGCTTGCATTCTAAGTCCAGTCTCCACTAAGTCTGGGGACTTCACCAAACCACTCGAATGTAATCAAGTATTTCTGCTTGATAAATATTCTCTCTCAAACTGTTGGACAATTGTAGGGAAAAGTGAAAGCAAGACTTCTGCTGAACATAAAGATGCCATTGGCAAAACGGAATACTGCTTTCGCCTGTGCTTTTCATTCCTAGGCTGGATAGGGAAGGAGGTAAAGGAAGCCAAGTCCTGATGTACAGAGACAGGACAATAGACAGAGCAGCCGCGAGAACCTGGAGAGGGCAACCGCTGTGGTGCGGAAAGAACCGATGCGGGAGGGAGAGCGAGCAGCGGGCACCGCACCGCTCCGCTCCGCTCCGCACCGCACCGCACCGCTCCGCTCCGCAATGCCCCGTCCCGCCCCGAGGGCTCTCCCGGAGCTCCCCCGCCACACGCCCTCGCTCTCCGGTGCTGGGGACACGGCAGGTGTGGCACTCGGTCCCCGGCACCGAGCGCTGCCAGGGCGGTCCTGGGGGGATGTGGGGGCTGCAGGGGCCCGCGGGTCCGTGCCCGCAGCCTCACCTGCCCGCGCCGCTTCCCGTGCCCGCCGCTCCCGGCCACGGCCGCGCTGGGACAGGCGGCCGGGGCAGGATCGGGGCGGGGCGGAGCGGCCGCCGGATCCACGGGTCAGGATCCACGCCGGATCCACGAGAGGAATCAGGGCTCCCTCGGGGAGCTCCGGGGGTTGCTGCGCAAAAGCTCTGCCACACCTCTTGACTCTGGCAGCTTTGCATCTTTTTGCTGTCTTTTAAAGTGCAAATTTAAATAATGCAGAGCCCGTTTGTTTTTATTAAACACTGACTGCCTTTAGCAAGTCTGAAGGTTCGGGGGTAATGAATGAAACTTCTAGGAAAGTTGTTTCTGGGACTTCCCCGTGTGCTTTGTTTAAAAAATACATGCTGCAGGAGTCTACGAGGCAGTGATGCTTCCACGTCTGGTGATGCGTCTTCCTTCACGCATAGCTTCGTATGTATCTGTACATAGCTTCAGCTTTTAGTGCTTAGCAAGTCTTCACCTTATGTTATGCTGCTTTAAGCTTGGGAGTATTTCATAGGTTGTGCGGAAGAACACTCTTGAGAGTCACCGCTGCAAGTGGGAGTCTCACAGGGGGTTATCTTCCAATCGAGTAGTTGAATCCCTGTGCTGCCCATACAGCACTTAGGCAATCTCATTTTCTTTCAAAGAGTGTGCATTTTAATTTGTTTCTGTGTATCAAATGTAAATGAAGTCCCACAAGAAATTAAACAGAAGAACGCTCTTGGTTTTCCACACGACCTGTTGTAAACAGAGAGGGTTTGAGATTCTGGGGCCAGGCAGGTCTGGTTTGCACAGAAGCAGAGCCCTTGACACTTCAAGATCTTTAAATGAAGACTCCTAATTAGTATAAGTATCTTCAGCAGTAGGTACAAGCATGTGATGCAAAGCATCCTGAATTATTCCATGTAAATCATGCTTTAGGTGGCCAACGTGCAGGTCAAGGTCTTCAGCTCTAATATAGACTCTTCAGATTAGCCAACGATTCATTTTCCTTTGCTTCTCTTTAACATTTTTAGTCGTATATAAAAAAGAAATACATGCGTGGAGGAGGAAAGTCTCTACTGAAAGTTCTCCAGAAAAAAAGACACTGAGATTTGTAGCTGAAATAACCACTCTCTCCAAGCTTTTTCTGGTTTATTCTTTTTCCTTTCTAATTAAACATTCAGGCTAATTAAACATTCAGTATTCATAACTGCTGTGATTCTAATTCTTTTTAATCATTGTGTCCCCTAGGGAAGAACAATGGGCTTTCCAGAAAGCCAAAAATTCCAAAAAAAGCACATATGGATGTGTGAGGTGCCATTCATAGAAATAGTGGTTATTATAGCATTCATAGAAATAATGATTATTATCTATTCTTTTTTTTTAGACTATACATTTTAATAATGAAAACAGGAATAACTAATGTTCAATTATGTACCTCTTATATATTACTCCCAGACTAGTGGTCTGAAAGGTATAGTAAACGTGATCACCTGGACAAGGCAGTTTTTTCCCACCTCAAACCAAGTACAGTTTTCACTGGATCCTTGCGGCAGTCTCAAGCCTTGGAAATGCTTTGCATGATTAATTTTAGAAAAGTTACATTCTCATAAGCTTCTTAGATTTAGAATTGTGTAAGTTGACGCTTGTGTTAGCAGATGAGAAATGTTTCTTGCTGCAGTGGTGCTAGATTTTTGAGGATGCTTCTACATGCATGATTGTTATAATAAGGTAAAATCCACACTAAAGGTTGTTAGATTTCTGCATTCTACAATATGTGCTATTTCCTTCCTAAACATTTTTACAAAAACAACACAACTTTTCTTAATTTTCCTACAGAAAAATTTGCTTCGTTACTATTATTAAGGTGAAAAATATTATTCTACTTATAGTTTTAATAGAAAATGCCTAAGCAATGTCCTGTTGAATGTCTTCCATTATCATATTTTCTGGTTTTACTGTGACTTTTAAGTCCTTTTTTTTTCCCTACCCCATTATATATTTTTTAGGCTGGATGAAACAGCAGTGGAGGTGGAGGAGAAGGAGCAAGAAGCGCCATATGCTGCAGGGACAAGGGGAGTGTGCTGCAGTCTGGTGGTAACACAGCTTTGATAGCTCATGTCTCCCCTGCCATTTCCCTGCATGTGGTGCCATGTGATCTCAGAGCTGTCTAATTCCCTCATGATCATCACATGTCTTTCTGTTCCCTTTGATCCATCAAGGCAATGAACTTTTCCGTGGCTGCCTCTCTCTGTGTTTAGAAGTACTTCTTCAGATGTCACACTAAGGAGCAAAACTCTGCCTCTGCCTCCAGTCATTAAAAGTACTGAAATATTCACCTTGAAGTCTCTCCCAAGACAACTGTCTCAAAAAGGAAACCAAAATTAATTACCCAGACAATTATGACACTGATACTAGCAGGAAAGCTTGTTTTAAGCTTGCAAAACAGCAGCCATACAGCTGTAGTTCTCTATAAAACAGATTATACAGCTATTATGAGCATTATTAGTCTTCTAGTGATGGGGGTGTGTGTGTGTGTGTGTGTTTGCCCTCTGCTTAAAAAGAATCTTTGAAATCCAACTTCCCAACCCTGTGTAATTTACTATAATAATATAGTATATAAAGCAATATATTTAAAATTAAAGTCTAAAAGATTTCAGTAAAGGACCTCCTAAATAATTTTATAATGGATAACAAAATATTATTTAAATTAAAAGATTTTTCCATCTACCTTTAATATTAGTGCATAAACTACTCAGCTGTGCATCTATTTTTTCATCATGTTAAACAATATTGGAATATTGATTATTCACTCTCTGTGTATGTGAAGTACAGCAGAATCTTTTTGATTAACTGTTTTTATACAATGAACACGAAATGTGGATGTACCTGACAGCTTGTCCTTAACATAATCATAGGTATGTACATGCTGCAGGGGCATTGTTTAGTTGTCATTAAAATCAGGAAAGGTAACATTCAGTTTGCTTATCACCACTGTTCAGAACACTGCACCACCGTGTCCATCACCAGTACTGCACACAGCAAATTCTGACACCAGAAAAAGAAAGAAAAAGCAAGTAACATGATTTGCTTTGTTGAAAGCATCCTGTATTTCACCTACTTGCAGTCAGTTCACTTACCTGCTCATCTATATTCATTTGAATGGAAAATCTAGAATTATATCATTACTACATGCAATAAAAATTAATTATATACTTTTTGAACTCTGCAACAGACAGATTTGGCTGCTCTCTAATTATCTGGATTTAAATTTTATTAATCCACATTCTAGCTGTTCTTTTCCCCTTCAATTTTCTAAGAAGTCTTAAATGAATGACTGGTCAGGCTTGAATTTATCAACTTCGCATGAAAACTAAATTTGACTGAAAAGAATAAAAAACAGAATTTTAAGACACTTGAAATAAAACACTGTTTTCTGCTGTGCAGTCAGAACCTCTGGGTTCTACCCTTCTTTGTTTACACTAAAATCAGCTAAATGCATTTTGGGAAAGGACAACGAGGTCGGGAATCCTTGGGCAGTCTCAGCTAAAAAGTCACATAACTCCTGACTGTAAGAATCTCCACTGGTTTAAACCTCTAGGAATTCTTTGTAGGTTCAGACATCCCAACTCTGCTGAATGTCTTTTGAGGTGCCCTGAAGCATCCTGTTGGTCCTTTAGCTGCTGTTCCAGGCTAACGCTGTCCTTCCGCACACCTCGAGTCACACCAACTAACCCCCTGAGAATGTCTGGGATTCCTTAGGACATCCTGAAGAGTGGTCAAATGAATTCAGCTTTAAATGCCCACTAACAGCTCATGATGCTCTAAATAGATGTGAAGGAGCTCACCCCACAGAAGACACCCAGTGGCTGCTGCGCCACATTGCTCCTTACGCTTCATTAACTGCATTTCCCAGGGATGAGATTCAGCTGCCCCAGCTTCTAGTGCCACCAGAGATGTCCTTGCCCATCCTCCCCGGCCTTCAGATTACGCTGCAGAAGGGCATAGGTTTTCCATAGGTCTTGTGTCAGCCCCATTAGGTGTCCTGGACACCCTATGGCATCTCAAATACCACCAGGCAACCTACTTTCAAGCAAGTGAAGCCTTAGCTCTCTGACACAGGAGCTTGAACACCTAGCACCCGCACAGGCACCTGCATTTAGGTGTGCTCATCTCCCAGGAATCTCAGCTATAATATACTCTAATACAAGCTAGAATAGAGGCCTTTCTAGTTATGATACTGGTATCATCACTGTGATATATCATCAAGGGTACACCACACATAAGACTTATTTCAAACAGCTTCTGTTTCCATCTTCTACTGGAATTGTATATTGTTAAGAATTTAGTTGTGATTCGTGTTGTTTCCTGAAGATAAGTATAGAATTGGTATCCATTATTGCAGTTCTTGTCGTTGCCCTTGTAAATTGGAAAAAGAATGTTTGGAATTTTGCATGGGATTGTTTTTTGGGGGGGTTTTGGCTTGGTTGTTTAGGGATAGGGGGTTTTGTTTTTTTAAGAAAAAAAGCAAACAAATAGCAGTGCTACAAACCAATAAAACCGTGTCTTTTTATGGTTGCTGCCAAGGCTCTGACCAGCCAAATCCTGGATCCTGGAAACTGTTTTCCATGGATAATAGGCATGGTTTGCCACAGGGGGAGAAAACTAACTTCCTCCACCAAGGCTGCCGAAACAACTCCTGCCTTCCTCCCGATTTCACATCAAGACCACGTGGAATGGGACCGCAGCCTGAGGACGGACCCCTCGCTGGCACCACGACGCACCCGAGGGACACCTTCGGCGGCACCACCACCCGCCCGTCGGACACACGGGGCACTTCGGGGCTGCACGTCCCAGGACGAGCCCTGGGCTGCGCGGCACTCGCGGCCGCCCGGCCCCGGCCCGAGCGC
>VXBA01006156.1:8426-46069 GCA_013399895.1 Serilophus lunatus | reverse complement strand
ACAAAACCTCCACATTGGATTTCTGTATGGTGGACTTTGTCTTGTTTAAGGAATTAAATAGTAGAGTGCCCTGGGAGACTGTCCTTAAAAGCAAAGGGGTCCAGGAAGGCTGGATGTACTTCAAGAATGAGATCTTCAAGGCACAGGAACAGGCTGCCCTGATGTGCCATAAGATGAGCCATAGGGCTAGATTGGATGGGTAAGGAGCTTTTGAACAATCTAAGGAAAAAGAAGAGGATGAGCCATCTTTGGAAAGAGGGAGAGGTAACCCAGGCAATTTTTAAAGATGTTGTTAGGTCTTGTAGGAAAAGAATTAGGGAATCCAAAGCTCAGTTTGAGCTAAAATGGGCCACCTCTGTTAAGGATAATAAAAAGTGTTTTGTATAAATACATTAAGGGTAAAAAAAGGGACAAGGACAATCTCCATTCTTTATTAGATGAGAAGAGGAATATAGTTACTGAAGATGAGGAAAAGGCAAAGGCACTCAATACCTTCTTTGCCTCTATTTTTAATAGCAAAACTGATTGTCTACAGAAAAAGTGGTCTCTTAAATTGGTAGATACGGACAGGGAACAGTATAGCCCCCCTGTGATCCAGGACCTACTGTTAGGGACCTACTAACCCACCTAGATCCTCATAAACTATGGGACTTGATGGGATTCATACAAGGGTGCTAAGAGAGCTGGCAGTTGTGCTTGCTAAGCCTCTTTCCATCATTTTTCAACAGTCTGGGCTTACTGGAGAGGTTCTAGATGATTGGAAGTTGGCTAATGTGGCACCCATCTATAAGAGGGTCGGAAGGAGGATGCAGGGAATTATAGACCTGTCAGCCTGACTTCAGTACCAGGGAAAATCATGGAATGAATCATCTTTAGGGCAATTACACTGCATCTACGGGATAACAGGGAGATAAGGTCTAATCAATATGGATTTGTGAGGGGAAGGTCATGCCTGACCAACCTAATTTCCTTTTATGATCAGGTAACTCATCTGACCGATGAGGGAAAATCTGTAGATGTAGTGTACCTAGATTTTAGCAAAGCCTTTGATACTGTCTCCCATAGTAAACTCCTGGTAAAACTGGTGGCTCATGGCTTAGACAGGTTTAAGAACTGGCTGGATAACCAAGCTCAGAGAGTGATGGTGAACAATGTCACATCTAGTTGGAGGCTGGTCACTAGTGGGGTTCCCCAGGGTTCAGTGCTGGGGCCAGTTTTGTTCAATATCTTTATTGATGACCTGGACGAGGGGTTCATTAGTAAATTTGCAGGTGACACTTTGTGGCTTCCTGGGTCCCCCCCAAAGACACATGAACACACAGATGTAGTGTCAGAGGAGAAATCAGTTTACTGTTCACAAGAATACCATTTCATAATCTACATATAGTTTATACTTTTCTAACCACTGAGAAGCAATTCTCATATCACTTCTCTCTTGTCCAANCCCCATGCAGAACTATAGGCTGAATACAGAGTGGCTGGAGAGAGGCCAGGCAGAGAGGAACTTAGGAGTGTTGGTTGATAGGAGACTGAACATGAGCCAGCAGTGTGCCCAGGTGGCCAATAAGGCTAATGGCATCTTGGCCTGTATCAGGAAGAGTGTCACCAGTAGGACTAGGGAAGTTATTTCTTCCCCTGTACTTGGCATTGGTTAGGCTCCGCCTTGAGTACTGTGTCCAGTTCTGGGCCCCTCAGTTTAAGAAAGCAGTTGAGTTGCTGGAATGTGTTCAGAAAAGGGCAACGAGGATGGTGAAGGGGCTGGAGCACAAGCCCTATGGGGAACAACCGAGGGAGCTGGAGTTGTATAGCCTGGAGAAGAGGAGGCTTAGGGGAGGGAGACCTTATTGCTCTCTACAACTACCTTAAAGAGAGATTGTAGCCAGGCAGGGGTCGGTCTCTTCTCTCAGGCCCCCCAGTGGCAGAACGAGAGGACACAGTCTTAGGCGGCATCAGGAGATGTTTAGGCTGGATATTAGGAAAAACTTTTTCACACAGTGAGTGATCTCCCATTGGAATGGGTTGCCCAGGAAGGTGGTGGAGTAACCTTCCCTGGTTGTGTTTAAGGAAAGGTTTGATGGCGTACTTAGTGACGTGACTTAGATAATGGGTCAGCATTGGGTAGGTTGGTAAGTTGGGTAATAGGTTGGACTTGATGATCTCTACAGTCTTTTCCAACCTTGTTAATTCTGTGTAAGATGTTGTAAATATCCTGTATCCAGATAAGGAATGAAGTTGTGGCACATGAATTAGAACAAGAACATCTTAAAATACAATACTTGTTCTGTTACTAGTAATGGTATCCATTGTTATTAATAACAGATAATTGTTCACAAAACGCACGTTTCTTCTTATGTAGGCACAATTCACTCAGTCACCCAGTTGGAAAAGGGAGGTTAGTTTTAACTGTTGTGCAGAAGCATATCATGTATAGGCACATCAGTGGTATCTGCCCTGAAGATTTTTCTATTTATTTATAAAAAAATAAATAGAGACATATAAAAAATAATCACCTGGGCTTTGTGTGCACAGAGTCACTGCCCTTTTCTATGCTACAGAACCTGCTGTAGATACTTATCTGTCCAAGGGGCATTGTACAGATTCCGACATCTCTTAAGAGTTTTGAATTCAGTAGTTCTTGCAGGTTCACTAAGAGTACTAAGTATACTTTGTCTTCAGAGCCTTCCTTTGCAGGTAGCTACAAAAGAAGAGCATGATGAAAATGCATCTGTCCAAAACTACAGATATCTATGAAACCCATTTCCACAAATTGACAAGAAAGTGATTTTTATGACTAGAACAGATAAGGAGGAGGGGGTACACAGCAGATGCAGTGTGCCTTTCTATTCCCACTCTACATTACTGCTGAACACACAAGACATCAGGGTTCTCAGTATTTGCTAAACTACTGCTTAGAAATCCGAGAAACAGATCATTCCTTCTTGGGGCCAAAGACCCCAGAGACGAGCCTTATGAAATGCTTTTTCCCCAGAGAAATAACCCATATATAGAAGAAATCTCACTGTAAAAGTAGGTGCTGTAGAAAACTAAGGCTGAATAATACCTTGCAAAGACTAGCACGTGAGGAAAAATATTTACTTTTAAGTATATTAGGAGATAATCACTGGATTCAGTTACAGCAGTTGTATTGCTATCAATCTCTGTACTCTTTTATTGATAGATTGAATGTAATCCATACCTTACCCAGGAGAAGCTGGTCAACTACTGTCAATCCAAAGGGATTTCTGTGACAGCATACAGTCCCCTTGGCTCTCCTGACAGACCATGGTAAGATTGCTTTGCAAGGTAACTAGTGTAGGTTATCCCTGAAGCACTGAGACACTAAGTGTACTATTAATCATTGGTCTAAATATAGATTTCTATTGTATCTTTCCCCTATGTAGGGCTAAGCCAGAGGATCCTTCTCTTCTGAATGATCCCAAGATCAAAGAAATTGCATCCAAGCACAAGAAGTCCACAGCACAGGTACACAGATACAGACAGTGGGTATCCCTTCCTGTAACACAGGACAGCTGTGGATGGACAACATAGGGGACAGGGTGGTTCTTCGTTCCCTGTCACCTATGATGTTAGGTAGCAGAGCGGGTCTGTTTACTGTGTGGCCTGAAAGGGCTCTCTGACTTCAAGAAGTTGCCCTCTGTCAACAAGAAATGTTTTCTTGACCAATCTCAGATGCTGTAATGTTGCAGTCATCATGTCAAGTCGTTTTGCACAGAATGAAATCTTGATGGAAGTTTGGGAGGGCAGGAAAAGACTCGTTTGTCCAAACTCTGACTAGGAATGTGGGTCTTCCATGGAGGACTCCACTACCTCCGTCTTTGCTCTCCAGGCAGTGCTACCATCCAGTAGCATTCCTGCAGGGACAGGAATGATTTGAAATGCAGCTCTGCAGAAGCAGGTGTAGCTTAGAGAAAACAGCCGTTGGAAGCTCTACTTCCTCCAGAGCAGAAGTCATCCTCTTTCTGACTCAGTTGTTTGTTTTTGCAGGTCCTCCTTCGTTTCCAGATCCAGAGAAATGTGATTGTGATTCCCAAGTCTGTCACACCACAGCGCATTGTGGAGAACTTCAAGGTAAAGGGTTCAGAGTGAGCTGGATGCTGTCCTTCAGGGAGGCATGGCTTTTCCCTGCAGAGCAAACAGAGATCATTCCCAGCTTCTTACACAAGTGGACCGGAGTTTTTGTTTGTTTACCTACATACTTTACTGAGGGCTACAGTTAAAAAAGCAGGAATGAGCCAAGTTTTTGGGAACAGTATGCTGGTAATTTTAGCAGTCATTTTACATGGTGTCTCCTATTCTGCAGATGAACCGGGACATGGTGCTCAATTGGCATTTGAGTGCTGTAACACCCCACAAAAGGGTTACGTAGAGCAAACAGCATTGACAAAATGGTCCCAGTGTCCATAAACCATGTTGCTCCATTGTTAATTCAGTGGTTCTTGACAGAAACCGGTCATTGGGGGTTTCAAAATAGATTAAGTGAACTATGGAAATCTTGGAGATGTTCCTTTGTAAAGGCAAGGCATCAGCAATCAATGAAATGAGGCTACACACTCAGAAGTCATGTTGGGAATCTTGCTCTGGCCTGCTCCTACATTTTCCATTTTATTCTCAATTTCATGAACAGCAACTGCAGCTGCTCTTATCAGAAGACTGATTTAGGTTCTCAAAACCTTTTTGCAGACTCTTTTGACTCCATACACTCATGTTCTCATAAACACTCCTTAGCTGTTTTCAGCTAAGACTGCACAGCATCAAGCACACTATAAAGCAGTTTTCTGCTTTTTAAGCACACACGCACTAGTTAAAAACATTGGCCCAAAGGTTGAATCAGGCTTTTTTTATCTCAATCAGCCAACCAGCTGGTGCAGCAAATTTAACTTATTTCCACACCTACGTAATAGAGAGAAAGATGCATCTTTCACAAGTGGCAGATGCAAGTGTTTGCCAAGTGTCCTACAAGAGGTGGCATGTATAATTGCAACTCTAGATATATTTTTTGAATTCCTTCTGCCAATGCATTCTTACTAATACAGAGAGATGCCTTTTCCTCTTCCATGAAACAGTAATTTCTTCTAACCAGCTCCTTTCCCTTTTTGACTTTGTGGATTTTGTTTAGTCTCTTGTTCAGAGAGGTGATTTCCACCTGTTTCTCTTGTTAGGTGTTTGACTTCAAATTGACTGAAGAGGAGATGACAACTATTTTCAGTTTTAACAGAAACTGGAGAGTCTATACAATGAGCACGTAAGTAGTAGCATTTGGTATTTGTGGGTTTTTTTCCATAACCTTAAATAATGAATAGTATATACGCAGAGGTTTTACATCTAAATATTGCCTAGAATGCCAAGAGCCTGAATGACAAAGTGATTTGGATGTTCCAGGTGTAAAAAAAAAATACACACTATACAGGAAATCAAACTTGATATATTGAGAATTAAGTTATGGCTAAAATGAAGTCTTTTATTCCCTTCAGGGGCAAAACTCACAAGGACTACCCATTCAATGCAGAATACTGAAGATAATCATATCGTGGTCTCCTTCAAAGCTTCCTATCAATTTATCTAGCCTTCTTATTGCATCTCTCCTTTTGCAGCATGTGTATTCTCCAATTATAGTTTGCTTCTTTCTGAAAGAAAGATACATAAAATTAATGTAAAAGCAATAAAATGTGGTCTGTGATAATATTCTTTCAACATATGGAATTATTAAGGAGAAAAAATGGAGAGATTTTGAACTGTACCTTCACATTTGTACTTTTATCTTGCTTCTAAGCAACAGGCTAAGGTGGATAGTCAGCAGTTGTGAGCACTGGAGAAAAATATGAACTAAAGATTCACTTCCTCAGGTTGAGTGAGACAACCAGCAGTTTTATTCACTCCAGAACTGAGAAAGGTGTTTCTACTACTTCTCCCTTTCATAAGCAGAAAACACACAGGTGCATAGCAGGCAATGTTTTTCCATAGGTTTTCTCCTGAATGTGTGGATTTTCCTAGGACAGCCCAGCCATTTGGCACATTCTCCAGTGGACACCAGAGGGCAGCCAGCCCTCAGCAACCCGCGTTGTGCACTCTTTACCGGCCACAGCCTCCAGGCCTCACCCATAGCCCTGGCGGCTTTTGGGACATTTCAGCTGTGACACAACACAGGTGTTTGCAGCAGGGGAGGCTGAACCTCTCGATGCAGAGCCCAAATTGCTGGCCTCCCCACTGGTCCTGCTAGCCTCAGGGACCAATTTCCCTGGCAGCACTTACTGCTCTGAGTCCACGGCACTCAGCTCAGGGATCACAGAATTAACAAGGTTGGAAAAGACCATTGAGATCATTGAGTCCAGCCTATTACCTAACACCATCCCATCATCTCAACTATGGCACTAATTACCTGATCCAATCTCTTATTAAACACATCCAGGGATGGTGACTCAATCACCTCCCAGGGCAGCCCACTCCAATGGGAAATCATTCTTTCTGTGAAAAAGTTTTTCCTAACATCCAATCTAATCCTCCCCTGATCCAGCCTGTGTCCTCTTGTTCTGTCACCGGTAGCCTGAGAGAAGAGACCAACACCCACCTGGCTACAACCTCCTTTCAGGTAGTTGTAGAGAGCAGTAAGGTCTCCCGTGAGCCTCCTCTTCTCCTAAACAACCCCATCTCTTCAGTTGTTCCTCATCAGGCTTGTGCTCCACTTCCTTCACCATCCTTGTTGCCCTTCTCTGGACCCGTTCAAGCATCACAATATCTTTCTTCAACTGAGGGCCCCAAAACTGTATGCAGTACTCAAGATATGTCCCAACCAATGTTGAGTACAGGGGAAGAATAACTTCCCTAGTCCTGCTGGCCACACTATTCTTGATACAGGCCAGGATGCCATTGGCCACCTGGGCACACTGCTGGCTCATGTTAATTTCCTATCACCCAGTTCTCCCCAGTCCCTTTCTGCCTGGCCACTCTCCAGCCACTCAGTCTCCAACCTATAGCTCTGGTTATTGTGGTCAAAGTGTTGAACCCAGCATTTAGACTTGTTAAACCTCATATAAATTATTAATTATTATTGATGGCCTATCTTGCTCCATCCATCTCCTCTGGCAGTCCCCTTCAGCCCAGCCACCCCATCCGACTGCTGCCCTGGTCTCAGGGCTGCAGCTGGAGGCCTAAAGCCCTCCCACAGCACTGCAGCATCAGGGGCATGCCCACCCTTATAGTGCTATACCCACCAGCCCGTTTGGCCTCTCTGCTCCTGGAAGATCCTAGCCTGATGCAGAGACACATGTGACAGCAGAGGCTGAGCTGCCCACACATCTTTACAGGTAAGGAGCCTGTCTGGCACAGGGGACACATGCAGAGTAGGTCTCAAGGAACTGATCCCCGAATCTCCTTTTTACCTGACACTCAAATTCAAGACATTAAAACCATCAAAGTTCCCTTAACAACATCAGGTGAGATGAGGAGATAGTGGCTTTTGTGGATGTGTCAACTTTCTGTTTCCTACTCCTGGGCAGGTGAACAAAAAAAAAAAGTCATAAAAGTTGCACTTGGGTTTCAAGGGGAAAATACTAAAACATTTGTTCAAGAAAACAAACACCTTAGGACCCTCTTTCCAAAAGTTCCACTTTCAATTAATTTGAAGTTCCACTTTCAAATGCAAGCTGCATTTGTTTTGCAGCTTCCTAAATGAAGCAACCCATAAGCCCCTCAGCAATCCTCAGGCTGTGGTGAGAGATCTCTGCTGAGATTAAATACACATTTTTTTATTGAATTATAAAGGTACAATACTTACTGTAATGCAGGGACAGCAAAAGGTTTAGAACATTGTCTTTCCAGGGCATTACTTCTCCAACATGTATTAACCAGTGGGCATAGTGACTTCAGGGGTTTCCTTGTTCAAGCATGAATCAACCACGAGCTGTCCTGTCAGAAGTAAACCTTTTCAGCACGGACCTCCTTCAAAGAGTGCACCTATGTCTCCAGCAGTGTTCCTGAGTGATAGCACTGATAGTTTTGTCATGAGATAGGATGTTTATATTCATTTCAGTGGTAGCTGAAATTCCTTCTGATTGGCACTGAGTACTTCATGGTCTCCACACAGGTCACCACTGCCATGCCCTGACACCCTTGGCAATTTATATTCTTTACATTCTACTCATTTGCAAGATTATGAAGAATTGTTTCATCCTTATACAAACTCCACCTTTAACATCATCAGAATCTCAATGTGTATTCATTATAAACAGCACCCATTGTACCTGAAGACCAGTATAGTTAACACCTCACCAGTGTGAATGTAACACACATCACACACGCAACCCTTCCATAGCAGACAAAATTATCAGGATCAACACTGCAAGAATCCTAACATGTATTTTCCAGCCCCTTCTAAAACATTTCCCAAAATGAACTCATAGCATTATCCTTGGGTCATGCCATGAATCTCCTGCACCCATCTTCTGGCATGCTCCACCCAGTACATGTAAGTCACTCCTTGATGTCCCACCAGCTTATCAGGTGATAACAGAGGAGCAGTAGTAACTGTGCACAGACCTTGGAGCTTTCAGGCCACAGACACATTTTCAGGGTCCTTTCCCCCTTTCCTATAAACACAGCCCAGCAGTAAAAGAACTGCAGTCCCTGTGTGGGGAAGTCTCATCTCTGAGATCAGCAGAATCAGGCCATTTCTCCCATAGCCCTTCACTGGTGGATCCTAACACCTTCCTCCCTTATGCAGGGCATAGAGCACAAATTTCCCAGAAATCTCCTCTTACAGGGCAAAAGCTATATCCTCTTTGTTCCCATTTCCCAGCACTCACACAGCTACTGCTGGGACAGTTGCTGCAAAGTGTTCAACAATTCTACAGTTTCATTCTGAGCAAAGGACTATCAAGAGTGCATTGAAACTCAGGGGAGTAGCACTCCCATTTCCATGGGTTTACCTAACCTTGCAACTCAACTGCTGCCTGAAAAGGCTTTGTTTCTCCAGGTTCCCCTTCTGAGGCAATGATTTTAAGACCACCTACTGCTCCTGCAACTGCAGCCCGGCCTACCTGGCACACAGCTGTCTGGCTAACCCAGTGCCAATTATAGCCAGATAATTAATATTATTCCAACAAACATCAGCAGCTTAACTCCTCCACTCTGTTAAGTAGTCCTGTTCTCTCTGAAGCCCCATTTGCAGCACATGGCAAGCCCCAATGCACAGCCCCAATGCACAGCCACAACACAGCAGCACATTTCTCTCCCTTGTGTTTCACAGCCAAACCCTCTGCAGATCCCCAGCCAGTGCTTTACGATGCTATGTGTGGAGACAGCAGTACACCAGGTCACTGGGGCCCAGGTGTGGAGAAAGCACCTGTCACTCTCTTTCCAGTCACCTCATACAGAGACAGGTGCTTCTCCACACCTGGCCTCACTGCAAACCTAGTGTAAAGAAACAGCTGATCATGTTATCAAGGACACGGCACACAAGACTTGGCAGACTGGCTGTTATGATGCATACAGTATTTCTTCCTCCCCCAGTGCCCTGCTGCCTATGTGATGGTGCCTGCTAAGCCTTGGGAATGGTAAACAGCTGAGTTTTACAGCTGTGAGGGGAAGGCACCCACTCACAGTAAAAACAAAACAGAACTTCTGCCTGCAGCCCCTTATGACAAGATGGAGGCATCTCTCTGAAAAAGAAACTATCAGGGAAAACCAAATCTACATGTGATCAGAGAAATTACCACTTTTATATTTTATACATTAATCATATTATTTACTCTTGTGCACTACTGTTATAGCTTATCATCTTTATATGTATTACCTACTGTTATGCACTGCTTCAGTTTTAGCTTATATTATGCATTATACACTGCTTCAGCTTATGTATACACAACTTCATACACTGCTTACAACTCATATTTTGTACACTGCTTTAGCCTATCACTTTCATATTTTATGAGTTATTATTTTGACAGCAAGGGAGTTTAAATAAAATTGTGATTAAAACAGGTCTATAGTTTTAGCAAGCTGATTTGTTTCTTAAAGAATAGAAACTAATTTTAGCTACAAGAAAACAAGACCAATTCTTTCTCTTTCCTCAAGAAATCATCTGCAGGATCCCACCTGTCATAAACTTTCAGAATCCATAATGCAGCTAGGAATAAGCAGGAAAACAGACATCCTCCTTCCTCAAGGTGCAGAATCAGGTGTGGCCAACAGGAATGAGCTATCATGATAAATTCAGAATCTATAGAATTAGCCAGAAAAGCAAGAATTTATAGAACCTATGAGTCAGGCAAAAAGGCATATCAATGTAATATAAAATAAAGAGTTCAAAAGGATGCCTGAGGAAGACCACTGGACTTCATCCCCAAAGACCCTCGAACGACCCTTGAGACCCCAACCAAAAAAGAGGAACCTGGGCGGAGACCATCATCAGAAGGCAGAACCTAGGCAGAGACTGGGCAGGGACTCATGCAGTTTTGTAGCATACAAGGAAAAGCTGTGATGCTAGAAAGTAGGCAGGTTTAGTGGACAAATCTCCCCCGACCTCAGCATCGTTACAAAGATTGCTAATAAAATATTCCTGTTTCAATACTTTCTCGAGTCTTGGAGTTTATTTCCATAATTCACATGGTAAGGGATAAGCACCAAGTTGTGTAACAGTTTTGTGAACAAGGTGAAAACACATTGCATCCTGCCAGGGATGGTTGATGCGCTGACACAAAACAGGAGGAACATTAAAGAGGAAAACCTTGCCCTTTCTTACTTAAATGGAGCAAAAAATATGAAGCTGCAGAGAGCAGGGAGAGGCACCCAGAGCAAACTCTCACAGCTGAAGAAACTCTATACATATGAATAAGCAGAAAAGCCCTGCAGGCAATTCTGGGTTTTTTTCCACTGTGCTGTGACCTCCAGAAAAGTGTGTTTGTCTGCAAAAATGTCAAAGTCAGTTTCTGATGTGAGATTGCTGGCCACTACTATGTATGATTACAATTGTGCATTTTATTCTGAAATAAAATCTCCCTAAAGATGGAGGCACAATATGACAACTATAAACTCACCAAAAAGAGAGTTTATATGGCACACTAAAAAGGCACTGCTTCTCTTCTTCAACTTCCAAAATGCATTAAAAAACGTCTTCCAAAATTCAAAATAAAGGGTTTTGTTTGGTTGGTTTTTTTAAGTCACTAGATCCTACATTACTCCTGAGCCAGAATTTGTAGTGGAAGCTGCGTTTGTCCCATTTACACACAGAATTACACACAGAATTAATAAGGTTGGAAGAGACCATGGAGATCATCAAGTCCAACCTTTACCTAGGTTAACAACCTACCCAACATCAGTCTAATATCTATACCATCTAAACCATTTAAACCATCTAAACCATACCACTAAGTTCATCATCTAACCTATCCTTAAACACATCCAAGGACGGTGACTCCACCACCTCCCTGGGAAGCCCATTCCCATGGGGAATCACTCTCACTGTGAAAAAGTTCCTCCTGATATCCAATCTAAACCTCCCCTGACCCAGCCTAAGACTGTGTCCTCTCGTCCTGTTGCTGGGAGCCTGAGAGAAGAGATTGACCCCCACCTGACTACAACCTCCTTTCAGGTAGATATGAACAGCAATAAGGTCACCCCTGAGCCTCCTCTTCTCCAGGCTGAACAATCCCAGCTCCCTCAGCCGTTCCTCATAGGGCTTGTGCTCCAGCCCCTTCACCATCCTCGTTGCCCTTCTCTGGACACGCTCCAGCAACTCAATATCCTTCTTAAACTGAGGGGCCCAGAACTGGACACAGTACTCGAGCTGTGGCCTAACCAGTGCCAAGTACAAGGGAAGGATAACTTCCCTGGTCCTACTGGCAACACTATTCTTGATACAGGCCAGGATGCCATTGGCCTTCTTGGCCGCCTGGGCACACTGCTGACTCATATTCAGCTTCCTATCAACCAGCACTCCCAAGTCCCTCTCTGCCTGGGCATCCTCCAGCCACACCAACCCCAGCCTATAACTCTGCATGGGGTTATTGCGGCCAAAGTGCAAAACCCGGCACTTGGATTTATTAAACCTCATGCTATTGGACTCAGCCCATCTATCCAGCCTGTCAAGGTCTCTCTGCAGAGCCCTCCTTCCCTCTGACAGATCGACACTCATTCCAAGCTTGGTGTCATCTGCAAACTTACTAATAACGGATTCCATCCCCTCGTCCAGATCATCAATAAAGATGTTGAATAAAACCGGCCCCAACACTGAACCCTGAGGGACCTCACTGATGAACAGCCTCCAACTAGACATGACTCCATTTACCACCACCCTCTGAGCTCGGCCATCCAGCCAGTTCTTAACCCAGGACAGAGTAAACCTGTCTAACCCACAATCCATCAGCTTTACCAGGAGTTTTTTATGGGAAACAGTATCAAAGGCTTTACTAAAATCAAGATACACTACATCCACAGGTTTCCCCTCATCAATCAGATGAGTCACCTGGTCATAAAAGGAGACTAGGTTAGTTAAACAGGATCTTCCCCTCCTGAATCCATGCTGGCTACATCTGATCCCCTTATTTTCCTGTAGATGCAGCATAATTTCCCTTAAGATGATAACGCTCCATAATTTTCCCTGGTACCGAGGTCAGGCTGACAGGTCTATAATTCTTCAGATCCTCCTTCTTGCCCTTCTTATAAATAGGTGCCACATTGGCCAACTTCCAATCGTCTGAAACCTCTCCAGTAAGGCAAGACTGTTGAAAGATGATGGAAAGAGGCATAGCAAGCACATCTGCCAGTTCTCCCAGCACCCTAGGATGAATCCCATCAGGTCCCATAGACTTATGAGCAGAGAACAGGTTTTCTTAGCTCTCATGAACCAGCCACACCTGTGCACTATATCAGCACACAGGGCCGACAAGGGGGACCACCTAGGCTACCATCCCTGTGGCAGAGACACGGTGCTCCAGCAAAGGGCTCAGCCCTTCCTTTTCCTTAGGCACACAACCCATCAACTTAGGGACACAGCCCAATTTCATGTCATGCCCATCACGGCTGCGTGATTCCAAAGGACCGAGGTGCTGCAGGAGAGCTTCTAAGCCGCTGCAGAGACACGAGAACTGGGGCTGCAGAACGCTCGCTCTAACGGAAGGGGGCTCATAGACACGGCCCTTCATCCCCTCAGAGCCGCCCGAGCTCCCGCTTCGGCCCGGGCTTTCTCTCCAAGGTTCAGTGCTGGCCCCGCCCCGCGAATCCCGCGCCTTGCCGGGGAGGGGTGGGCCTGTCCGGCCGGTAGAAAAGGCGCAACGCAAGCAGCTGGTGTGGTGGTGCTGGTGGAGCCATGGATACTTGCATACCGCTCAATACTGGTGCGAAAATGCCTGTTCTAGGGCTGGGCACATGGAAGGTACTGGAGCTCGTCTTCCCCGGCAGCAGGAGGGAAGGAGCGCGGCCGGGGCGGCCTGGACGCTCTGGGTTTTGTGATTACGCAGCCCTGCCGGCACTACGACAGCCAGGCCAGGCCGCCGCCCGAGTTCTCTGCTTTACTTTAATTGGGGATTGCTTTGGATGGGCTGGCTTTCTTAACTTTATCCTTTTATGAGAAAGGTCTTCAATAACGCATTGATTACAATATTTTTGACATCACTTTTTCCAGTCCCAACCAGGGAAAGTGACAGCTGCAGTGATGACTGCTATCGATGTTGGATACCGTCACTTTGACTGTGCCTACGTGTACCAGAATGAAAGTGAAGTTGGGGAAGGAATCCAGCAAAAAATCAAAGAAGGTATTGTGAAACGAGAGGACCTCTTTGTCGTCAGTAAGGTATGGATCTGGTGATACAGGATACCTTCTTTTTCCAGAGTAATCCCCCAGTTCTTTACTTTCCTACTCTGTGATGCAGTATTCATGACATCACTTAATTCCTGAGACAAGCTTCTTACTTTACTTTGTCTTGTACTGAGAATTTTGCAGTATATGTACTGCAAATACAGCTGATGCTTTCAACTTTAACTGGATTGAAGTTATGCTGTCCTCTTTCATCCAGTGTCTGACCTTCTAGCAGGTATTTTTTAATTTAAGTGTTAATTAAATGAGACTATTTCTGCTGTCTGCCAGGACACCATATAGTCATGTGTGCTGCCACAGCACATATTCTAGTATCATAGGCCAGTCCTGCTCCCAGAGCAAGCCCCACTTGAAGAGCTATAGGATGACCTAGTTTCCCATCACCTTCTAAAGGGGACAGGCACTCTCCTGAACAGTACAGAAGGGTTCTAAGAGATTTAACCCAGGAGTGTGCCTTGGCATTTTGTTTCTAGCTGTGGTGCACATTTCATGAGAAGCCTCTGGTGAAGGGAGCCTGTCAGAAGACTCTTGCTGCCCTAAAACTGGATTACTTGGATCTCTACCTCATCCACTGGCCTATTGGTTTGAAGGTACAGTAACAGCAGTGCCCTTCGCTTTGTCTGTTGTGACTGGCACTTTTGAAGAGCTAGATGATTTTATATCCCAGTGATTGCTCTAGATGGTACAGATCATCATGCATCTGTTGTGTGCCAGCACTGCTGTGGTGCTCAGCTATACTATGGCCATATGAGCCAGGATGTTGATCCCTACCTCTGAGGTTTCTGCTTTCATGGCATCTACTGCCATTTTGATTGTGGAAGAGTCAGACTGTGAACTGGGGGTGGTTTCCTTGCTGCAAGCAGAAGTTATGTCTCTCTCCTTTTGATTATTGCCTCCATTGCCTTGTATGGTTCCAAAGTATGCTCAGCTGACAATGGTGTGCTTCCTCCTTTGTGGGAAGAGGGCTGTACTTTGTCTGTTTTTTATTCTGAATGTTACAGAATCACAGAATAAGGGGTAGTGATTCAAGACAGAAACAAAGTACTTTAATACAAAACAGATTGAACTAACCTTTACTATAGAAGCCTTAATGTTCCATAAACCTTGGATTTCAAAAGGTTGAACTTTTTAGTTCCTAACTCATACTGATTGCATACAAAGGGACTCATGTCTGTTTGAATACATCTTTCAGTTCGATCTTGACCAAAATCTTTTTACTTCTTTCTTCCAAGATTGGCTGTTCTTCATAGCATCTGTATTTTTAAAATGAGTTTTACATGGACAGAACTAACAAAGTAAATGGTGGTGTAATAATGTATCAGTAGAAAATAACTGGTTTTGGTTGAAATTGATACCTGACATGTAGTCCTAACTGGGACATAGGCTGTTCTAACATTCCCTATGCCAGCAACTTAAACAATGAATCTCCCCATGAAAGAGACCTGTCAGCAGATCTGGTCCAGTATAAGCTGAACATGTTCTAGGTCCTAAGTGGGTCCTTATTTTGCATTCCAGAAAGTCACTTCATCATGCCCAGGTAACAACTGTGTGTCTTTGTCATATAGAAAATGGAACTATAGCAAATTTACAAGTGGAGGCTTGTTTCACTCCAGGGATTTTGATGGTCCACTAGAAATACCTGTCCTTACTGGTTTGACTATAAGCAAAACAAAAACCATAACACCATGTGAAAACAAAAGGAAAGACTGAAGACTATAGATAGCAAGTATTGGTATTGAATATATATATAGATAATTAGTATAAGTCTTACTATCTTACTACAACCTTGTACTACAGGACAAAGTATCGTGGTCTTCTGTTAGTATTAACCCAACTTCCCAGTAAAGAGTGTTTCAAGCATTTTCTCTCTCACTAATAGGCAGGAGAGGAGCTGTTCCCCACAGATGATGAAGGCATGGCTATCCCCAGCAACACAGATATTCTACACACGTGGGAGGTAAATTTAGCCACAGCATGAGAATGTCTTCTATTCTTAGCAGTCCCTACTATGTTTTCGTTACTTTCAGCAATCTAAAATGTCTTGTGTATTTAGATCCCTTTGGAAGGACTGACTGGTACAATAGTGGTTTGTTGAGTATCATTTCATTATTTTCTATTTCTAACTTACTGTGAATTTCCTCTAGTGCTCTGGATTTTTTTTTTCCTCAAACTTGAACTGTGAAAATCTAAACTCTTATTTCTAGCTTCTGATGAAGAAAATGAGCCATATCAGGAAGAATGTGTTCTTCAGGCCCTGCCTTGTATACTAGGTGCTGATTTGGTTTTTTGTTTTGTTTTGTTTTTTTCTGTTAGGCGATGGAAGAGCTGGTGGATGCTGGTCTGGTAAAAGCCATTGGAATCTCCAACTTCAACCATGAGCAGATTGAAAGAATCTTGAAAAAGCCAGGGCTGAAATACAAGCCTGCAAATAACCAGGTAAGAGTCAAAGTGACAGCAGACAAACGTTTGGGTGGTGTTATGTTGTGTGATGGGTTTGTTGAGGGGTTTGATTTTTTGGTTTGTTTTTTTTTGCAATGACTAAAATCTTATTTGAAAATAAGGTTGTAGAAAGAGAATGGAGTAGACAGCATATTCTCTCAATCCCACTCTCCAAGTGCTTCTGGATGCACAAGGTGCTGGTTTCTTTATGCATTTTCCGCACTACTGCTTGGAAATCAGACAATGAGCAGCTCCAGAATCCCTTTTTGTAGGGGTGAAGCAGAGGAAACTTGGATGAGATCTTCCTTGAAATACGATAAAACTTGGTGTATATATAGAGAATTGAATGAGTTCTTTGTAACTCTTCTGCGGAGAGGCCAGGTCATGTTGCTTCATGGCTGAGGGAATTGATCAGGAACATGCTTTATGGACTGCCCACAGATTTAATGAGGGTTTGGAGGAAGGATGAAATGAAGTTGCATTGCAAGGTAGACCCCAGAGTAAAACTGTCCAGGTATGTAGGCAGCGCTTGAATGAAAATGGCAGGAGACCTTGGGGGATAATCTGATGTAAATCATGGTACAGAGCAGCGTCAGCAGTTGTCTAGGGCTTTATCCATCTTGAAAACCTGTAAGGAGGAGACTGCACAGCCTCCCTAAGAAGTGTGCTCTGCTGCCTGATCCCCTGCCTTGGTTGAATGGCAGAGGGAGGGAGTTTTTCTAAACCCAGTTTTGGCTTACATCTCCTTCCTTTGCACAGCATTAAAGAGCTTGACTTCACTACCTGGATGACCTTCTTCCAGGTAGTGAAAGCTGCTACTACGCTAAGAGGCCTGAAGCCTTCCCTTCTGTGGGCAGAGCAAGCCTCTTTTGCCTCCTTTCCCAGGACACCAGATTCTCCAGCCCATAGCCATCCTGGTGTTCCTCTGCTGACTTCATGGCAATCTATCAATTTTTCTTCTACTAAGAGGGGCTGGGATGGGGGAAAAAACTAGACACATTATTAAACTGGTCTGAAAAGTATGAGTAGAGGCAGATGATCATTTCCCAAAATTTACTGGCTGTGTTCCTGCTGCCAGGGCTCCCTACTAGCTCATGTCTAGCTCAGGTTAGTATGACCCCCAGGTTATTTCTAGCACAGTTGCTTTGCAGGTAGTCAGACTCCAGCCTGTGTTATTGCCAGGGGCTTTTTGTTCTCAGCTATACAGCTTCAAGCTATTCCTTCCTAGGTACAGAGCTGTGTGTGCAACATTAATGAATACTTTAAAGTTTTTGTTTGCATGTTCTTCCTGCCTGAATGGGTCCCTCTGAAGTGGCAGCTCTGCCCTTGAGTGTGTTGACTGGTCATTCCCCAATTAGGTATTGTCTTCAAGTTTGACACAAATATAGCCTGGCACAGGTTGAAGAGGACAGGTCCCAGGACAGACTCCTGTAGGATCTTGACCTTGATTACTATAGATTTTGAAGGATTTCAGTCTCAGTTATTGATACTTTGTTGCTGGAACTGAGTAATTTATTATGGTAGCTTGAGCATGTGTACTGAAAAAGGGAGTTTGAGCTTTCTGAAAAAAAGCGTTAATAGGATTGTTCTCTGGAAGTTTATTCAACATAAAATTGAAACTTTCTGACAAGAACAGAATTAATAATTCTTTAATGTGCCTTTTCTTATCAGTCCCAATGTACTTCTAGAAGACTTAGTGTAAGTTTTATGATACCTTTCAATGTCTGCCATGCCTCATAATTACTATACAGTGATAGTGGTAATCCTTGTCTCATGCATAGAGGTAATTGATCTTGGACCTCTCCCACTTGTAAATGTTCTCAAGCTTTCATTATAATCAGGTTTAGCTCAGAGCAATGGTCTTTGGTCTCTATCCTTCCTAAATTACTACTTCAGAAGAAATGCTTGCAAGCCTGAAAGCTTGTCTATTATTAGTACTTACTAGTTGGCCTAGTAGTGATAGTGCTTCCTGAAAACACTGTGTGCAGATACTTCACATGTAATCTCTATCTTTCATGTCATTCCCACACTTAATTTGAATGCAATCAGGATGCGCATTGGTTTTGTAATGAGAAATTAACTTGACAAGGTAGTTAGTTACATTACAATGATACTAGTACTCAATTCAGTAAGGAAATCTGATGCCTAAGTACTTACTATGACACAGTATGGATTGCAATATCTTAAGATAGTTACTTAAATGGACACTGTAGGCTTTTTATACTGTCAAGTGTAATATTAGATAATGTAGCTCAGAAGTCTTTCATCTTGAGTGCCAGTGAACAGGTAAGGCTGACTCTGCCTTGCTTATGTCATGTGAATTCTACCTATTGAATACTCTTGAGTAGCTGTCTTTCTGGAGCTGCTGAAGCAAAATAAATATATAACCTGTCCCCAAAACTGAGCTACGTGTTCTGTTTAATATTCCAACATGTCTTGGGAGAAAAACAGGCATGCAGGCTTCTGATAACAGCAGGCAGCTGGAACCACAAATAAAATGCTAGCGCTTGTAAACTAATCCCATGTCTTGCACTGTCTTGTTTCATCTCCTAGTAGCACAAGTTTCCAGGGGCTTACTTCAGTGCAGGTACAGGAGGCTCAAATGGCAGTGTAGTCAAAATTGTTCTTGATGTTGCCTGCTAAAAGAAGTGCTCCCTCTTGTGAAACTGTCCTGAAAGTCCCTGTATGCGATGTCAAATATTCATGTTCATTCACTGCCTCCTGACACATGAATAATTTGTTTCATATTGCATATCTGTGCATTTCCTTGCTAGAATACAGGCCCACTGTTAAGGAGTCTATATTCTATTATGTAGCTATTCTTGGGGAAATTCATGTGAAGTACACATGTATTTATAAAAAGTCTGGAATGGACAGTGGACTGAAGGTCTAAAGTCTGTAGCAGGTAGCCTTTCTCACCATTGGCAGACTGTAGGTGTTCAGTGTGAGTATTGACAGAAAGCAAATAAAAACAAATTGAACAATATTAGTATTGAAGTTGATATGGTAGCTGTAAAAAATATTATGGCATGTTTAATTAGGGATGAAAAGAGAACTTTGTACTTCCTGGTCTGCAATCCTATTGCTATGATTTTACAGTTTTCCTGTTGTGTGTGTTTTACTAAATTGTCCCATTGGAGCAATTATGTAAGTGGTCATCCCATATGTTGCAGATGATCTGGATCAGCAAAGTTTTAAGGAGTTGTTTTACAGTCCTTAGATTTGTCACTGCAAGGAGAACTACAAATAGTAGAAAGGGAGGGGGAGCATACAGAAAATAGGCTGTGTAATATCACTTAGACTATAAATTATAACAAAAATGAGCCTTTGATTAAAAACTATTCCATGGAACTTGTTAAAGCAGTTCAGTCATTGTCAATCTCTGTATTTTTGTTGTCAGGTTGAATGTCACCCGTACCTTACCCAAGAGAAGCTGATCGCGTACTGCCAATCCAAAGGGATTTCTGTGACTGCATACAGTCCCCTTGGTTCTCCTGACAGACCATGGTAAGATGGCTTTGCAAGGGAGCTGATGTGAATTATGCCTGAAGTACTGAGATGACACATACAGCATTAACTGTTCGTCCAGATACAGATCTCTGCTAGATTGGATCTATGGTGATTTGTTGCCACTCTTTTTTCCTTTGTGTAGGGCTAAGCCAGAGGATCCGTCCCTTCTGGACGACCCCAAAATCAAAGAGATTGCAGTCAAGCACAACAAAACACCAGCACAGGTATGTAGGTACCAGAGTACCCTTCCTGTAGCATGGCATAAAAGACAGTTAATGACAATGTAAAGAACAGCGGTTCTTCATTTCCTGTCACCTGTGGTGTTAAGTATCAATGCAGGTTTGTTTACTATGAGGCCTTCAATGCACACTTGCAAAAGTGCTCTGACCATCACAAGAAACATGTTGTTGACCCATCTTCAATTACTGCCATGTTTCAGTCTTCCCAACTCTAGTCCTGTTGCAGAGAAGTGAACAGTGGAATAGCCTACTAAGAGTCTGGGTGGGAAGGAAAGGAACTGAGTATTGCTAAACTGCATGGGAGAGGAGAAAGGAGACCAATGTGGGGCTCTGCCACTTCTCTATTTGTACTTCAGAAGGTGATGCTTAGAATTTCAGATGTTATTTGAAAAGCAGCTCCAATTAATGGATTCATTCTGCTGAATTGTACTGTTTACAGCAAATATCTGCTGGAACAGGCTCTGCTTGTTGGAGAACAAGAGCCATCCTCTCTGACACAGTGATGTGCCTCTTGCAGGTTCTCATTCGGTTCCATATCCAGAGAAATGTGATTGTGATTCCCAAGTCTGTCACACCACAGCGCATTGTGGAGAACTTCAAGGTGAGTCATTATGCATGGGTTGGGTGGTGCCCTTCAAGGACAGCAGGGCTTCTCCTTGCGTAGCAAGCAGCAGTCCTTTCTCACCCTTCCCAAGTGCCACTTTGACAAGAGGATTGGGCTTTTTCTCACCATATATTTACCTACTGTCTATGGCGGGCTGAGCTTAAGGTTACAGTAGGAGAGTGGGGGTGAACAAAGCTCTTGGAAATCTGATGATCTGAGCCATTATGTTACATGATGCTTCCTATTCTATGTCATGTGAATGAGTCATCTGGTAGCTTGTTTGGGAACTGAATGCGGTAGCACATCACAACAGAGTTCTATAGAGCAAGCACTGTTAAGAAAAGGATTTATGGACACCAGGACCATGTTGCTGCTTTTTATTTGGTGATCTTGGACTGAAACCAGTATTAGGATTTTGCTTCCACTTAAATGCATTTGGTGGAATATTGAAGTCTTGCAGTTTTTTCTTTGGAATAGAATAGAAAGATGCGTCTCTGACAAATGGAGGATGGAGGCATTGTGCAACATTTAAGTGGTCTCTGAACTTCTCAAAACAACTGATGCATATACCTGCAACGAGGCTTTTGTAATTCCTGTCTCTTCCTGCCCACCTTCCTCCCCCACTCCAGCTAGAGGGTCTCAGGAATGCAGAGAGCTGTCTCTCGCTTCATGAAACAGTCACTTCTTATAACAAGTTCTCTGTGCCGTGGACTTGTTCTTTAGTTTTGTGAATTATTTTTTTTGGTTGTTTTTTTTGTGTACAAGCATAGATGTGTTTGAAGAGGTCATTTCCATCTTTTACTCTTGTTAGGTATTTGACTTTGAATTGACTAAAGAGGAGATGGCAACTATTCTCAGCTTCAATAAAAACTGGAGAGCCTGTGAAATGATCATGTAAGTAACATTTTCTTTATGCTGTTACCACATAGTTCAGTACATAAAGTTATAGATAGTAGACTTAAATGAAATTCAGAATATGCAAACTCAATTTCCAAAGGGGTCGTCCTCAAAAAAACTTTCTAGAGTAAGATTTTCAAATGTTTGTTTAATGAACATGATGATCATAGAACAAACTTCTGTTTCAGTTCAGTCTCAAGAAACCTTTTGTAGCTAGAGTTGCAATAAGAGGCTTCTTATTCATATTTTTTCGTCCATACTGGTGAAATGAGTATGACACAGGCTTAAATTTTTTGATTAATTCTGCTTGTAGTGTTTTGTCTTTGTCATAACCCTTAGGCATATTAGAAAATCTGTGTGTTCTTTAGGAGTTGTGGGAAAGCAGATGAGCATTCAAAAAGTAACAGGAGGATTTACAGTTTGAAGCCTAGAGCCAGATATGAAGTCTTTGTTGGAACGCTGCAAAAAAGATCTTCCTGTCAGTAAACAGCAAAACCTTGAATTAGTTGTCTGCAAAGTATGTAGGTCACAGCACCTGAGATGCTTAGAACCCAAACTACAGAGGGCACTCAAATTCCTTGTTTGCAAACATAGTATGTCACCAAGGAAAACAGAAATAAACTCACTCTGCTTTTATAGGGTTTATCTCCCCCCCCTTGGTGGTTCTTTGAAGTGGTTACAGCTGCATATGTCTTTCAGACATGAGGTAATCTTTGTTTTTTTGGTTTCCTCCAGGTGCAAAAATCACAAGGGCTACCCTTTCAATGCAGAATACTGAAGATGGTTTCCTGCTTTTCTCCAGGATTGTCAGATAAGCTTCTGCTGTTGCCTACAAGCTGTCTGTGTAGCCTCTTCACTGCATCAGACACCACTCTACACTCCTTTTTTCACTCCACACTCTTCTTTTTTTTCCCCACAAAGATGCAGTATATGTACTCAGTGTGTACTCTGTGCTGCTTTCTTTTTTGGAAGAAGAAAATGCTAAAATTGTTCTGAAGAGCGCACTGTGTGGGCTGGTAGGTTGTATTTGCCAAACAGAATGTCTGGAATTGGTAAGCAGAAAACATTGAGCAAGTCTGAACAAGCAGTCACTGTTATTTTCAAATACTGTGAATTGGAGCTAGTGACTATTATTGTCTGGAAGGACCAGGATATTGGCAGATGTTGCGTAATGAGGGCTGCTGTTTTCTGATTACTTTAGGGTTTGGCTTGTTTCTTTGTAACATTGCATACTTTTTTCTCTACTTTGAAGCACAAGTTGATTTCTAAGTACAGAAGTTTCTACATTGGTAGCTCTTTGAAAAGTGTATAGGTCCTGATTTCCTGGTGATATAAATGCTGGTTTTGCTTATAATAAAATACAGTTTCATTACTGTGTGTAATGAGATGGTTATTTCAGCAATGCTCTAATGGTAGTAATGCTGAAGTAGCTGAATTATATCAGCTGTCTCTAGAGATGACATGAAAGCAAGGAAAATTATCATCCCTCATGAAATCATCTGGTGTTGATAACTTCTGGTGTGTGACAGCTGTCTGGTGTTTTTTATGGTAGTGTTATGGTAGAAAACCTAAGCGATGAACATGCAATAAATGAGTCTGTTTCCGTGTCTCTTTAAATAGAGCTGTTTTGGTGTGTCCGACAATTAATACACTCGTATTTAATCCAGTTTTTATTTTTCTGAAGTGATAGTATACTTAGGCTAGTAGAAAACTTAGTCCACTGAAGACTTATAGCCTACACAGCATCCTGTAAGGTTGTCTTAATAAGCATTAGAAAACTTGCCCTTTTCAGCAGGAGCACATAATATAGGAAGGAACTCTGTGCTTGTACAAGCTACCATTGGCAAATATAGTAAAAACATATTTCCAAGAAAATGCTTGCAAATCAGAAACTTAATGCTTTGTTCTAGGAGCACAATAGAATAGGCTTATACTGATCTTTTGGTATGTGAGGTATGTTTGTCCCTTAGGGCTTTTTATAGTTTTCAAAAGGTAGTGACCTTAAAGTTTTGCCATCTGAGAGCTGATTCAGAATATTCACAAAATGCATTTCAGTGCTGGTAAAAGCAGCAACTAGTGTTGGGTGATTTTCTTGCGTGTTCCTGTAAATTTTTTTATTTGATATCTGAGTAGATCTGGAGTATCAATGGTCCTCTGAAGGAGTTTGTGTAAGCCTTGCAGAAAGGTGTCTCTTTCTGAACATCCTGGAAGATGAAGACCCCAGAACTGTTAATGCATAACCAATCTAAATGGTAAATATAAGGTATGATTCTGATTTCATAACTGCATAATATACCTTCAAGTGAACTTGGACAGGTTAAAGTGTATCAGGAAGGCAGTGGTTCTCCAAGTACTTGTGGAACAGGTGGTTTGTATCCTGGTGCTGATAAAAAGGTATTAAGGAGTCATACTAATTGAAAATTTTTCTTTCTGAGAAATACTGACCATGACATTAAGAACTGATTTTGTAATATCAAAATGTTTCTTTTAAATCTTTCTACTATCACTGATACTGACTTAACATGCAATATATTTTGGTCACAATAACTTACAATAAGCCAAACAGACAAGATTGAATTAACTTAAAACAAAAGAAGGAGAAAATCAGCATCTGACTCTAAGCAATGTTCTTCTCTAATGATGATTCTCCTAGTATAAATTGATTATAATCACTTTCAATTCTGGGCTTAAAAGCAAATACAAAAAGCTTCAGCTCGGCAAGTGTAAGCCCAAAGACCTTGAAAAAAAACAGAGCAGCTGATGTTCTTTCCTTAGTCTGAGCTGTGACAGAAAACTGTTTGGGACAACACTGAATTGTGTGGAAACAACATTTTGGTGTCAGTTGTGTTCTGGCAAGAAGTTAATATTGAGGTTCAGGGCTTCCACAGTAGTACATCAGGTTCTGTTAGTGTCCTCTGTTTGTCATTTGACTGTAATTTTATGAATATTTGTGCCTGAAACTTTCCATTCTCAAAGTAGGAATTTGACTGGAGACTGTAATTTTACTGTTATTTTCAGAGGGACTGCTCTGTAGCAGAAGGAAATTGGCTTCAATGCACAAGCTTGAGCAGAAAGCAAGCTGTTGTCAGAAAACATAGGAAGGCAGTAATAGAAAACTGTCATCCATTGTGTTTTTGGGTTGCTTCTTTAAGGGCAGCTATAATTAAATAAGGCTGAGAGGAAGAGACAATCTAGGCTGTGGCCAAGTCTTCATTTATTCTAGGTCGATCTGGGAATTGTTACAATTAAATGAATGTCTGTTTTCCCCCATGCTTGTACCACACTCTCTGCCTACAAGAACAGAGATTTCCTTTCATCTTCTCTAAGGTAAAGTGGAAAGATCAAAGAGTTGGGTATCCGGAGCCTAGCATTCCTGCTCACTGAGCTCTTCCTGCTAGAACTGTTCACAGCATTTGTTTTGTATTGTGATTGTCTTTAATTTCTTTGATCAGAAACCCAAATACAGTCTTGTAGCTCTTCCAGTGAAAAGTGGCTGTGTTTTGTTCTGTGTTTTTAATTTAAGAACTTGTAGTTCAGCCCCACCTTGTTGGCCTCTTTCTAGACATTCTCAGAACTCTGCTGCAGTAGCTGAGCTACTGTTATACTACTGTAGCGCAACATGCTGTGAAGAGGGTTTCCAGCCTACAGGGAAGAGCAGGAAAATCATGTTTTTGGGACTGGTAGAATCAGTACTAGCACAAAATCTGTTTCAGTTCCACCTGCACTCACTGCTCCAAATGATACCAGGCCTTTATTTTATATTAAAAAAAAAAATTAACTCTGACAGAACAAATCCATTTCTATGGTAGCAAAGAATGCTAGTGAACTGATTTATCAGAGAAAACAAGTAGAGAAATCTGGGAATTATCTCTTGGAGAAGGTAAGATACTGTTTTTTGAAGATTTTTGAGTAGTAATGGAGAATACAAGAAGAATCTGGAATTGGCATCTTTCTAGTTGAAGGTGAGACAGCACAGATAATTTGAGAGGCACAGCATGTTTCAGTTTGCAGTTGATGTTCCTTAGAGAGAAAATGGCCTGATTTCTGATACTGGAACACAAATACACAAGCCTCCCTGGCTGGAATCAGTTTTTGTATAATGCCCTATAACTTGTGTGTTCTATAACTGGTGTTTGTTTCCCTCTGGGAAAGAGATACAGGATCTATCCTCTTGCTGAGCTCACGAGACTAACACAAGTGCATATTGTAGCATTTGTGCAGAGTTGTGAAATCTGGAACACAGGAAGCTGCATTATTCAAAATGGGAAAATAAAATCCTTTTTGTGGATTTTTAATCTGTATTCACTATGTTAAAGATACAACTAGAAGTCTGAAGTCTTTTGCTTAATTGGGGAACAGAACAAGTGACTTGGGACAAATGATTTTCTTTTGAATCAGTTAATACTCCCCTAGTTGTCATTGATAAACTCTGTCAGTAACTATTTGTCATCCCTCCTTCTGATGTATCCTTGGCCACCTAAAAACTGTAGAGGCCCGCCTTATTGTGGCAGGACCTTGCTTATTTAAGCTGTGAAGCAGCTCTTAAAACTCTTTAAGAGGCTGCATTGCTCTTGCATTTTAGCTTGTTAAAGTGCATGGTACAGGACCACTAGCACAAACACTTGAAAAACACCATCTTTTTTTCCAATTTCTTAAGAAAAAAATAAAACAATGTAGAATCTGGCTTAACAGAAATAGGCCTGATAACAAGCTAGCTGTTAGTTGCTCATAAGAACAGCTGAACTGAATCAGACTAAATATCTACCTATTGCAGCATCTTGTCTCATCAGTTAACTCATTCGGATACCTTCTGAATCTGTTTCATTCCAAGGGAATGATATTTCACTCCCACATTTTGTTAAGAATTGCCATTTCTTACTTGTTTTGGGCTTGTCTGCTGCTAGATTCATTTGATGGTGCAGGTTTTTACAGTGAAGGAGATGCGAAAATTCCAGTCATGCTTTCCAAGCTGCTCCAGATTTGATAAGCTTATGGCATAGCTCCCTGCATTGGTGTCAGGTCAGGGAAAGTCTAGTTTACTTGTAAACTGCCATCTGTATAAATTATTCCTAGGCCTCTGATTATCTTGGTTAGTGTTCTGTAAATTTGTAAGATACAGTGGTAGGCAAGAACCAGTACTACTTGTGCAGGATTGCATACAGAAAGTTAATGTAATAGGTCTATATTTTACTGTTTCTTTTGCTTTTCATTCTGTTTACTTTTGGATTATATAGACTTCAATATGAGAGAGTTTTGAATTATAATAGATGGAAGACCTGAGCAGCAATGATAAGCAAAGTGTTTGAGATTTTACCTGTTGTTTGTTACCTACATTATTCTGTTATCCCTCTAAAACATGGACATTTTACCCTTTCACACAGCCCCTTTAACTTTTCATAAGGCTTGTCTCTACCTGATTGCATTACAACATGTCTCATGACTTGAGCTTTTGATTGTGGAGTTCATTCAAAGACAAAATGCGAAGCTAAAGTGTTTTCATTTTACTGGGTTCAATCCAGTGGCACAAATCATCTTGCTGCTTACTAGGAAGGATGTATGTCTGAGTTTGGTGTAAGAGCATTGTTGCATAGCTCATGGAACTGAAAATGATTTGGGGATACTATAAACCTCTTACTGTAGTTTGAACAGAAAGCTGAGGAATCAGGCACACAGGAATAAAAGCTGCTTCAAGAAACTTACTCCACTCCTGGAGCTGGTCATGGTAACTTGAGCCTGTTTATATTGCACGCGTGACACTGAGACAATGCTCATGTTCTTTCCTTGAGGCATTTTGTTTGAATCATGGCATATTTACTCCTGGCTTCAAGAGATAGCCTTGGCATTTACAGATCTGTGAAGTGCTAGACCCTGCTAGTATGTCCTCCTCATATTAGACATTGATCCTACCTGGGGGTTGAGTAGCTAACATGCTCCATACTGAAAAGTGGGTGGAGACAGACTGTCACTGGCTTGAGACTACCTTGATAGCAACATGCAATTACATTAGTTACAACCACAGAAAAGGGAGTAGTTTAAATGGCCATCAGTGTACTTATTCTTGCTTGTTAATACAGGGTTCAGATGAATCTGAAGATGGGGATTAGAAAGCTTCCAGCACTTGTCAGTGTGTGGCAACACCTTTGCTTCAGGTCCTTGCCCTGACAGAACTAAGCTCTTCAAAAGATAGTTGAGTTTGTCCCTTTGTGTCCTGCTGCAGTAATCCGACCAACAAAACACATGCTTTTCTTTAGTCAACAGAGGAGTAGTTACATAGCAATAAAACTCAAATATCCAGGCTGTCCTGGCAATTTCTCTTTTCTTAACAAGTAGGTTCTATGTCAAGCAAAGTATGAACTTGCAAAAAAAGCACAAAAGGCTGCAAGATTTTTGGAATCCAGAAAACTGCATGCAAGGGAGATCATGCTTGGTAGTGTGCTCTTTACAGATAGTAGATACTATTGGAGGAGTGCCCGTGTGGGACATGTACTGGGATAGGGGAAGGAGTGAAGCTGTGCCCTATGCTTCTTGACTAGCTGATAGCAGCAGGCTTACTGCTGTGGGAGCTGTGAGGCAGCAGCATTCTGCTAGTAAGACACATTCAAGTAGGGCTGTGGCTCTGCTGTAGAATAGAAGGTATTTCCCAGTACCTGGCACCACCCAAGTTAATCTCTTTTTACCTTTGCTAAAGTCTTTGCAGCTGAAAAAGACCTGTTGTCTTTAAAACAAATGCACAATCTCTGGCTTCTAACTTGTTTTGAATTTTTTACTATTATGTGGCTACTGTGATCATCTAGTCTGACTTCCTCACCACCACCACAGTCTATAAACATCCTGTAAATAGCTTCCAGTCTTGATAGCTGTGATTAAATGGGAATGTTGTTAGAAAATTCCTATGAAGTAGCAAATATTTTAAGACAGGCTGCATGCTACAGCCTTAAGTGGATATTACTCCTGCTGCTGTAGACCGACAACCTGACCACAGGCTGAATACCTGGAAGCATATCACCTTCCACAAAGTTAATTTTCTAACTGCATCTAGAATGATATTCTGGAACTGACATTCTCAATTTGGCATGTTCAGGAGGAGAAAAAAGAGAACATTTATGACAGGCACTTTCCTGTCCATATAACTACACTATAAGTGTTTTGTGTCAATTCCTGATATAATTATCAGACCAGTTTCTTTTTGGTGGGAATTGCTTTGCTGTCTCTAGGGCACCTGTTATTCAAACATCTTGTAAAAGTAAAAAGTAGCTCAAAGATACATCATCATTTCCTTTATCATCTACAAAGTCAGTTGGAAAAAGATATCCATAAAGTGTGTATCCTAGCCCTGAAGCTTAATTAGACAATTGTCCTTCCTCTCTGCAGGCAGTGTGGATCCACATTGTTCTCTGACTGGGCTGGAGGAACCTAAAGCAAATATGGGATGTTTGAGGCAAGTTAGAGTTCAAGAGCAAGAAGTCTTGACTAAGAGATGCCTCATTAAAACACAAGCATGAGCTGCAGTAGCACTGACTTTTTTCTTTTATCAAAGAGAAAACAGCATCTAATAACATCCTTTGAGTCACAGCATAAGCAAACAGTATCTAGGGAGCAGTACAGGGAAAATCTGTCTTGTATGAAGCTGCCTGACTTTTCTGCTTGTTAAATATGACAGCTCCCAAAAGAATTCCTGCATGTCTCCTTTATCAGGCTTTGGATTTACTAGGAGAGGTTCAGTCTTAACTGCAGCCATTCTGCTGCTAAAGGCAATATTTATATGCTCTTGATGGTATTATAATGCAAATATACAAATCTCCTACTAGTTTATTAGTTTTTAGCAGTTCATAAATAGGAAACCTCATTAAGAAAAGAGCTCCTGAGTCATAATTCAGTGATGTCTTCTAAAAAGCTTTCAGTCAGTTACATTGAAATTACTGAACTAAGAATCTTGAGCAGCATATTGTCTTACCTCATAAAGATCTTCTGATTTTAAATTAATTGTCTTGTGTTGACAACTAAAAGGTAGTGTATGTTTTGACCTTTTGTTCAAAAATACAACTTTTAGAGAAATTTAGATTCTCCTATACTTTGTCAGGATTTGCTTATGTCAAAGACTGCTTTTCATGAATCCCAAAGATACAGATTTATTGAACTTCTTTATCATTACTAAATAAGAGAATATATATTTTGCTGCAGCTGAGACTTGTGCTAGAGGAGCAGATTAAAAATGCAGATAAAGGGCTGATACAACTGTTGTTGACAATAGGAAGCAAATGCATCGATGCCCAAAGATGACTCTTCAGAATGCCTGTGAGCTACCTTTTCCTGTCTTATACTACATATTCTGCTCCTGTCACGAATGCACAAAGTATTGCAAACTGCTTGAAGCAACAATATACGGTCCCAATTCCTGGAGGATCTGAAGATGGTGCCTGTGTTAGTCTCTTTTTCTAGATGCAAAAAACCACACCGGCTATCCATTATTGGAAAACTATGATTAAAACATTTTTAAGGACATAGTCTTAAGAAGAAAAAGCTCTTTTCCCCTGGTAAAAGCTTTGCAGAGCTAAAACTGAACCGCCCAGGGCAGTGGACTTGAGTACTTGGTAACCCTCATCTATATCAGCAACCTCACTCTCAAAGCATATTGTATGTTTTGCTTAGCTAAAATAGCCAACTTCACTGCTATATTAAACTCCTCTCTTGTGAACTCCCAAACCTCAAATTATTAATTCTATGTAAGTATGCTGTTAGGTAGGTAATCCAGGAAAACAGAATAAATTGCAGAATTTGGTAAGTCTAGATCTAACTGTTCTGTTATTAAGGCAGAGTCTAGATAACATTTGCCTGAGTACATAGGCACAGCTTTTCACTTCAAAAAAGCTTACAACTCTCATTCTTAAAATGGAATCTAATTACTAATTGTCCCTTATATAAAAGAGCCAAAGAAAACTAAAACTATTGCTGCTTGTTTGGTTTTGAGTTTTCAGCTGATTTTGATTTTTCAGACAGCAGTTTGGTATACATCCAATAAAAGATATCTTAACACACAATGCGCCTGCAGAAATTCCAGTGTTACCATCTTGTACAGGATCAGTAATATTCTAATAAACCTGATTGCTGGATTCCAGCAGATGTAATTAGGTAAAGGTTCCCTCTCTTTTTAATTTTTGGTGGGGCTGTCAAATACTGTAGATATAGAAGAATCTTTATGAAAGATTGATTTCAAGGAGATGAGGGTTAATGTAGCTTAAGAAAGCTTTCCTGCCTGAGAAAGAGGCATCTTTCCCAGGAATACTCATATGTTTTCTCCTTCTGCATTCTAGAGGGACTGACTCCCTGCTAGAGGAGAAGTTCTTGCCAACATAATTGAAGGCCCCTGCAGTAGTGGGGGTGGGAGGGCAGGAGAAAAACACCCTGAGAAGAACAGCAGGCATGTCTTTCCCAGGCCTGGTATTTGTACTGTCATGTTAGCATTTTTGGTTATCTGGAAACAAATTTTCCTAAATCCTCTCTCTCCCTGACCTTGAGAGTACCTGCACCTAATTGTTCTTCACAGATAGTGCCTGTTTACAGGATAATCCAATCCTACCAAGTCCTGGAGACCATGTGTGATTAATTCGCAAATGTAAGATTGTTTCTTGTAAGCAAGAACAGTTTCCATTTCCTCTAGTCAATTAAAAGTCAAACACCTCAAGAAAGATTCCAAACAGCTGGTTTACTTCAGTTTGCAAAGAGACAAATAAGGTCATTTAGAGAAAGAATACCAAAAACTGTTGAAGCACTAGGAAGTGTGCAATAGGCGCATTTGTGGAGAACAATGAATAAATGTCATAAAGTTACAGTGCTGCTAGGGTCTGATTGCATCATAATTATATCACAAGGTGGCAAATTCATCTCTCTTATTACATTCCAATGTAGAAGACTGGGCTCCTTTTAAAGTAATTTTTTTGAATTAATGAGGAAGTAATCTACGTGATGTCTGATAAACAGAAGGTTTTGCCAGTTCTGTAAAGAGGATACTTTGTGCACTTTCTGCCACTGGCAGAATATATTTTTTTCTTGTGTCAAGTTTTAACACTATTAATGATTCTGTAAGGTATCTTTTACCTTAAATTTTTTTTTTTTAATACACTGAAGAATGACAGATTGGGGAAATGACTTGAGTTTCTTTGAATCTGAAGCTGTCAGAACAGATGGGAGTTGCAGATAAGAAGTGCTGTCTGTCTTCTGAAAGCCAAAAACCATACATGCCTGCATAGCTACATTGACCAGCTCTATTGGTAATCCGAGATGACTCACACAGGAGAAGCACTGTAGTGAACCCTTCCTAATTATTACATGAGCTCATTATATATATCCTGACCCATCTCTGGTGCTGTGATGACAACATGGGAGTGCATTGAGCAAGAGATCAGGATTAGCAGAGATGCTGTGTGGAGAAGTGGTCAGTGTGCCAGTTAAAACCCAAAGCCATTGGTAATCTTCTGTTCATCATTAAAATTAATGCATAGAGAATATTTTTAAAGCATTAAAATGTGTATGAAACACAGCTGGAACTCAGCTTTCCATAATACATCTATAAATAGTTACTTTTAGTCCAGATGGGAAAACTATATGTCGCCAGAGAAAATACTGTGACCAGTATTAACCTGAGCTGGGGTTTTATTGTACTTGAGTGTGATTTCCTTAATTTGGCAATCAGCATTTGAATGGCCCACTGTCTTCTCCCTCAAGTATGGCAGCGTGAGAATATTATTTAAATGATAAAAAGCATCATCTTCCACACTAATTTGCCATTTTGTTGCTTCAATCCCTGCCTTCATTCTTTTCCATTTATAATAGGTAGGCACACGGAAAGAGGTCTGTAGTTTCTAGTGGAACAGATCACTGTAATACACTTAGTCCAGCCTGGGATGAGGCTGAGAATTTCTTTGATCTAGACCTCAAAAATTTCATCTTGTCCTTCACAAGTATAGCTGCTCAGGTAAACATCCTGTCTCAGCATGGAGACTGGAGTAAAAGGAAAATTTCCTTAAGTAATCCATTTAAAAACTTAGTCACTTTATCTCAGCAGGACTGCAAAGTTGTTATTTTCATAAGCATCTGCTGCTTTGGTTTTTTTGGTTGTTTTGTTGTAGTTTTTTTTAGTTCCGTTCTATTATATTTTTAATAAGCTCATTCAGGCTCAATTAAGAATTATCTTCACTGCTTTCATCAACCAATTGATCCTTTTTATTCTCAATGTGAAACTGCAGTAAAAGCAGTTAGTGACTGAATATCACAGTAAGTGTGAAAGAGGTTTCTGTGTGTGAGATTTTTAATTCAGTAGTAATTTTTTTTCTAACTACGTTAGTTTTACTTAGAGAGGATTCATCCACATACTAAGAATGGTTTACTGCATTGACTCCAGTCTACATCTAAAAAAGAAAGCTCACAAAACATTCTTACCATAGCCTATTGGGTGCTCCAGGGGGATAATATGCAGTGACAGAGATCCCTTTGGATTGGCAAAACTCAATCAGCTCTTCCTAAAGAAAATGAGTGACCCTCTAATAAAAATAAATAAATAAATAAAAATTAAGTTTCACCTGTCAGAAGCAGAATGTACTTTAAGGTCTAGCATCACTACCGTGACCTACAAGTCCCACATCAGCTTTGAAAGGTGGTTCTTTTTGTAGCTATGGGGTTTTTAAGGGAGTCAGCCAGGATTTCAGATGGCTTTCACTTTTCTCAGCCCTGCCTCCAACCTGGCCCAATTTTTATATGTTAGTTTCTTTTCCCAGCTGCTCACCTCATTTTTCATGACTTCTCACAGGGCTCATATCAATGGACTCCAAGGTCCAGTTGTGCACATCCAGCTGAATCACCCAGCTCTCATGTAATCCTATCTCTGATTCTATCTGTTCACACAGCCTTTTTCCTTAGGACCTGTAGGAAAGGAGGAGGGTAAGTTCCACCACATTCTCTATTGCAAAGCTTGGTGCTGCAGTCAGAAGAAAGGCGAAGGTCATGCTGTCGCCCCAGGAGTGCCACAGACTTGTGTGACCGCAGCTTGCTACACAAGGACGAACACAGGGCATTCTGTGCTTGTCATTTCTTTACAATTTAGCCAAATACGGGTGTATTGCCATACATGTATGAAAAAGTAAAGGCTTAACACAGAAGGTATTTTACTGCCAGAGATGTTCCATCCAATGCAACACTCCAGACAGGTGTGGTGTCAGTACTCAGGAACTGGAGAACAATTTACTTGATTATTTAGAGATTTCTGTCTTAGGCCTGGTTTTCTCAGGAGCCAATCTGTCTGTGTAAGTGTAGAAGACCTTCCACAAGATTTACTACAAAGAGATGAGGGCTTATTTCACTTTGGAAGACTTTCTTGCTTGGAAGAGGCAGGATACAGTTTCAGATATTTTCTCCTCCTGCATTCCAGAAAAGCTTTCCCTGGTATGAGAAAAAGATAAGTTCTTGCAGATGTATTTGAAGGCCTCCACAGCAAGGAGGCTGGGAATGACAAAAACCCTGATAAGAACAGGGGATGTTTTTCCCTGTTACGTTTAATGTTCTCCTAAGTTTAGTGTTCTTGGCTTTTGGAAATAAATTTTACTACAATCCTTCACAGTCTGTTTGCAATTGAAGCTGGAGACTCCAATAACCTTCACCATCTCTTCCATAGCCTAGAAACACTAAAGAAACAGATTTCTACTGAACTAAGATATTTTTTTTTAAATGTGGAAAAAATGTCTGCACAAAGACTTCAGTGGTAAAAATCATTGAGGCTGGGGTCCTCCTGTGCTGTGCCATTAGTACAGTACATGAAGAGTGGGCCCTGGTCAAACTCAGGCACTCATACCTTGTCTCATCATATAGATAAATAACAGCATTATTCAAGATGAACAACTACTACACTATTAATATTTCAGTAGAATATGACTATTCTGAAATAATATCCCCAGGCGCCTTCTTCTTATAGATAGAAGAGATTCTTCTAGGATTAATTCTTCAGCCAACAAAATAATTATCCCATAATAAAAACCTTGTCATTTGGGACAGGGCAGCTTGACAAGGAGCTATTTTGAGATAGCTTGAGCAGTATGCATACCCGATCATCAACACTGATTAATTTCCCAAGGGAAAAGTACCATTCAGCAGTAGCATTATAGTATAAGCAGCACTGTGTTCCTCCACCTTTCACACTAATGAACAATTAAACAGCCAGACAGCCTTAATTAGATTGGTACCCAGCAGAAAAGAAATAGGAGAAAATACTCTCCTACCATCTGTCAGAGCAGAAGATATTCCTATTCCAAAGCAGAAATCATTTTTATTTGAAGTTGCTGTCATAAGCAAGAGCCTGAAATGTCCACTTTTCTCCTTAAAATGAGTAACAAAAATGTGCCTCATTGTCTATCTGACAGAAGGAAAAAAGCATCAGTGAATTATTCTGACTCAGGTCAATAGCAAGCTGAATACAAGTCAGCAGTGCCCTGGCAGCCAAGAGAGCCAACTGTGTCCTAGAGGACATCAGGCCAAGCATTGCCAGCCAGTCAAGGGAGAGGACTGATGTGACCTCACCTTGGATGTAGTGACAGTTTTGGTCACCGCAACATAAGAAAGATATTAAGCTATTAGAGAGTGCCCAATGGAGGGAAACAAAGATGCTGAAGGGCCTTGAGGGCAAGCCATACGACGAGTGACTGAGGTCACTTGGTCTGTTCAGGCTGGAGAAGATGAGACAAAGGGAGACCTCATCAGAGTCTACAACTTCCTCATAAGGAGAAGAGAAGGACCAAGCACTGATCTCTGAGGTGACCAGTGACAGGACCCAAGGGAATGCCTGAAGTTGTGTTGGAGGAGGTTTAGGTTGACTGTTGGAAAAAGGTTCTTCACCCAGAAAAGGTGGTTGGGTACTGCAACAGGCTCCACAGAGGAGTGGTCACAGCACCAAACCTGATAGAGTTCAAGAAGCATTTGGATGATACTCTCAGGCACAGTATGACTCTTGGGGATGGTCTTGTGCAGGGCCAGGAGTTGGTCTCAATGATCCTTGTGGTTCCCTTCCAACTCAGCCTATTCTGTGATTCTCCTTTTGACTTGGCTGTGATAAGCACATGGTAGGGGTGGAGGGAAAAGGAAGGGCAAACCATCAGCCAAGCACAAATTTGAACTTGCGCCCAAGCCTTGTGCCTCACGCAGCTTGTGCTTATGCCTGTGTTGCACATATAGCTTTAGCAAAGGACTTTGGCCAAGTTCCACTACTTTCTAGAGTAGGAAATTTCGGTGCTCAGGGTACACACAGAGTCAAAGATTTCTTCTTGCCATGCCCACACAACCAGTTTAGTAAAGGCAGACATAAAAATACCTAAATTTTGGTGAGGGGATACAGAAAGGAGACCAAGGACACAGAGAAATCAGCAATCTGAAATACTTTACATCAGAGAGTCTCTCAGAACTATTCCCAAACTGGAAAGCTTAAAGTTTTCAAGCTGTTATTTCGAACTAGCAAGAACTTTTCAGCCTGTCAATGAACGTACCTCCCACATATCCAGAAAATCTGTATCTCTGGGAATGATCATGCCATTTCCATCTGCAGGAAATAGCTCTTCTCCTGCCTATCATCACAAAAGAAAAATAAGTTTAAGGTAGGCCGAATGATAAGTGGTTGAAGAAATCACTTAGAAATTCAGCAAGTGAGCAGAGGTGGAGGCATGCTAGATACTCTGACATATGTTTATGTTGGGGTGAGATGTGGCCAAAACCAGTAATCTGTACCAACAGAGTAATTGTCGAGGAAATCTGCCTCTTGAAAATCTTGAAATCTTAAAAATCTTGAAAATCTGCAGGTAGAGGAAGGGCAGGTACTTTAGTGTGTATCAGTCAGGTTGGGGAAAAGCCAGGGAATATGACACAAAGGGGAAACAACAATTTATTTAACCTGGGGGTACAGAGAGAACTAAGTAATTCATAACTGTTTGATCTTGGATAAGCAAATGACAGCCAAATCCCATGGTTTAAGAGGAATGTGATCCAGATAATAATTTGATCCATGACATGGAAATGCTCAGCAGGGTAAAATAAGGTAATTTTTGTACTACAAGACCTAGTTTAAGTAGTCATGACTTCACCTTTCTTCCTGGGCACTCCATGTGGAGGTTTATCATTATGTCCTGATGAGGTTCCTCATTAGAGAGGAAGAGAGGACTAAAGGCATGTCTGGTCCCAAAGGCAAAAGGGGCAGAGCTCTGACAGATGGCTCCCAGGAGTTAAAGTTGCAATACCTTGAATCTCATGGGCCATTGCATCAGATAGAGATCCAAATAATCCAGCTGGAGAGCAGCAAAAGTTTTCTGGCATGCCTTCTTCACCAGGAAACTCTTATGGAAAGTGGACCACAACTGTGGGGGAAATGCAAAGCCTGGGAACTGTTCTACTGCCCTCTCTCTGTGGATGACCATCCCCAGCAGGAAAACACAGGGCATAGACGCAGAGGCAGCTCACAATGTGACACATCTTCTCGTCTTGAGGAAGTGCCACTTTTGTGCACCTTATTTTATTTGCAGTACTGTCAGCTAAGTAAAATGAGAATGGGACGCTCTAAAATTCCAACAATTAAAACAAAGTAAAAAGATGAAAATTGACCTACCAGCTTCCAGCAGATAGAAGTTACTTTAGTTTTCCTACCATTGTTGTTGGGGGAAAAAACAAAACAAAGCATAACACATAGGAAGTTAGAAGGCTGAGGCTGACAGCACAGCAGGAGTGACCACAAATACAATAGTCCTGCTTCCTATCTCAGAAGCAACTGAATTCCTGTCTCCATGGCTGACAATGGATATGGACGACAAAAAAAACCCTCTCAAATCAAGTCTTTTGTTTTTCAAGGGTTGACCTATTCCTTCCCATCATCCACAAATTGCTTTGCCCTGAAAGAAAGGAGTTAATTCCCAGATGTACTGGTTTGAGGGGGGCTGGGATCGTGGGGGGTCAAAGGGGGCATGGTGCTTGGGGGTGTTCTTGGATTTTGGGAGGGAGAAGAATGTAAGTAAACCCACTTACCTGAGATTAAAACTAAATTTTCCTCAAAGCTGTTGCGGGGGGAGGGGCCCTTGCCTCAGCTGCTCTCCCGGGGTTTGGGGGG
>VXBA01006155.1:0-21750 GCA_013399895.1 Serilophus lunatus | reverse complement strand
TCCCTCCCTCCCTCTTCTTTCTCTCCTTCTCTCTTTTTCTTCTTTCTCTATCTCAGGCATTCTCTATCTCATGTGTCTGTTTTTCCCATCAGTGTTGCCAGCACTCAAAACTACACGTATTGCATTTTATTTCTTCACTCATTGTTCCAGATGGTGACTTCCAAGTACCACTTTATATATGCACAGGGGTAGCTGTGAGTTTAATCTTCTCATCACGGCCCAGTCCATGACTATTCACATTCTTCTTGCTAATGAAGCAAGCTAATCTCCTCAGTAGGTGCAGTGTTACTCTCACTTTGTTACTCTCACTTTAAAATTGGGAAGAAAGCAAGGTAAGGAAAATGTAAGCTACTCCTGACAGCACTTCCTCCACTGATGCCCTTATATTAGGCAAGCTGCAGCATTTGATGCTGAAGCAGCTAGAGCCCAGGAGAGATCACTGGAAAACATAATTCAGTTAAAGTCAATTTGTGTCACTTGAAATCACAGACAGAGTGGACTTTAGGAAATGCACATTTCAACATGTGAGACCTACATGTGAATGTAAGAGGATAAGAGATTGGCTGGGATTTCAAGCATGAGGATGGAAATATATATTGCAACACAGTCTGTAAAGATTTTTGGGCTCTTATTAGCACATTTCAGAATGAAGTAAGGATTGCTCTGAAGTGAACAGTAATCTTGCTCCTGTTGCACATAACAGAACATTAAACACATTGATTACTTTCAAGGAGTAAGCTCACTTCAAACTAACAGCTAATAAACATGAGGATTTCAACAGGCTCTTCTGGAAATTGAAGGAAACATTGAAATCCTAAAAACATTAAAACATGTTTTTAGGTACTGTCCTTTGAAAGAATAAGCTGGATGCTGAAACTACTTCCAATTATTGTCTGAGCTGTGTTAGTAGATGGTAGCTCTCATTCATTGGTCTTCAGTGTGCTGATACATGGTATCACAAATATGAGAGAATCTTAGTCCTAAAGAGGTTATAATGTAAACAAATTTAGGCAAAGGGAAAAATCGTAGAGAGAAGGAATTACCAGCAGACCAGGAATTTATATTTGTGAACCACAGAACCACAGTCTTCTGATTCCCTGGTTAGTTTCTAGAACACAGTAATATTTCTAGTTGAATAATCACACACAGACATGCGCACACACACACACAGAAGAAGTAGAAAGGACAATTATCTGTGAATACTGATTGTCAAACAGAGCTCCTTGGGCAGGAGCAAGATATTAAAAATCAAGAGGAAGTAAAAAAGGTGGTGGATGTATCAAAACATTATTCATCCGCTAAGAGGCCATATTCCTCACTTAAACCTCACAATTTATGAGATTTTTGAATAAGCTCCCTATCCCAAACGTTTCCCTTACCCCAAAAGATTTTACTTCACATTTAATGTTCAGTGTGAGCTAAACCTCTTTTGGTAAAAGATAAAAAGATAACATTAGGCTAAATACTTCTTCATGGAAAACCTACTTCGGAAATATGGATTGTATACAAATTCATAGTTTACCAGGATTCAGAATTAGGTATTCTGAAGACTGAATGCAGAGGAAACAATTATATTTTTTTAAATAGCAGAATCAGAATTATTATCTGTATGTGATTAAAAAAACCCTTGTACATATTGTGTGGACAATTTGGTATTCCTCTATTCTGTATTAGCTCTGTGTCTTAGAAAACTTGCCAAGTAATGAAGTACTGGCATTTGCAAGAGTGGTTGGATATCTGGCAAAGTGCATATGTTTGAAGAATTTGATGCTGCTTTAACTTGCAGCTGCTGCTTATACAATCAGTCTGCTGTGTTTGTAGGTCTCTGATGTATGCAAAAGACTGATTATAGTTTGGCACAGCTCCTGGTGGCTTAACTAGGGGGACATTTCCTTTAATCTCACCTGGCAGTGAATTTGCAAATGAGCCACAATATTTGAGTCTTAGCAACAGTGGTTTGCAATCAGTGATTCCAATTATGGGATGAGGGAATACTAATTGACTGCCAGCTGTCAGAGCAAATGGGCAAGAGAAAGTTATTAACTTTCTGTCTTGACCCTCAAAAATGTAATAGAAGAGATAAAATAGGTAAATTTTTTTCTTTACTGGAAATCAGAAAATAAGATTAAAATGGCCTTTCTTGTTTGGTTAAGAGAAGGTTATAATTTAGTTTATCTAAAGACATGTTTGGGCGGGACTAATTATAACTGTGATAGGGCAAGAACCAACATTCAAAATCCTTTTCAGTTATTAGATGTGTAAAAGCCCCTTATGTTTTGAATACAGCAGCTTTGCATAGAGATAAAAAATGGCAATAATAATTAAAAGAAAATAGAATATATTATCAAAAAATTTCAAAATAACTTGCTCTGGTATGTGAATCAAAAATACCCATTTTCTTTCCACTGTATAGTTTTATGACCATTAAGCAATCATCTCCGTGCTTTAAGTTTGTGTATAACATGAAACTTTTTTATGTAAGCCTACTGGATTACCTAAGCAATTTATATTTTCTATTTTTTCTTGTGAAACCATCTCAAATTACTTTTCTAATGAGTTATTTTGACTGGTATCACATTGTATGTAATTAAGTTGTTATATTGGCTCATGGGATTTTAGTTCCCACACCTTCTCTTAGGATTTAGGGTATGGGCTGCTGTTAGATTGGACTTGATCTCTAAGGTCTCTTCCAACCTTGCTGATACTGTGATAAGATCTCCTCCACAAGGGGACAAATGGCTTTCCGGTTATAACCCCAAAAAATTATCTTCATAGAGTAAGCCAAAAATTAGATGTAGTTCAACCCACTAAGAATGACGATTTGAGCTACAGCTTCCAACAAATCCAAAAGAAACAAAAATGTTTGCATCTTTCAATGAATGCACTTCTTTGGATAGATGTACAGCTATTCAAAATTAAGAAGCATATGTAGTCTGTCTTAAAAAGGGAGTCACCAAGTTGTTGGTCAAAATCTAGGAAAATAGGACACTCTCATCTGTAGAGGGAAATTCAGCTTTTTCAAGTGTTCACAAGGTTGTTGTTCTGATCCCCCTTGTTTTTTGTGGTTTTGCTTTTGTTTTTTTGTGGGGTTTTTTTATTTTATTTTTCTTTTTAACAGCTCTTTCTTTGAAGCTGGTAATGCCTCCTTTGACTTTAGCATTTCCTTTCCTTCCCATGGTTATAGTCCTCTCTTTATTTTCTTCTGATTAACTTGAAAGTAATAAATAACACAATACCAGCTACTATTGTCACTTTTGATTGTGTTGTGAGTTCAGTCATAGGTTGATAATGGCTACTGTTACTTTTGCTAACTACAGATTTTGTGGCTATGATGAGCTGACTGGCTGGCCATGAGGTGCCCACCAAAGTCACGTAACACTCCCTGCCTTGGCTTGACAGAGGAAAGAAAATGCTACAAAAGGCTCTTGGCTTGAGATAAAGACAGGGAGAAATCACTCACCAATTGCCATCACAGACAGAACAGACTCAGCTCAGGAAAATTGTATTGTTACCATTCGAATCAGAGTAGGATAATGAGAAATAAAACCAAATCTGAAAACACCTTCTCTCTACCCCTCTCTTCTTCCCAGACTCAATTTCACTTCCAGCTTCTCTATCTCCTCCTCTCAAGGGCAGAGGGACAAAGAATGTGGGTTATGGTCAGTTTATCATATGTTGCTTCTGCTGCTCCTTCCACCTCACATTCTTCTGTTTCAGTCTAAGGTCTCTCCCATGGGAGACAGTCCTCCATGAACTTCTCCAGTATGAATTCTTCCCACAGACTGCAGTCCTTCATGAGCAGCTTCAGCATGGGTCCCTTCCATGGAGTGTAGTTCTTCAGAAACAGACTGCTCCAGTATGGCTCCTTTCCAAGGGGTCATAAATCCTGCCAGCAAACTACATTATCAGGGGCTCCTTTTCCATGGATTTGTAGGTCCAGCATGGCTCTCCACAGAGCCGCAGTTTCCTTCAGGACACAATCACCTACTGTTGTTGGGGTCCTTCACGGACTACAGATGGATATCTGGTCCAATGTTGACCTCTATGGGCTGCAAGGGGACAGCCTGCCTCATCAGGGCCTGCACCAGGCTGGAGGGGAATCTCTGCTGCGACACTCGGAGCACAGCCTCACCCTCCTCTGTCTTCATTACCTTGGTGCCTGCACAGTTGCTTCTCTCCCACCTTCTCATTTCTCTCTCCAGCTGTCAAACAGCAGATTTCCCCCCATTCCTAAACTGGTTATCACAGAGGTGCTACCAGGATCACTAATGGGTTCAGCTTTGACCAGTGGCAAGTCTATCTTGGATCCAGCTGGCATTGGTTCTATTGGACATAGGGGAAGATTCTGGCATCTTCTCATAGAAGCCATTCCTGTAGTGTCTGCTGTTACTGAAACCTTGCCACATAAATCAAATACAGTGGTTTACAGTATGAAAGAGACTACTCAAAGAAGAAACTAGATTGCTGTCACCTGTGCAAATCTAAACTCTGTACGAATAAGAATGCATATAACTGGAATTGAAAACAAAGGTTGTCCAAAAACCTAGGATGAGAAAATGAGAAAATTTTGAATAGGGTACAACACTGGATTCATGTAAATAATAAAAGTGAGTTTGGATTTACAATTAGTTAAAAATGATAATTAAAAAAAATTCTTCATTTATTTTTCAACATTATTTGTTATAAAATTGAGCATTTAGTAGTTAAAGAGTATATTTCTTAGACTCAGTGAACTCTCAATAATAAATGGAGTATCAGCAAAGCAAAACAGCTGTTCTGTCCATTAAGCCATTACTATTGCTATTTTCTTCATGCTAATGTGGTTAATATTTTCTTAGTCATAATTTACAAAACAACGTTCTAGGAGCCTCAGGGTTCAGCTAACATATAGTATAATCCTTTCATTTAACAGCTGAGAGGTAATGCAGTAAATATTTATAAAAATACTCCTGCTCAAATTTCTGTGAAATATGAATGAGTCTGGATCTCAGCCAGCCATGTAGAATTGTAGACCAAATTCCCTAGAGTTTTAAGATTTCAGAAACAACTGCTCTAGTTTTTGTTATGCACTCAGGAAATAATTACTAGATTTGGATCTTTGTTTTAGTTCCCTTTCATCTTAAGTTTGCTCCTGAGGTACTGGTTGTTCAATATAGGTAAATTGATGATGGAGGGAATGGATTACAAACCAGAAAATTTAGGCAGGCAGATTTATGGAGAGTTAAATAATTTCTGATTGAAATAGTTCAATAAATATGGTAAAAATCTGCATATAAGAAAATGTGGTTTTATTTTCAGAGTGCAAGTTTCCCTGGCTTTCAATTATGTCAACAGCTTTCTTGAGTGATTCAGCATTCTGAAAGCCAAACCATATTTAGTTACTGGAATGTAGATTTACATAGAGGCTTTTGTGTGCAGCACACAAAAATACATCTTGTAAGAACTCAGTAATCTCTATTTCTAGTCTTTGCAATTAACATTCTTTTTAATACTGTATTTCTTACATTTTTATTTCATGAAGTGTAACTGTGGTTAGGATTGAATTAACTTTAACTATCATTATGAAACTAAATGGAATGCCTAAATGAGATCATAGATACTTCACAAATTGGGAAAATGAAAAGGTTCCTTTTTTCCAAATTAATACAGAAGCCTTTAATAGAGAATATGCAACATGTAGAATAAAATGGTAGATAATGCAACTAGTTTTATTTTTCCCTTTCTCCTTCCCAATCACACTTAAACCGTATTATATATTTAGAATGTGCTGTAGTCAATAGCTGAGATATCTGTGGGTGCTATTCTAAACTAACAAGCTTATATTATTTGTATAGGAATATCTCTCTGCTAACAATATCTAAGGCATGATTAAGACATAGAATATTTTAATAAATAAAAAAAAACCCCTCAGAAGTAAAAAATGTAACAGTGTTTATAAAAACATCAGAATTCTATTTTCAAATGTAACTCGATATCATAAGGAGCTGTGACTACTGACTGCCTGACAAATTGGATTCCAAACCTTTACTTTTATTAGTGATTCAAGCAGCACTTGAAGCCCAAGTTGTAAGTCAAAAAAACAGAACAATTCTTACGAGCAGTATAGAAATCCAATAGAAAACAAAAGATGCTCCTATGTCTTTCTGCAGAAAGCTTTGTTCTATGTCTTTGAACTAATCCTTCTTGTCTATCCTACAGTCCGAAAGCTGAGAAATATGAACAATCTTTCTTTGCTCCTTCTTGTCTGAACACAGGATCTTTCATCTTCCAGACCTAGACCTTTTTCAGTCTTAAACAAGACACTAAATATCCTTGAAATCTATGTCATCACATGAGAATGGCAGGAACAAGATTTCTGTCTTAGAAACATGTAGATAATAAAACTAGTTTGGTTATAAAAAGGAATGACAAGCACAAAAAAAGGTTTCCTGAGTGGAACGAATCAATATATATTTTAAAATATAGAATAGTCCTTAAATCTATATAGAAATAAAATAAGTAACAGAGGATTAGAAATAAATCAAGTTGTTTTCTACAAACACTCTCTGGTAAATACTGGGTAAATTTTATGCCTATTTTTCCATGATCAACATTCCGTGGATTGAAATTCCACTAATATATTTTGAATATATTAGCCTATTTAAAGAATTTTGTTTGTGTTGGAGGAAGAACATATAAAAATCTTTCTAATGGATGTCTGCACTAACAGAAGAGTCACCATTCCTTGCTACATAGTTTGAATGCATTTTTTTTTTTCTTCTCAAAATGAATATATTATGAGACTTTTCAGTATCATATGTGAAAGCAACATTCCTTTCTGGGCAAACTCTTGTGATCTAAGGTAGCAGCAATTTTATATTTGTAGAATATCAGTACATTGGTTATCTTTAAATATAGGTTCAGATAACTCAGCTTCCCTGTTCACTTGTGGGTTCTAGTAACTTAATTATACAAATCTCATAAATTTTCATTGATTTCAAAGAAGACAATCAGAACGAACTAGCTAGTTTCTTCTGAAAAACACACAAAAGCAAAACCAGACATCTATGTACCATAGTTCAAACCAATCTCCCAAAAAGCCTTTGGCATTCATCTTTCTTATGATATCTTCAAATATTTTGTGGGCTTTGCAAGGTCAAATGTCCCACTACTGCCTCATGTCAAACGCAAGGGCATGCAATGCATTAACTCAGTCCCATTTTACGAAGTCTTTTGTGGGTTGTAACGATTTCCACACATTATTTAAAAAAAAATTAGAAGTGGGTGAAAAAAATATTTGATAGCCCCAAAGTAGTAGCATTCTGAGGATGCAAGGCATGAATTATGGGGAAGAGAAGATAAGAAATCAAGCATTAAATACACCACTACCACTATGGAAATGGAAACAATGTTTAAAGGAGGTTTGATCCTATATCTGGTCATAAACTCTTTTTTAACACTTGGCCTGAAAACTGCTCGCTTCTTATAACTGATGCATTTAACATCAGAATTGCAATCCAAACATACATTGGTAATTAATATGTTGTATCTAAATGCTCTAAAGTTGTTGAATGATGATTTCTTAGGATGCTTGCAATCTAAGCAAGTGCTTCCCAATCTTTCAGAATAGAAGAACAGCAGTCTATGATATTTTTTGTCTTACATCATCCTAGTGCAGCATTATAGTATAATAGCATTATGTTATTATACAGACTGGACACTAGCCCTGGGAAGAGCAATTGCCAATGAACATATAACTAATGCTACATAAATTGAGGATATATTCTACACGACCTGTTAGTACAAATGTGAGACAAGGAGATGTATTCATTTTACAGGCAGTTCACAATTCTCTTGTGCCCTGATACATAAAGACAAGATGGATCATGTTTTCTTAGTCAAGTAGACTTGAAGATTCATGTTTTACCCCATGACACTAGTCTTTTTTGCAGTGATGGCACTTTCAGTGTATAGCTTAAAACTTTTTCTGATTAGTTGATAGATTCTTAATCAGATACCATGGCAAAGTAGAAAGTTTGTTGAACAGTTGCCGACCATAGGCTAGGTGCTTTCACTGTGATTTCACATCAAGGAATATATGGTCTGAATTAGGTGGATACTCAGCACCTCAGGTATTTATAATTCCACTGTGTTAATTCACTGTGGTCCTGCCTCCTCCAACAACACTGAGCATAGAATTTTGTACAAAAATGCCATGGTTTCACAGCAGAGAGTTAATTACCAGATTAAAAAATTATCTCACCAGTTATGAAGTGCTGAACAGGTATAAAGCTACTCTGCTATTATGCAAAATTAATCCATGGAGTAAGACCTCAGGCAACCATTAATTCATACTATCTTGCATTCAGTTGATGCTCTTGGGCTTCTCTTGGCAAACCACAGTCTTGCTGGCCCAGTTTTCAGTTCTTTCTGATGCTGCTGCTCCCCCTTGTGAACACTCATACACTTTGTCCACCAAAAACTCCACTTCCATTTAAAGAATGTGTTTTCATGGCTGTTTTCAGATCTTTCTCTGCTAGGACTCCAGCATTATCTGTATCATTACTTCAGCGTTGTCATGAAAGTAACACAGTGAGTGGATGCTTAGTTCCTATAGGAAGCATTTTGTGAAGCTGAGGCCTTGAGACTATTGATATATGAGGCAAAGTTGTGATAATCTCTAGGTCATTTGAGATGCTTAACTGTTCATTCATTCTCTTGCTTTGACCATTGAAATGAGCTCATTCCAAGCATTTTTTTTTTCTCTAGAAACATCTAACCTTAACGTATGTGAGCAGAATCTCATTTGTACCATTTGACCCGGACTCAACCCTGACTGATCTATTGCTCTGTTATTTAACAGCATAGATGCAGTCAGCCTGAACAACATATTCTGTTTCCCATTAATAAGTACTTTGATCTCAGATGCATCCTAGAAGAGATGTGGGGATTAACAAAGGAGGAGCAGCCTCTCTGCAGGGACACATGTTCTAAAATAGACAAATTATGTCATCTGATGCTTTGTGTGGACTGGAAAAATGTTTAAGACCTAGGCTATTGATCTTTGGCAAACATACAGAAATGCAATTGAAATAAGTGGATACACTTGGGCAGCTTAGGTATCCTATTCAAACTATGAGGTATTGAATTACATCTGAAAATGGAGTGCAGATGTAATCATTTGAATACAACAGGACTTCTGTTCAGGAACAGAGATTTCTTTGTGAGTGTTCCTGTGTGTCTTGAGAGCACATCATCTGCTGTCAAACAGAAAGTAGAAACAATCAAGAAAATAATCAAATATTAAAAGATACCCTAGAGCCACAGTCTTTTTTGCATATTACTTCTTGGCTATATGAATTTCCCCTCCTGCTGCAGCTAATTCTGATACATTTCCTTTTTTCTACCTCCTTAAATCTCTGCTTCTCCCGGACTTATTAGACTCAACCCAAATGGCAATGATATCGACAAGGCAAAATCTGACTTAAAGCAGATTGGATTTGACTCAAAGAAACTTTGTTCAATTTCAGTTCCAAAAATAAAGCTTGATCTCTAAGACCTGTCTCAACAAATCTTGGTTTCTATTATCTTCTTTCTGTCTAAATTACATCTTCATGTTTTCTCAACCAGAGGACTTACCATATGTCAAACTCATATTCATGTCTTGACTTCACACCTAAGAGTGTGTAAAACTGAGCTTCTTCACAGTGCATTGAAACAGTTGTCTCTGGATACTTCTCTATTTTTTCACTGGCCCTTTACAAATTACAGTCCTGCAACTATTTGTTTTCATAGCACAAGGTACAATGACACCTTTGGGACACACTGGTCAAGAAATGTAAGATTAGGAGAAAAGATGGTTTTAGTGACCTGTAATGGTAAAGATCAGTAACTCAGTACCATGAAATACACAAAGATTCTGGAATCTACCTTCTCTTTCCCCCAAATATGACTACTAATTTTAGACTGTGGAGGGAACTTAAGGGTAGTATTATTATCCTAGGAGAAGAATGTTTACGCAGGTATGAAAGACTTGAAATGCTGATGACTTAGACAATCCAGTTGTTGAGGGTGTCAACACCTGCCACCTCAGGCTATGAGCTGGATATTGTTTCTTTGTCCTTACACAAATGACTCATTTGCGATAACTCCCCTTGGGAAAGCACCAGGAAAATTCACACACAGCCTGAAGATATTCATCTTTGCTGATGGCCATAATGGATCTACCTGCTGATGTTACTGGCAGCTGTAACATCTTAGAAGACTCTTGAAATGTACCATAATCCAGTATTACATCATCCAGTGAAGAACTCCCCGCCCCAGGGGAGTGTGTTCCCACCTAGCCTGAGCCCAATAAAAGATGACACTAAGACTTCTCTCAACATAGAGGTCTTCTTCCCTCACTATGTGGGATTTCTATCACTTAGGACTTTTACTTTCACAGAACTACAACCACCATTTTGACCAATGAACATCGAAATTGCAATGGCCAAGTCTCATTACTGGACCCAAAGGTGCCTTGTGAGTCCTTTCTGTCACCTGGGGGCTCCGCAGTCCTGCTTCTGCTGCCTGTATGAGCACCACAGCATCACTTTAGTGCTAACTCTCCAGCCACTCCTGTCATGTTTCTGGGAGGCTGGCCATCATCTTTTTGGTCTAGTGAGCAGGGGCTTGGGAAGTTTTTCCTCACTGATTAGCTTAACCCAGTTTTATCACTATTATTAGCATTCTTCTTGGTAAATAGTTATTTTTTCACTTACATCTGATCATGTTTGGTATCTCTCTCCTTTTACGGAGGAAAACCAGGGGTACTGCATTCAAGGAAAGAGACTTCTGTTCAAGGTCTATGCTCCTCAAACCAAGACATACAGTATGCAGTTGAGGACTGTCTGCAGGAGCTGTTCTAAAGAGAGCTGAGCTATTTCTTCTTTACACTATCAAGAACCCTGCTCTATCCCAAGAAGTTTACAAGCATGAGTTACAACAGGAAGACTTTTTTCTCAGTCCTTCAGCCCATGATTGTTGATGAGAAAGAACAGCAAAAATAATCTCACCAAGGAGGTAATGATTTAATTTTTTGAACAACAACTGAAAAGGGAACATTTTCTTTCTAGTGAATGTGGAACTAATAATTTTGTATATATATCCAAAAAATGAAGTCTTTGTCATAGCAAGTGATAGTCTTGGAAGGGAAAATTCCACAAGACATAAATTATCATGGATAGAGTAAGGCAAGAAAAGGCATCCAGGATCATGAGAGATTACACATAGTTACTGTTACTTTGTTCTTACCAATACGCTGCTGTGAATGGGTGATTTTCCTCACTGACAGGACCACTTTCAAGGAGCTATTAGCAAAAGTAGTTTTAATGTGAACCAAAAGTGCTACTTAACAAAGCTTGATGTCAAAGTTCACTCTATTATTGTATGGCACAATCATTTGATCAATATATCAAAACTATTGAGACAAATCAGTTACAAAGATACAAATCAGTTACCAAGGTGCAAATCAAAGTTACCCACTACAAGGTAATGGGAGGTATTGGTTGCTTACCAAAGATCTGCTATCAGTAAAAGATCTCTCTGCCTTAAGGATTGACCTTGAGCAGCATTCCAGCTTAAAGGGAGATCACTGTCATGAATGGAGTCTGTAAGAGACCTCGAAAAAAGGGTCACTGAGGCAGTCATATTTATAGAATAAGATGGTTGGCTTGTAGTCAAATGGGAAAAATATGCATGAGAGTTCTTGTATCCACAACTTTATGCTTTGAGAAATGAGTTGCAGAAGATCCACCCAATACTTGTAAGTTAATTGCATGATTAGTGTTCTAAGCTTGTGAGCATCACTGCTGTGTCACTCTGCTTCTTTGTGGGTTTTCAGAGAACACATTGGAACTAGAGGAGTTCTTGGTCTGGCTACAGCTCAGGACTTTACATTCTTTGAAGCCTGACTCAAATTATGGCTACTTTGGTTAAGGGTTCAAGAATATTTGTCACACAGGTTGTAGCTTGTCTTAAGAATTTATGTAGTTACCTGGAGCACAAAGCAGAGTGAGGAATCAAGAGGCATATATTTATGAGCTAATATTTAAAAGGTAGCAAATAGATACTTTGCTATTTGAACAGCCTGTGTTGATCAGGAATTTTCTATAATTAGCTTATCATTGAATTTTTCATGCTTTGGATATCTCCCAGTTCATGACCTCTTACAGTCAAAATCTTATTATGGGCAAAGGGAGCAAACCAAAGTTATGGATTCAGAAATTTACTTTTGTCTAATTAAATTTTAAATTAGTACAGAAAATTCTCACTGATAATACCCTTGAAGGAGTTGCACAAGAAAAGTGGCTAACACCAGCATCTCTTTCCTGGTGTTACACCTCTCTGCCTGTCTTCCTTCCACAGCTCTCAACATAGAAAATGCTGCACTAATTGTTCTTTAATCTTCAGAGTTCTTCTGTTTCATGCGTCCCTTACCAAACAGAGGGTTATTAGATACATACCTTCATAAACACAGTCTGCTATTGTGTGCTGTAGGTCTCTGTCAATGTTAATCCTCTCCACTTTTAGGCAAAGTCTGCAACAGTGTACTGTACTTAAGGAACCATACATGTATGAGAATGGGAATGAGAAGTTTCTCGTGACATGAGACATGCTTGTAGCAAACTACGTGGTAGGACATAAATTACTTGAGTGTACTTAGCTCCTTGAGCTTATTTTTGATAATAGAATAGGGACAATTTTATTCAAGATAAGAAGTAAACTGTACCCCAGTTCCAGCAGAAATTCTCACTCCTGCATTTAACTGTATGTACCATTCACCTTGGAAGTCATGACCCTTTTCTGGTCATATGGTGTGTTATAACTGGCAGGACAAACACTCCATTTACTGAGATGTACACCAGGCCAAGAAATCCCTTCCCTTACAGATTTAGGGAGCTGCCATTTGATTCAGCCACAATTTTATGTCAGGAAGGATAGCCAAAAGAGAGCAGAGGTGGAAAGCCCCTACTACTATGTGCTCAGGGTCTATCATGTTGTTTCAGATGCTGTTTTATGACAAGGACATTCCATTTTTGGCAATGTCAAGTTCTATATGTTTTGTAGTGCTCAGTTATCGCTAAGCCATCTCTACTCAGAAGCATAAAAGACTGTGTCCTCTCACTACATGCAGGGAGACTGGCACTTCTAAGAGTATCATGCCTCACATTTTCATTCTGCTTTGTGACTGGCTAATGGGCATTTTTGACACTTTCCTACCATGTATTTCTAGACTGTCCTCTGATTGGCTGCCTAATTCCTTTGTCACCTCCTAGAAAGGTCAAAAAGGGGCCACTGACACAACCACTGTTACATGTTAAGAAGGTCCTGTGAGCTGGAGTGAGAGGCCCCCAGTGTCTGGGTGCAGCCCTACAAAATTGCCATGCAGTATTACTGGGGCAGACTTTGGGCTTTGCATGGTCCTGCAAGGCACAGGCAACACTGCCTGAAAAAATTGCAAACTAGTATGAAATTTCTGTGTCAGCAGAATGTGTGGATGTGGTCAATAAGAAAAAGACCCTGAGAACCTAAAACTACCATAATAACCTGGAGAAAATGCCAATGGGCTCAAAGACTAGAAACCGGACTTTGACATGTCACAGAGAGAGGGTGAATGGTGTCTGAGATTTCTCTTTGCCCATGGTTTTGAGTGTGTTACCACCACCTGTATGACCATTATGGAGTGCAGGCAGGTGGTGTATGTACTATCCTTAGATCAATGACCTTACAAAACTTTTCAAAAAGCTCCAACTGACTGACTGGGGAGGGACAGAAATGTGCTGTCACTTTTTTGTATCTATGCCTGCAGTAGCAGAAGAATGGAAAATGGGCATAGAAATGACAGCAGTGTACAAGAGAGAAAAGGAAGAAGCCAGGAGATTACTGACTGGTAGACGACTCCACAGATACTCTGTGAAAAAAGTGTCACTGTATTAAATTGATTTACCAGTGTTTCATTTTATACACGTGTGTAGTAGCAGCATGTTGGCAAACATGTTTACATCATTAACTTTTTTTTTTTTTTTTTTAAAGTTCATTATGCAACTGATGAGATTGGAATCTTTGGGTATAAATCCTCTTTCTGAACCTGCTGTAAGATGTATTGCCAATCTGAAGAGAAGCAAAGTGGCAATCTGTTTTGCAAATAAGGATCCATACAGTTTACAGAAGGCTGCAAAAAAACCACTTAAAAATCCAAGATGAGTGTGGCAGAGGTGGATGTACGGTGGTGGGCAAACTTATTAGATTTATAATAGTTTTTCAAACACAATGATGATGTTATGTACATCTTACCATTCATGAACATATTATCTTAATATCTTTGCACCATTTTTGTAAAAGTCAAAACAAATTTCGGAATGGTTGTGGCTTTTGAAGCAATTCTACTGGTACCAGGCTATTAAAGCAGTCAAGAATTTTATTTCAGGTTACAAAATAGGGAGAACTCAGTTGGTGCCAAGAAATTGCTAAGATATAAATGATACACATAATGGTTTGACCAAATTTTCTGCAGAAAGCATTACCTGTTCTCAGAAACTGAAGGTAAAATACTCTGGAAACCATTCATAACCATTTAACCAACACGTAACTGCATGTGTGCTGCAGCTCAGACAGAAGAAGAGATATAGACTACACTCTTACTTGTCCCTTCTGGGTATAATTTCTGTTACCAGGTGATCTAATGTCAGTTATCTTGATTCTTGCATCAGTCCTTAAAAGCTTTGATTGATTGAGGATGTATCTCTGGTAAGAATTTCTAGTCTGGGTTTAATGCTAACTCTCCACCTTTTCACTTAATTATTATACTAGCTAATAATCCAAGATGTTTAAAGCCATGTAGCTAAATTTCAGTTTGATTTTGTCTCTAAAGCACTTCCAGCCACTGGATTTAGTTACCCTTCTGTCTGCTAAATTAAGAAGCCTTTTATTATCAAAAATCATTTGCCCTTGAAGATACTGAAATTCTTTCAATTGAATTGCTTCCTAACATTTCCTTTAATAAGCTAAATAGATTGCACTCTTTAAGTCTTTCATGCATCTGTGAGTACACGTGTTCATTTGAAGACTTACACCAACTTTATTTTATAAAAGTAAATGTAGATATACAGGCATTGGAACAGTAGTGAATCAAATTTTACAATTTCTTCCCTTTAAAACTCTGCATCCATTTAATTTAGGTAGTGCTCACTGATGGTATTTAACACTGTCGCAATTACTTGCCTTTCTTTTGAAAGACTAATGTATTTACTAAAAGAGATTATTGTTCTTTGAATAAGATATATTTGTCATTTCATGATCAGCTATCTCCACTTTTTCTGTCATTATCAGTTTGTTATAAAATTGATTTTTTAAAAAAAATTGTTGTATGATTAAATTGCATATTTCTGTGAAAGTTATTTTTCAGCCTACATCCATATGCATTGTGAAGGACAAAACATATACAACTCTGAATCATTAAATATTCTTCCTCTTCAAAAGAAGAAAAAAAAAAAGCGTTATATGTGCTGAAATAACATTGCTATATTCCTTGTAGAGGAATGGGGATACATGTATTAAGCAGTAGATTTAAAGTCATTTGGTTTCAGTGGTATATTTGCATCTAATGTCACCATCCATCTTTTTTTTTACTGTCCAGGTATCCAATGTAATATAATGTACTTTGTAACTTCCTAGAAATACAGAATATTTCTCTTATTAATGAACTATTTTATTTTCAATGCACCAGATTGGCTAATATATTCTGCAACCAAAACATGGAATAGTCCCATATAAAAATATGTGAAATATATAAAGGTTAAATACCAACTCTCATATGCAAAATCAATGTATAGAAACACTTTCCAAATTGTTTTTTTTAAAACCTCTGAATCTAAAGTTGGTAGAATCACATCGATGATAAATAACTACATGAGATTCAGAATATTACAATTAATTCAATGTTTTATAAGTAATGATGTGTTCTACTCATGATCTTTCAATTCAAAGTAAATAATTTATAAAACCCATTCATAGTTGTGTCTTTTTCCTTTCTTTTTCTTTTTTTTTTTAAATACATTTTAAGTCAGAGTGAACTATTTAGTTGCCTTCAAATACTTTATTCACATCATAGCACTAAGTAATTGCTGACTTAAAGTTTTTCACACCTGATGAGACTTTTACCTTGCAAGCAAAACAAAGCATCAAACAAACAAAAATTACTTTGATCAGAAGAAAGCATGTCTTAGGAAAAAGAAAAAAAATCAATGTAAGAGGAAAATTCTACAAAGGAAACTGTAAGAGAAGAAATGGGCATATTTATAAGAGGGAGAATTAGAGATATTAACAGATGATAAAGATCCTGCTTGCATAAACAAGACTCGACACAAACATATCAAGATGACAGAGTAAAAGAAATTTAATACTAACCATATTTTAATTGAGATATTTGAGCCTTTCTGAGTCAGGCAAAGCATCTAATTTTTATCTAAAGTGGTGTTTATTTTCATATTTACCTTAAACAGTCTAGACCCTGGAATAAATTAGTATTTCTCCATTTTTTTAAGGTAAAGAACAATCATAATATTTTAACTGAAATGAAAATAAATTATCTTCCTATTTTCAAGACCAATAAATATTTATTGTTATCCTAGATTAATATTTCTTATTACAGCATGCCACTAAAATGAATGACATAATTAGTCAAAAAAAAGTTTGAAGCTAATTTATTAAAAAACAGAGATTTAAAAATTATGATTGGATTCCCAAAGTTGCTGAATATTTCTAGCTCTTTTTTTTTTTTGCTTTTAAGATATGACATTCTGATTTGAAGTTGTTTATCATACAACAATATTTAATTAATTTTTAAAGTAGAATAAAACAATTAGTGCTTCTAAATTGCGTACTTCCAATGAGATCAGCTTTGTATCTCACAGTAAGTGAGAATTATAATTTACATTTATTTCTTTAATAGCAAGCTGTGATTTTTACACTGATAAGAGCTTGGTAAAAGGAGTATACATGCCTCGAGAAAAAAATGTCTGTACTTAAAAACCAGGAATTGGCTAACAGCAAAGGAAAGGGCTTTCTTCTGTTTCCTCATTCACAATGGCAGTAAATCGTATTACCAGTTTTGAAATCATATAAAATAATCCTCTTCTATCTGAAGAGGATTATTGTCTTTGGGAATACCAATATTACCATAGAACTTTTCATAGAGGTGCAGAAATGCTGATTGGAAAGAATCTCAGGAGGTTAAGTAGTACAATCTCCACTAACTGTGGGATTGCAATCAGCACCATATTAGGGCAACTATGCGGGATTTTTTTGTAAATGATTCTTTAAATTATTCACAAATGGAGGTTTCAAAACTTCTCTGGACTACCTGTTTTGTTACTACACGGCCTAGGAAAAATGATTCTGTTATTATCTAATCAGAACCTCTGAAGGCATAACCTCTGTCTGTTCCACCTTATTATATCATTTATGCTAATGAGAAGAGTTTGGTTCTGTCATTTTGGTAACTGCTCTTCAATTATTTGTAGGTCATTGCTAGATCAACCTCCTTTTGGAGCCATGTTTCTCTAGGCTTCTGACAATCACAGTGTACTTCTGTCTGGACCCTTCCAGTTTCTTCCTGTCCTGTTTCCTCAGAGAACAGAAGCTTGGTACAGAATACCAACTTTATTCTTCAAGAGAAGAATCAAAATATACAAGAACTTCTAATGTAGACCTTTGAGAGAACCTGAGTGTTTCTACACATGCTTCATTCCTCAAACAACAGAGTGCTGCCCTCCATGGCACTGCAGTGAAGCATTTAAACTACCTATATAAAGCCTCAGAAGTCATCATCAGGATTAGAACTGGACTGAAGACCAAGAAAAAAACCCCAAAACTAAAAAAAAACACTGTATTTTAAATGCAAGAAGACTAAAATTACTGTTACTGTAGATGTCATATTCCTGTTTCAATCCCTGTAAGATGATCCATATGGTATTTTCCTCTACAAGCATACTGGGAAGTAGTCTGGTTCAAGAGTAAAGGAAGCTTATTTGTGCAGGTGAAACAGTCTATCTCTAGAGGCAAGGTACCATCTGTCTGTTTTAAAAGCAAGCCCTGCAGGCTGATCCATTAAGTGGAATAGCTCTTGATTCACTTGCTTTTTTTTTTTTTTTGCTATAAATGAAGTGAAATGAAAGAAGTCAGCAAAAATTTGGAAGAGAAACAAAATAATCCAGTTGGTTTAATCCCATTATATGAGAAACAACAACAACAACAAAAAATTGAATTCCAAGGGAATGCAGCATTGAAATTGAGTTGAAAACCTAGAAACATGGGGATCTTCCAAATTAATATGGTATTTCAGAGCTATTTCAATACTTCCAGAGTAGATTGAATATAAAATGTAAACAGTATTTTGTAATTTATACCCAACAGAGGCTTACATGTTTATATTTCACAGAGTTGTTGGATGTTGATATCAACATTTAGTGCATTTGAAAAAATATCTTAAAATACATAGCTGTGTATTAATATTATCAACATTTTGGCATTTTTTAGCTTTTCTCATTAGCTTATTCTCTGATTGCTTACATGGTCTTACTTTATTCTGATTTTCTTTGCTTGCTTATTTGAAAAGCAAGGAAACATACAGATCTATAAACTGTCAGAAATTTGTCTTAGGGAGAGATATAATAATATAGTATTATAAATTATCCATGCTTATACTGAGAAAAGACAATCATTTGGTTATTAATGTTTTTCAAGCATATACATTTTCTGTGCATCTGGTTGAGTTACATAATAAAATCAAAGAGGTAAAAGTTTTCATTTAAAAGAGAGAATTTACAGCTGTTTTCTATGCTTCTGATCTTTCAAATACATTGACATGTGACTACAAAGTGTTAGTTCCTTTGGACAAATTGTCTGAATAAAGTTACTTATCTTACAGACCTTGGCCCAGGCTCATAAGTGGCTCATAAGAAGCTGCTATTACAGCAAAGAAAGGAAATTACCTGTTTTTGTTAATGCTCAAGCAATAAACTACAAGTAGTTCAATTCATTCTTGACTAGCACAGTTCATTTTGAAAGAGTGCATCGTTATTCTAGCTTCATAATGAATGCAAATGTCAGATTGATATACCTGTACACAGTTTTTGTGTTGCCAAAAGCTAGCACTCATTTTAAGCAGGTACAAGAGACAGTAGTTAATATTACTGCAAAATTTCCTTTCCATCTGAATGAAGCTTTCTTGGATTGAAGTCATAAATTGAGCTGAAAAGGATTCTACTTTAAAAAGGTGCAAAGCTAAAATAAGTCTAAAATACTTCATAAGAAATATTGGAGATTTTAAAAACCATGATGCATAACATCTGTAGCTCTAGAGCTTGAAAGATGCACTATCTTTAAACAAGCACTTAGCATTTCCTGCACTTTTGCTTAATAATCACTTATGTCTAGTGATGAGGGAGAAGCATCCCTCTTCACTCTTCAGATAGCCTAGGATCTAGACAAGTCCAGGAATTGATAGTATTGGCAGTTTATGTTGGTATCAGTTTTATACTGTGAGATACAGTGATAGAATTGCAATACACAAAAGGGCAAGAAAGGGGAACTTTTCCTTAAAACAACTACTCCTCAAAACTCCAGTGAGCTTCCATTCTTGTTTTTAGGACACAAAATAATAAACTAGGAAAAGCTGTTCTTTAAACAGGGCAACTCAAATTTTCTCTATGAGACATTAAAATGTAACTAAATCTGTCAGATGCAAGTTATTTCCCATATATTCTAAGCCACTCATCTCATCTTGCTTTCTAATCTGAAAATTTTTAGAATGTTCCTACTCAAAATAATCCAATTTCCATTTTTGTTTATATTAATTTTAGCCTATTAATTTATTCACTACATAGAATTTTTCTACACTAAAATTATTAAAATAAATGAGATGAATCCTAATATATTAAGTAAATTCTTCAAAAACGTATAAGTTTTATATATTTTATAAAAAAATCTATGGATGTTAAAATTTTTATAAAGAGCTTATTATTCATTATCATCTTGTTGAATAAATTCTGGACTTAGCATTGACAGCAGTGGTATCATGTTATTCATGTGACCAGTTACACTGGATGAATAATGAATGAGAAACAGTTATAACAAGCAATTTGCTGACAACCCTTAGGCTGAAAATAACTGATTAAAGTTATTTTGGGAATACTGATCTTTAACAAGGGTAGTCAGAGAAATCAGGATGAGTTTGTGATTGATTCAGGAATGAAACATATCTATAATTCATAAAAACTGTGGGTTTATTTTTGAGAGGTTGACCATTACTCTTTTAAGACTCTTTTTTGACTCAAAGAAATTGCATTTGCCTGTGCCTTGCTTGGTTTTTGATTGCTTTTCCGTAGTCTTCCCCAAATCATCTTAGGGAGGGGGGCGGGGAAGAAGAAAAACCAGGGAGCATAAACCCTGGAGTTTAGCCCATCATTTGGCAGTAAAAATACATATTTCATCCAGATACTGGAACATTATTATTTGGATAGTATTACCCAAAATTATGCTTGTTTATTTTTATACAAAGAGATGTCAGTCCTACAGGGAGCACTGCCAGGCAAGAGGGTAGAGGAAAAGGAGGAGGTGGGAAATGCTGTTGGTTGCTGTGGAAACCAGTATTATTACCATGATGCTTTGAAAAAACACTGAAGGACAAAGCTTTAAATATATTCAAGAGTATCTTTACATGTCCACTGCTGCAGCAAGATTTCTGTGACAAAATCCACATAGAATGTTGATAATCCCAAAGAAATATGAGAAGGTGTTTTCACAGCATCATCAGCTTCATGCATCCACTCCACCAAACCCTAATATTTTGAAAACCAAGTTTGTTTTTCCTCGTTTTTTTGAGTTCTTTGGGATTTTGACTTTATGTGGAAATATAAAATTTTATTTCAAAAAAAGAAGGCTGAAAAAATGAATTCTAACTATGAGAAAAAGAGTTTCTATAAAAGCTGGAAGTTTCCCATATCCAGAATATCCAGAATGTGTGGGTTTGTTTTCTTGATGCCTTCTGTGTAGTTTAGTTTGAATACTACAGTATTTTTGCAATTTGCCTTTGTGTGAGCAGAATTATTTGCAGATCAAAACCTTAAGTCTAATCAATCATTTATCTGTCAGTTTCTTTAAGATTTAAAATATTAAGAAGACATTCAAACAGGGAACAACTGTGAAAAGTAGCTTAAGGAAGGGATTCACTTCTGAATCAAACCTGATGAAAGAAAGGGTTTAGCCTGGTTTATATGATATGCAAATTAATATTAAATTCACAAATTTTAATTCAATATGAATAGTTCAACTGATTTGCTTTATGGACATTTCATTCTGCATCAGTTTCATTCTTTTTCATGATGACATGAAGGCTGGATGTACTTCAAGGCTGAGGTCTTGAAAGCGCAGGAACAGGCTGTCCCGATGTGTTGTAAGATGAGCCATAGGGGCACACGGCCGGGCTGGATGGGTAAGGAGTTTTTGAAAGAACTAAGGAAAAAGAAGAGGATGTACTGACTTTGGAAAGAAGGGGAGATATCCCAGGCGATGTTTAAAGATGTTGTTAGGTCATGTAGGAAAAGAATTAGGGAGGTGAAGGCCCAGTTTCAGCTAAATTTGGCCACCTCTGTTAAGGATAATAAAAAGGGTTTCTATAAATACATTAAAAGTAAAAGAAATTATAGGTACAATCTACATTCTTTATTAAAT
>VXBA01006154.1:1400619-1451643 GCA_013399895.1 Serilophus lunatus | reverse complement strand
CCCATCAGGATCATCGAGTCCAATGCTTGACCTTGCACAGGACGAGTCCAAGAATCATGCCGTGTGCCCGACAGCATTGTCCAACTTGAACTCGGTTGTTCAAGCGTTCTTGAACTCAAACAGGCTTGGCGCTGTGACAGGTTCCTTGGGGAGCATGTCCCAGGGCTCAACCGCACTCTCGGTGAAAAACCTTTTCCTGATATCTAGCATAACCTCCCCTGACTCAGCTTCATGCAGTTTCCTAAAGACCTGTCAGTGGTCAGTACCTGCCCCTCCGCTTCCCCTCCTGAGGATGTTGAAAGATCACAACGAGGTCTCCCCTCCGTCTCCTCCAGGCTGAACAGACCAAGTGACCTCAGCCACTCCTCACACGGCTTCCCATCCAGCCCCTTTGCCATCCTCGTTGCCCTCCTTTGGACACTCTCATAGCTTTATATAATTCTTACATTTTTGCACCCAAAACTGCACATAGTACCCAAGGTGAGGCCTCCCCAGTGCAGAGCAGAGTGGGACAATCACCTTCCCTGCCCTGCTTGCAATGCTTTGCCTGTTGTCCCCCAGGGACGTGGTTGGCCCTCCTGGCTGCCAAGACACTGCTGACTCATATTCAGTGTTGACCAGGACCCTCGGGTCCCTTTCTTCAGTGCTGTTCTCCAGCATCTTTGTCCCTAGTCTATACACACAACCAGAATTTCCCTGCCCCAAGTGCAGAATCTGGCAGTTGCTGATATTGAAGTTCATATTGTTGGTGTTTGCCCAATCTCTCTAATTTGTTGACGCCTCTCCTCAGGGTTTCTCTGACCTCAGAGAGTCAACAGCTCCTCCCAGTTTAGTGTTCTAATCTTAGTATTCTTTTGAGTCTTGCATCCAGGTCATTTATGAAGATGTGGAAGAGCACAGGACCTAAGGTGGAGGAGCCCTGCAGAACCCCACTAGTGACAGGTTGCCAGTCTGATATTACCCCATTCACTAATTTCCCTCTGTGCCTAACCCCTTAGCCAGTTGCTCACCCATCCCATAACATTGTTATCCAGCTGCGTGCTGGATAATTCATTATGGCCAAAGTGATAATGTTCGTACTGGGGCATTTTAAGTTTGCATAAGTCTAGTCACTGAGCTGGCATCAAAATTTGTTATTTTCTTTTTAGAAAGCTTAATCCTTCCTCAAAGTGAGCGCCTGCTGAGATGTGGTGTTGCAGAATTAAACAACTAAATTTAACTTTTCAGATGCTGCTTTGCACCTTCCTTATCACTGTGTTTACAGTAAATGCCCCTGACAGAAGCTGGGCAGTGCTTGCACACATTTCCAGTCAGTTGATGTCAGCACTGGTGCCTCCAACCAAGAAATACTTGGTTGAGAAACCGTTTGCAGGCTCTTGCCCAACAACCTGTGGTTGTCTCGTGTGGTTCCTCGTACAAGTTCCTCTTTTTGCCACTTCATTTTAAGATGAAGCATGCCCTATACAGTGATAAAAACAGTTCCACAACTCATCATAACATCAATTCTGTCACTAGTCTGCAAAGAAAGAAATTGCTGTTATCAGAGGAGGCAAAATAACATGTTGTGAATCACTGAGGGGAGCTATTGTAGGCAGTTACAAAATAAAGCCCCAGTTCTCAGAAGCATGCATCACAAATACCTATCACACTGTGTGACTTACATACCTGGCAAAAGTCTCTGCAGTTTCTCATTAAGATAGGTGGTAGCAGAACAAATATTTGTATCCCTAAATAAGTTTCTTTTGAGCATCTTCCAATGAGAATTTAAGTGTCGGGGAATGGTGGTTAGTTTATTAATGTTAGATGTATTTATTGAAAATGTAATCTAAAGCGGCCCTATGGATTTCCCTCTGTTCTGTGAAACTTGTAAATGAGTAAGGACAGTGTCATAGAGGAATCACGATAGCTGGAGATTGTTTTCTCCATGAAAGATGGTAATTTTTACTGTAACACAGATCTTTCACTATCAGGTTTGCAGATTCTGTCTGTATAAGACCATGCATACCATTGAACTGCAAGACGTTGTTAATCGCTATTGTAACACGAAATTATTATCTCAGAATCACAGAATGTGCTGGGTTGGAAGGGACCCACAAAGATCATGGAGTCCAACCCTTAGCCTGGCACAAGACCTTCCTCGGAATCACATCATGTGCCTTAGGGTATTATTACTTCAGGATGAAATTAACATTATACAGGTGTAAATATATATATGTGTGTCTGTTTTGATAGAAAGAAGCATACATTCCCTAAACTCCTAAATTACTTTTTAAAATTTAACACTTGCATTTTCTAATTTTTTTCTGTTTCAATTTTCAATGATTAATTTCACTGATATTGTCTTACTATGGTAATATTGCAAATGGTTTTGTAATAAATAAACATTAGAGACTGAACACTTCCATTCATCTCAGATGTCACTGAAGCTCGTTACTACTCTGAGTGTCATCATCTTTCTGACGGGTTTCAGAAAAGATACTTGCATTTTAATAAATACATAAGTATAAATAAAAGGTTGAAAGACATTTAGCTAAATTTAATGAAATGTGAATATATGCATGACATTCGAGGGGTACATTAATCTACTTTCAGTGATTGGTAAAATTTGAAGGGCTAATGGCATCCAAAAAAATTAGAGTAACCACTATAGAGCTCCTCATCATGGTAGCAGAGAATTTTCTTTATTCTCTTGTTTACTACCTGTCCCATCTTTCCTTTCCTTTTTTGGATGACCTCTTTTCACATGAGGCAGAGAAAAGAAATATAAACTACAGAATAAGCTTTAAAGAGGAAAGAGTAATATTTTAAATTATTTCTTCTTCTTCCTGAATCATTGAAGTGTTAAATCATGAATGAATTATGGTATGGTGCCCCACAAAGGTAGATTGTAGTGTGGCAGTTCTATAATTAGGTCTCATCCGTGATGGAATTTCTAACCAATATTATACAGAAGTAGAGACTGGTTTATGTCTCTGCCAGGACAATAGCCCTGTGTTTGGGTACTAAAGTCACTGTTCTGTTTTGATTTAAAAAAGCCAACAAAATTCAAACCCCACCCACTGTTTCTATGTCCACTGTTTAACCCAATCACAACAGTGCTAGAGCAGGAGAGAGATTATTTTTCCATTCCCATTAAATGTAAATTAAACTAAGATAAATGGCACTTTTATAAACCAGCCTTTATAAGAACTTGAAAACTAAATTGGTATATCAAAATGGAAAAAGATCACAATAATGCATGTAGACTTAGATGTAAATTCAGAGGGGGAGATGTTTGAATTTCAGTGTAAAATTTTCTCAATAAAAGTACTTATTTTCATATTAAGTAATGGAGACAGAAAGTTTGTAAAAATATTAATATCCCACTTTTAATCTATTGCAAAGCATGAAAACACATAGTTCCGTAACAATGGAATGATGGGGATATTACAGAAACATTCTATGTGGAAAATATGTCTGGAGGAAAGCAAATGATTTTTCACAAGCTGTCAGTAGATGGCACAAACATTTATGTAAAAGGTTTGGGCGTTCCTAAGTATTGTTACTCAGTAGGATAGAGTTACAGGAAGTTTTCTTCTGTATCTTCCTGAGTACATTTTCTGCTTTTTCGGAGAGCGGGGATTTCTGGTGAGAAAGCTTTAATTTTATTGATTTTATCCAGTTACTAGTTAGCTAGAAATGTTTTATATGCTGCATCTTATTTGAAAATGAACCGTATTTTCCACAGAGGGTTATCAGCAAGAGTATGATGTAGTTTTACATGTATGGGTTAGAAACAAGGGTAAAGTTGCTTATGTTCAGTACATTTATCCAAAGAAGGTGACCACATAGCAGTGTCTGTTTGTATTAGCACTGCACCCTTAGTTAAGGGGATCACAGTGATTCAGTGCAAATAGCTTTTCTACAGTTCAGGAATGGGTCTAACTTGATATGTTTCATCCTTGTGAAAGGCATATTTGTAAGACTAGTGTTTTGTGTTATGCTGATAACTTGGGAAGTGCATATCTTAGTATTGAACCTTCATAGCCCAATATATTCTGTACATTTCTTATATGAAATTTTAGTCAGCTTATGCCAATTTTATATTGGAAAAACTCTTAAAACCTCAATATTGATCTCTTCTCTTGCCCTTCAAACAAAAGGACATTTTCTTGCTTTCCTTGATAAAGCTCTTTTTGTCAAGTTTGGAGACTTGAGGATATTTGTGAATTTAAAGGGATATGACTATAAAGGATAATTTCTGCAAATTACAGGCTATGTGTTATAACAGTTTTTAATTTTGTTACTTCATAGGATATTCTGTGAGGATATTTGTAAATAATTTAACTGAATTCAAGGATAGTGGAATGAGAAAGAAAATAAAACACATGTGAAATATTCATATCCTTCTTTTATCTAGTCCTTGGATATTGCTGAAATTTTATCCCAAAAGGGAATAACGATTTAAATATAGAATTTTTTTCCTCAGATTTCTCTTGAATCTACATACTTTTTTTGATTATGAATACATTCATAAAGTTGCCCAACAGTCAGAAGAATAGAATAGAGTATGGTCAAATGCCTTTTGAGGGCTATGATGCGTATAATTTTTCCAAATGAAAATCTGGAAAAGGCTGGAAAAGCTTTGTCATATTACCCCAGTATTTTAGATGATTTCCAAGCCTGGTTTTATGCATTCTTTACAAAAGAACTAAGTTGACCGGTTTTGGTGGTTTTTTTTGGTTGTACTGTTGAGATTTCATAATATAGGTTGCTAGATCAAGGAGAATGTATGTTTTACATCCAGTAATGTAATTCTGAGAAAGCTTGTGAAATGGTTAATGGCACAGAGGATGTGTGCTGCAGAGTCCTTGAAGCTGTAAATTTAGTCCAACAAGTGATAGCTATTACTGTCTCATTGCAGAGTCACTGGAAATATAAACTCATAATTTAGCCATTTCAATAGCAAGGAAAAGTTTAGAGCCAGTGCACTCATTATTATGTACTGTGGAAAACTTCAGGCAATAATTGAGGTTTAAAAGTAAAGGGAGAGAAAGGGGCAAATAAAAACATTTCAGAAATCTGGGAAACAACTTTAAATCAAGATTTACACATATAAAAGTGCTGACTAAGTTCTTACCAGTTCCTCTTTCAGAAGGGCAGTCTAATGGATTTGTGGCAATGTTTAAAAGGAGAGTTAAGGCAGCATTCACAGTGGCTGACTCAAACAAATGGAGACTGGCTACCCTAAGTCATAAGTTTAGAAAGAAAAAGTGACTTTCATTAGGGACAATCAAAGCGAAGCCATGATATTTTTTTTTCCATTAAATTGTGTTTAAATTAGCATCCCTTTCACAACAGAGATGTTTCATGTCAATGTCCTTGAATCAGAGCTGGATTTTGTGTAGAGAGGTTCTACAACTGGTATATTTTTGTGTAGCATGCAAATATTCCCTGTGTGTGTTTGGTGTCCTCTGTACATCTGACAAACCAGACAAATGGGCACCCCACTTTCAGAGTTTAAAGTCAGGAAATGCTCAAGCTCAGGTAAGAAGCAAAATTCCCTGTGGACTTTCTCAGTAATCCTGAAAGTAAGCAGCAAATTTTAGTCAGCTGTGTTTTCTAATAAACATTATATATTAAATACAACATATTTACCAAATAAAAATTTCAGTGGTGTTCTGTTAATAAAGAATGTCTTTCCTGAATTATAGTAGGTGCTTTCATTACTTTTTGAGTCAATGGGAGAAGTGAAAAATTGGAACCTTAAAAAAATCTCTCTCTCTGATGGTTACTACATAGCCACTTAATGATATAATCTGATTTTCGCTTTTTGTTTGTTTGTTTTTCAGAACAGAATTATAACAAAGATGGACAGGAAAGAGGAGTATTGATCATCTCCAAGGAAACTAACAGCAATATGAAAGAAAATATGAGCTCTTTTAGAAACATTTTTGTTTACAAATGTCTGTTTGCATTAACTTTTTGGAACCATGTCAACCTGTTTGTGGAAAATGAACTCCTTGTACCTGCTCCTAACAATTTTCCGGAAGATGGCTCTGGCCAAGAAATCCAGACCCTGGCACTCATGCATACAAATAGACGTCAATCTAGTTTTGACTGGGTTGTGATACAAAATACTACAGAAAGCCTGTCATTATCAGAAATCACAAATAACAATGTAAAAAATTTGAGAGCTTTATTATCTAATTTCAGACAAGGCTCCAGGTTACAAAATCTGACACTGACAAATGTGTCAGTGAACTGGAAGGCTCTTATGGATATTTTTCAGACTGTATGGCACTCATCCATTGAATATTTCAATGTTAACAATGTAACACAACTGTCAAACATTGAAAAGTATGCCTTTAACTATTCAGGTACATCGATGAAAGCCCTGATAGTAAAGAAAATTCTAATCACAGATCTATACTTCATACAGGATGACTTATATAGAATATTTGCAGACATGAATATAGCAGACATGACAATAGTTGAATCAGACATGATTCATATGCTTTGTCCTTCATCTGAGAGTCCCTTTAGATACATAAATTTTTTAAAGAATGATTTAACAGATTTACTTTTTCAAAACTGTGAAAACTTAATCCAACTGGAGGCATTAATCTTGCAACGAAATAAATTTGAGAGCCTTCTCAAGGTAAGCTTCATGACTAGCCATATGAAATCACTGAAATATCTGGACATGAGCAACAACTTGCTGCATCACGATGGAGCTGACGTGCAATGCCAGTGGGCTGAGTCTCTGACAGAGTTGGACCTGTCCTCAAATCAGCTGGCAGATGCTGTGTTTGAGTGCTTGCCTGTCAACATCAAAAAACTTGACCTACAAAACAATCAGATCAGCAGTGTCCCGAAGGGGATGGCTGATCTGAAATCCTTGGAAGAGCTGAACCTGGCATCAAACAGGCTGGCTGACCTGCCGGGGTGCAGCGGTTTTACATCCCTGCGGTTCCTGAACACAGAGATGAATTCCATCCTCACCCCATCTGCTGACTTCTTCCAGAGCTGCCCAAGGGTAAGGGAGCTACAGACCGGGCACAACCCGTTCAAGTGTTCCTGTGAACTGCAAGACTTTATCCGCCTGGAGAAGCAGTCAGGAGGGAAGCTGTTTGGCTGGCCAGCGGCGTACGTGTGCGAGTACCCGGAAGGCTTGCGAGGGACGGAGCTGAAGGACTTCCACCTGAGTGAACTGGCCTGCAACACGGTGCTCCTGCTTGTGACAGCTCTGCTGCTGACACTGGTGCTGGTGGCCATCGTGGCCTTTCTGTGCATCTACCTGGATGTGCCGTGGTACGTGCGGATGACGTGGCAGTGGACGCAGACGAAGCGGAGAGCTTGGCACAACCACCCCAAAGAGCAGGAGACTGTTCTGCAGTTTCACGCATTCATTTCCTACAGCGAGCACGATTCGTTGTGGGTGAAGAACGAGCTGATCCCAAACCTGGAGAAGGGGGAGGGCTGTGTACAACTGTGCCAGCACGAGAGAAACTTTATCCCTGGCAAGAGCATTGTGGAGAACATCATTAACTGCATTGAGAAGAGCTACAAGTCGATCTTTGTATTGTCTCCCAACTTTGTGCAGAGCGAGTGGTGTCATTATGAGCTGTACTTTGCCCACCACAAGTTATTCAGTGAGAATTCCAACAGTTTAATCCTCATTTTACTGGAGCCAATCCCTCCGTGCGTTATCCCTGCCAGGTATCACAAGCTGAAGGCTCTCATGGCAAAGCGCACGTACCTGGAGTGGCCAAAGGAGAGGGGCAAGCGTGCCCTTTTCTGGGCTAACCTGAGGGCAGCTATTAACATTAACCTGCCAGTAGCTGAAGAAAACAAGTGTGGGGAAACAGATTAAGAGGCTTTCTAATGGAGTTTATTTTGTTACATATTTGAGAAGCAATAAATATATTTTCCATTGATTGTCAATTTATTTTTGTTACACAACCTTGTTTCTCTGTTGCTTTCTAGCTGCAATCAAATTTCAGTTATCTCTTCAGGAAATCTCTTGAGATAGTAAATCATGAATGAGTTTGAAAGTGGATTTTGAAATTAAGTTATATTATAATGAGATTGTTCTCAGCATAATAAAATGTGGAGCAGTTGATATAGTCATATGAAAAAATGCTGAATTTGATGGAGAGTTTGCAGAGCTGCTTTAATCGCAAAGCTTAGACATCTTGGTCACAGGACATCTTTTGCTAAAATTTGTTATTCAGAAAGAAAATTTTGGATCCTGAAAAAAAAGGGAAGATGTTCTATTTCACCTTTTGGGTCTTATAGCTTGGCACTGCATCAAGAGAAAGGCAGTGAATTGACAATCAGAGCCCTAATCCCCATCCTCTGGTAAAGTCCATTTTGTACCATTTTGATCCTGAGAGATACTCTGACCCAAGGGACTGGCAGGGTATCTGCATTAAAGAAATTGCCTTCATCATAATTTTCCATGTTTTGAGAAACTCCTGACTTCTTTGTATCATGCTACTTTTTTCCTAGCCTTCTACGTTTTTTTCTCCTCACCCGTATATCTACCTTTATGCTTATTATTAAAAGAATCTGTCCTTTTCAGCTGAATCAACTTTTGTAGTTGTGATTGGAAAGGCAATAACCAGTTGGAGACTGAAAAAATTTGTTAGGTCTTGAGACAGCAGGTAAAACTTTATTAATGGAATTAGAAACACAAATTAGGATTACAATATTTGCTTTCCTTTACAGAAATACAGCAGGCCCTCTGCCTGTACTTTTGCTGTTTTGGCTTTAAGAAAGCACAGCTGGGCTCAGAAAAACATTCGCAACTGCTAAAGATGATACAGCAAACTTCTTCTTTGCCCCAAGAAGGGAAAATCTTTTGAAATACCAGACTTAGATGACCAGCAAGCTGGAAATTTCCCTTCAAAAATGTGTTTCAACATGAATACAAGAGAAGAAGGGGTGTTAAGAAGTCTTCATTTAGTATAGAATGTGTGCATTTCATCTCATCCTTGTCTTCCAGTATTATTAATAAAAGATTTTAATTTTGATACTTTTTTTTTGTCTAAGCAGGCTGAGATTTCTTGACTTGAAGTCTTGAACTGTGACTGTTTATGACCTGTAGAGGAAAGGTCACATTTTGTACCTTTAGCTGTCACATCCCACTTAGCCTCAAAATTAATGTAACATCTATTATCACACTGCAGCCATTTCATTCAGGAATGTGGAAACAAATGTTTTCCCTGCTTCCTCTTTTCCCTCAATAATGCTTCACTGTATGACTCAATTAACCCTTAGAAAATTGAATATGATCGAGCTTAGCTTAGTTTGCCTATCCTTTTCACGGAAGCAAGGATAGCTGGATTGTTATATGGTGCCTCACATGAAATTTTTTTTTGAAAGCCTCAGAGTTTTATGTCAGTAGCCCTTGAAACTTCTGTAATACAATTAACATCCTCTGTTGTGTGACCTCTTATGTTGACTACAGGACAGAGAAGCTCCCTGAAAGTCAGAGACTGCACCAGGCATCCTTCCTGTTACTCTCGTGGAAGCACATAGTTGTTACCAGAAATTAAGGAGTGGAAGGTTTTGGCAAGATAAGCAAGGTTTCCTTGCCATTTTGGAAAGAACTTGAGAACTAGGTGACCTCTGGATGTAGCTGCTGTGATGATAAGCAGAAATATATAACTGTAGGTTTCTGGTATAGGTCTCAAATCCTTGAGAGGAAAAGGCAGCTTTTAGTAAGCATGGGCATCAACTAAGACTTATACTTTGGAACAAGAAGCCCACATGCTATCAGCTTTTTTACCATGATATATGCCAAATAATTGATAAAACAGCTAGGTACACATGCAATGAATGACTACATCTTGTTTCTCTGATTCCACAGGAGATGGCAAGTTTATGTGATATGTATCAGAATATTTTAAACAAGCCCTTTCTATAAAATCAGTTTTAGTCCACAAAAAATTTTCCATGTACATGTGTTGTCTCACACTGCATCAGTTGCTTTATCTGCACATCTTGGAAAGTAACTAACTTTTCTGTGCAGCCTGGTGATGTGTTCCTGCAATTAGTTCTGCACTGAAATCTGTAACTACTAATGCACTCCAGTTATCAGGAAAAGGGAGTGTGTAAATGTTTTCTGATACCAGATACCGTATCAGAGTAGATTCCTGCCATTTGACTAGTCATCTTGGTGACTAACAGGAATGATATTTTTATATACATAAAAATATCAACATGCAAAGCTGATAACATGTGTGCAGAATGAAGTTAAAGTGTAAAATTTTTACATATATCTAAGTAGTTTGTAGTAAAAAGGAAACTGAATTACAACAGGGAGCCCTGACACAATGTAGGTTGCCCTGCTGAGAGCTTGGCTCTTTTTTAGCTTTAGAAATATTACAAAGCATTGTCATTGGAGTTCAGCTGCAGAGAGTTGGAGCAAGGAAAGGCACTCAAGGGAAAATAATAGGAAATCTCTGTTTGAGATGAGGCATTCTGCTGAGGGGAAGGTTTAAACCTCGGTGAAACCCATGGTTTTACTCAGGGCTTTGGTTCATCTGGTTTTTCTTTTGGAAATATTTACTGAGATTGACTATAATGCTCATTTGTAGTCACTGTTTGGTCAAGAGCAAGTAGTATTTATGCACCAACAAGTGAGAAAGTTTATGTTCTTCAAAGTGGCTCTGTGTTACCTGTTTGATTTCCACAACTTTGATCCTCGTGTCTGTTTGTGCCAAGACAAAATAGGCTTGAGCATAAATGCAATACAATTTCTGCTCATTTTGACTTGTAGTGGCATTTAGCCACCTTTGTGACACACAGGGTTAAGTTGTTACAAAGAGAGTTGCAGTTGAAAATAAGGTCCTTGATATGACCAAACTCTGTCTTTGCAATTGACATTTCATAAGAGCTTAGATGAGTCCATCAGCTTTGACTGAGCTTTAGTTCTATGTCTTGCACATGTAAGTCCCTTCAGCAGTTCTAGTTGGAGAGATTTTTCACACCTTTAGCAAAGTGCTCGTCCTGAATACCTTCTTATACCCAGCCAAGCGTAGCCGTGGTTCCTCTCTGGGTAAGTAATGGCAACGTACAGGCAGAAGTGTGAAATGTGTTTTTGTGAAGATAGGTGCTCAGTGGTAGAAAAATCTGCAAAAAAACCCAGCAGTATAAAATTCAGAAATGGAACAAGGTATCTGCATGAATGTGTTTACTATAGAAAAGATGGTATTTAGCTCTTGCATTTCACATGCATGAACAGAAATACATTGCTTTTAGTTTTTGCCTATCGTGCAAAATGACAGAATCAGTAAACTGAAACCAGCCTCCAACAAAACTTTGTTGAATTGGTTAGTAAAAATACCATTAGGCAATGTGCCTAATGGTTTAACAGAGGTATTTAGGAGTATCATTTTTATTTCAACTAGTTCCAAGTTTTTCTTTATAGAAAATTGTTTGTTTGAATGTACTTTAGAGTCCCATAAAGAAGGGTGGTAAAGAAATTAAACATACTACAACTAAAAGGTGCTTTTTTTGTAGCTGCATGTGACCTAGAGTCAATTCTGATAAAAGCTGATGATGAATTTGATTTTATCCATGCAGAGAAGTTTTTTATGGATTATATTGGAAGTAAAACTGCTACTGTTTTGCAAAATTGTGATACCATTTTTCTGTCAACAGGTGCCTCAGTCTACTCCTTTTCATGGATTAATGCCTGGCAATGAGAATTTCTCTTTTAACTTAGAGTCGAGACAGCATCAGCTAACAAGTACAGTCTCGTTACTTACTGAGAAACATTAATGATTCCTGGTCTTTTCTCAGGTTACGGGTGTCCCAGAGTTTTCTCTTATGTATTACTCAATTCTCTGCATTGAGCAGAGCAGAATGGTTTCAGTTCTGTCCAGTCCTCAATCTCAAAATAAAAAAATGGCACTTTTCTTTCAGCAAAGAAAAGGGTTAAATTATTCCAAAATTAAAAAGGTAACTGCAAATGAAAACTTTCAAAGGAATCTAATGCAAACTTGAAATGTAGCTAGCACTGCTTTTAAAAAATTTTGATGCTTTTCAAATTCTTTAGCTGAAATTTTAGCTGTTGTTTTAGCTTGGAGGCTTATGGGATTGAGGTGTTGGTTTTGGTTATTGCTATGGTTTAACCCCAGCCCACAACTTAGCACCACGCTCACTCCCCTGACATCCCTCACCCACAGTGGGGAAGAGAATCTGAAAAAAAGTAAAACTCGTATGTTGACATAAGAGTAATTTAAATACTAAAAGAAAGTAAAATATAGTAATAATAATGATGATGATGGTGATGGTGATAAAAATGAGAGAGAGCAACAAAATGCAGGAGAAACTAGGGATGCACAATACAATTGCTCATCACCTGTTGACCATCCCTGGCCAGTGATCAGCCCTTCTGGCCAACCCTCCAGTTTATATACTGACCGTAATGGTATGGAAAATCCCTTAAGCCGGTTCAGATCATCTGTCCTGGCCGTGGTCCTTCCCAGCTTCTTGTGCACCTGCTCACTAGCACAGCAAAGGAAACTGCAAAGTCCTTGACACAGAGTAAGAACTATCCAGCAGCAACTAAAATATCGGTGTGTTGTCAACATTGTTCTCATACTGAATGTAAAATAGCCTTATACCAGCTATTAGGAAAATAATTCACTCTATCCCACCCAAAACCAGGACACGTATTTACAATTCCCTTTGCAGTACATCCACTCTCTGCTCTGTTGGTTTCCTCCCTAGGCTCATGCCCCTGTTCAAAACACTAAATGAATGGCTAATTTATTGGATTCCTGCATCCCCATCTTGCCCTATATTGTCATATTCTTCATGGTTTCATTACAGCTTTCTTATCATAGGGAATATTCTCTGTTAGTTTTTTATAATTTTTTGAAGGAAGCTACAATGTAGGGTGTCCTTGATATTCATCAGAGTCATTTCTAGTGTAAAGGTGATTGACCTGTGAATGTTTTTAACTGTGTCAGTTTGCCCCTGTTACTAGCTTTTGAGACATAAGCTTTTGCTGTCCATCAATGTGTTACATTAATTACTCTGCTTGTTGAGCAAAAAATTTGTCAGAGTAGAGCTCTGCAAGAGATCTTTATATAAACAGAAGTTGGCAATGAGGGTTTTACTTCCTCTTTTCTGTGTATGCAAAGAGGAGATACAGGTGACGGATTTCTAGAACATTTGTATAACATCAGAAGCAGACTTGAAATTAGAAATGTAGAATTATTTAAATAATCTTGCCATGGGAAATGTTCTTTACTGCGTATGGGTTTATTTCCTCATAAACCATGTAGTTATGTAAATATTGCAGAAGTAAATGTATTTTTAGTCTGAACTGTTGAAAGTTTCCTTTCATTGTGCTCTCAATACCTATATTATATGGAAATGTCATTATTTGTTAGAACTATATAGCCTGTTTAAAAAATCCTGTTCTTTCTACTTCCTGAGATCGTAATTTTTAAGGAATTAGGATCCCATGTGAGATTCCACAGATGAAAGATTACTTATGTTTGAAATTCTATTTTGAGGATGTTAATCAAGTATGGAGAGGACTTCTGGTGATTTTTCAACTTGGAGATTAATTCCATGCACAAAAGGTAGGTTATATTTGCTTCATTATTTATAAGTTTTTCTCTTTGTTATGTTTATCTTGGATTTCATCAAAATTCAGGTGCTGGTGTTTCTTCACTGTTGGAAGATACTCTTGCATCTAGAAATATCTGAAAATGTTCATCTGTACGTTGAATTTCAGGGAAATGGAAAGGGGGGAAAATAATTTGGTATGGCAATTTTAATTCTCAGCCAAGTCTAATTTAATACCAAACAGCATTGGAGGGGTAACCACTGATCTTTAATATCACTTTGCTAGACGTATTAGCTTTACTCTTTGACTGTGGCACTCTTCAGTGCTGTACGGTGTGGTTTGTTCCAGAGTCCAGCATAGCATGTGCAATAAACTAAAACTCACCTGACAATGGAGTGTAGACACAGCATATATTTCTGGGTTTTCCTTCTTTCAGAACATTTCTTGCTTTATTCCTGATATCCCTTTTGGCCAGGGGGAAGTTCCTCCAGATAGTTCCAGATCGAAATTTATTTGATACGAGTTAGATTTTTTACCAGTCTGGATTCTGAAGAAGAGGTTCAACTGTTCTTTGATGGATGCTAGATCAGATTTCCTTGTCTTGTTTCTTCTTGTGAGGAAACTGTACTTTGACCAAACATCCCAACTTCATTTCTATTGTGCCCTTAGAAACCTCGGCACAAGTTTCTGATGGCACAATCTCTATTGGATTCAAGTGAGGTAGAAATTTGTATTTTACTGATTTACTCTGTTATTGCTTTTGGTCATGTTAATTGAATATATATTTGCTTTAATAAATTAAAAGAAAACTTGATTAAGCCAAATAGGAGACTTGGAGTGGAAGGGTTTAGTTTTTATTTCAGTTAATCAAATTATTAGGGACTAACACACATTACAACTTACTAGTGAAAAAATATGATTTTGGGGTTTATTTAACAAAACATTACACAGGGACAGAATTTTAAAACTGAAACGGACTGTCTCTGGGTATCGGTTCTTCATATGTAGTGTTCAGTCAGGGTGTGGTTTTCATGTTAGTGTGCTTTTGGTCAGACTGGCATTACAATATCCATGAGTGTGGTGGATTGACTGTGACTGGATGCCAGGGGTCCATCCGAGCCACAATGTCATTCCCTTGAACTGGACAGAGAAAAAAATATATAATGAAAGGCTCGTGGGCAAAACAAGGACAGGGAGAGATCACTCATGCCTTAGTGTCACAGGTAAAACAGCCTCAACTTGTGGAAATTAATTTACTTTATTATCATTAAATCAGAATAGGGTAATGAGAAATAAACCAAATAAACCCAAATCTTAAAACACCTTCCTTGCACCTCTCCCTTCTTGCCTGGGCTCAGTTTCACTTCCGATTTTTCTACCTCCTCTCCCAAAAGCACAAGGGGTCAGTGAATGAGGGTTGTGGTAAGTTTGTCACGTATTATTTCTGCTGCTGCTTCCTCTTCAGTCTCTTCCCTATCTCCAGCATGAGGTCCCTCCCACAGAAGATAGTTGTCCAATGTGAGTCCTTCCCATGAGCTGCAGTTGTTGAAGATCTCTTCAGTCCTGTGCTTCAGGAACAGACTGCTTCAATGTGAGTCCCTGCTAGGATCACAAGTCCTGTCAGAAAACCTTCTCCAGCATGAGCTCCTCTTTCCATGGGTCCACAGGTCCTGCCAGAAGCCTGCTCTAACATGAGCTTCCCATGAGGTCACAGCCTCTTTCAGGCATCCACCTGCTCCAGTGTGGTGTCCTCTGTGGACTGCAGTGGGACAGCCTACCTCACCATGGTCTTCACCATGGGCTGCAGGGGAACCTCTGCTCCAGCACCTGGACCACCTCCTCGCCCTTCTTCCTCACTGACCTTGGTGTCTGTAGAGTTGTTCCTCTCATATATTCTCACTTCTCTCTCCCAGCTGCATTTGCTGTTGCACAGGGGGTTTTCCTCCCTTCTTAAATATGTTATTCTGGAGGCAGTATTACCATTGCTGATGGGCTCAGCTGTGATCTGGCTGGCATTGGATCGGTCATACACAGAGAAAGTTTCTGGCAGCTTCTCACAGAAGCCACCCCTGTAGTCCCCCTGCTAACAAAACCTCACTATGGAAGCCCAATACAATGGACAGTATAATTCCTCCTCAGCATTCTTGACTTATTGGAAAAATGGACCCCTAGTGTCTGTGTGTTATAGCAAAGACAAAGCTGATCAAAGCTGAGGGAGTGCATGGCCATGCCCAGGGTTTTTGGGATGTGAAGAAGAATACCCTTTGGCTTTTCTGAGTGAAGAGGTTGCTTTTGTACCAGTTCCTGTGAGGATGGTTTTATTGGAGTTCCATCGCCAAATTTGTGTGAGCTTGGGTTGTACAGAAGGATCAGATGGAGAGGCTTGTTCTGTTCTACTCTATTTCTAAATGCATTATCTACTTGTACCAATTTTACATTTTTTAAGATTGTTGAGAATCAGGAAAACAGGTGTGTAAATGTATTTCTCAATATCTAGGTGTTTTTTACATACCAGAGATTGTATTCTTCCCATTACAAAGGAATTAATTTTTATCTAACTGAGAACATCAATAAATGGAATTAAAGAATGGGAATGAGGATGACTGATAAGAACTTAGAGCGAGAGTATGTAAAAACATGTTTTATTACATAGATTATATACTGAATTTTATTTTAGAAATAAAAAAGCAAATTCAACCATTCAACAATTTAATCAAATTCAATGTGCTCTCTTTTCATAGGGCTGAACTCAACAGGGAGACGTATTGAACAGAAAACAAAGATATCCTTCTGTATTTCTGTAAAAAAACTAAGATAAAGCTGGATAGCATAATGAGCCCCCTCACAAACATCTATGTCTTTGCTTGTGTCTTTACATTCAAACTAGGGAATAATATCCAGCCAACTGTGGGAAATGAATTTATTGCAAATTACTCAAGCAGTTTGCTAACTAATGTTCCAAAAAATATTCCAGTACATACCCAAGTATTAGATGTATCACATAATAGGATCTCTGAAATCAGTATCTCAGAATTTATTTCTCTTTCTAACCTTCAAGTATTAAATCTTTCTCATAATCTAATTACTGTGCTTGACTTTAAGGTCTTTGTCTTTAATGAAAATTTAGAATACTTAGATTTATCTCATAATAATATTTTGAAAGTTTATTGTCTAACTCTTGCGTATCTTAGACATTTAGATCTTTCTTTCAATAACTTTACTGCCCTGCCCATCTGTCAGGAATTTGGGAACATGTTTCATTTGCAGTACCTAGGATTAAGTGCCACCATGATACGAAGGTCAGACTTCAACAATATCAAGCATTTGCAGCTGCACACTGTCTTCCTGACCTTGGGAAACTTTTCTCTCTATGAGCCTCAGAGTCTGACCACCTTGAATACAAGGAGCCTCTACATTGCTTTTGAAGCAACCCAAAACTTCAGTTTTCCCCTCTTGTACGATGGAATGAGCACCTCGGAAAATTTAAAAATAGTTAACTTAATATATACCTTGAGCTATAAAGACTTCCCTTCTCCTCCTTTAATGCTTCTGAAGAAAATTAAGTCAACAGCTCTCATGCTTGACACTGTGGACTTACAATGGACAATCATTCTGCAAATTTTCCTGCTTATTTGGTATTCTCCTGTGGAGCATCTGACTGTGAGAAATTTGACTTTTTGGGGACCACTGGGGGAGCTAACTGAATATGAATTTCTGCCCTTATTGAGCTCTCTAGAACAATTAATCTCTTTGGACGGCTCCATGAAAGCACTGACTTTGGAGCATGTACGTAATAAGATTTATTATTTCAACCAGGAGGTTTTATACAGACAGTTTTCAGAGATGAATATTGCCAGTTTGACAATATATGATGCATATATGCCACATATGCTTTGCCCCAGTAGAACAAGCTCATTTCAGTATTTAAATTTTTCTCACAATGCCCTGACGGATGAGTTATTCCAGAATTGTGGCACTCTGATAGATTTAAAATTACTGATTTTGCAACGAAATAAATTTGAGAGCCTTCTCAAGGTAAGCTTCATGACTAGCCATATGAAATCACTGAAATATCTGGACATGAGCAACAACTTGCTGCATCACGATGGAGCTGACGTGCAATGCCAGTGGGCTGAGTCTCTGACAGAGTTGGACCTGTCCTCAAATCAGCTGGCAGATGCTGTGTTTGAGTGCTTGCCTGTCAACATCAAAAAACTTGACCTACAAAACAATCAGATCAGCAGTGTCCCGAAGGGGATGGCTGATCTGAAATCCTTGGAAGAGCTGAACCTGGCATCAAACAGGCTGGCTGACCTGCCGGGGTGCAGCGGTTTTACATCCCTGCGGTTCCTGAACACAGAGATGAATTCCATCCTCACCCCATCTGCTGACTTCTTCCAGAGCTGCCCAAGGGTAAGGGAGCTACAGACCGGGCACAACCCGTTCAAGTGTTCCTGTGAACTGCAAGACTTTATCCGCCTGGAGAAGCAGTCAGGAGGGAAGCTGTTTGGCTGGCCAGCGGCGTACGTGTGCGAGTACCCGGAAGGCTTGCGAGGGACGGAGCTGAAGGACTTCCACCTGAGTGAACTGGCCTGCAACACGGTGCTCCTGCTTGTGACAGCTCTGCTGCTGACACTGGTGCTGGTGGCCATCGTGGCCTTTCTGTGCATCTACCTGGATGTGCCGTGGTACGTGCGGATGACGTGGCAGTGGACGCAGACGAAGCGGAGAGCTTGGCACAACCACCCCAAAGAGCAGGAGACTGTTCTGCAGTTTCACGCATTCATTTCCTACAGCGAGCACGATTCGTTGTGGGTGAAGAACGAGCTGATCCCAAACCTGGAGAAGGGGGAGGGCTGTGTACAACTGTGCCAGCACGAGAGAAACTTTATCCCTGGCAAGAGCATTGTGGAGAACATCATTAACTGCATTGAGAAGAGCTACAAGTCGATCTTTGTATTGTCTCCCAACTTTGTGCAGAGCGAGTGGTGTCATTATGAGCTGTACTTTGCCCACCACAAGTTATTCAGTGAGAATTCCAACAATTTAATCCTCATTTTACTGGAGCCAATCCCTCCATATGTTATCCCTGCCAGGTATCACAAGCTGAAGGCTCTCATGGCAAAGCGCACGTACCTGGAGTGGCCAAAGGAGAGGGGCAAGCGTGCCCTTTTCTGGGCTAACCTGAGGGCAGCTATTAACATTAATCTGCCAGTATCCATTGAAACAAATGAGGAGCAAAGTGATGTTACATCTTCTACTAGTACATCAATAACTGACCTGACTCTTTTACATTAAATTTTGTTAATATTTTTTTCTATTTTTTTATACTGTTCCTGCTTTGTATCAAAATGTAACTGTGATACATACAGAAATTGCTATTGGTTATTCTCGTCAACAAAGTAGTTGGAAGTCATCTGTAGTTGCCTGTCATCAACAAAGAGAAGGATAAAGAAATGTTTGTAATGATGGACCTTATTTTTGGGTTGCATGTGTTTTTGGCGTTTCCCATTGAAAGCCATATTTGAAAGTAACGGGGATAGTGGGCTGGCTCAGTGTCATCAGGACTGCCAAGGCATGCATTTAATCAATCTTTTTTCTGATATGGATGTTATGGGGTTAAGATTGTAAGTATCTGCTTCCTTGAATGTAATTAGTTAACACAAAGAAGAAGAAAACTCTTGTTTAAATCTCTTCCTGTAAATTGGTACAATAAATGTCATGGGTATAGTATCCATGCACCTTTAGCCTGTTTCCCTTTCCTGGAAGTCTTTGCCTTCATCATAGAGGCTTTCCTGAGTAAGTGCTGAAAAGTTAGATCCATTATTCCTGGTTTAACATTCTTCTTCCTTTGCTGTACTAAACATTCCCACTTGCCTAAAGATACCTGTCAAGTCATAAGTTCATGGAATTTTCTATTCATTGTCTTGAAAATCATAGTAAATATCTGGACTTATGAATTTTTTATAATGTTGTAATATTGATGCTTTATGCTGTGATCATGTCAAGCTATAATGGATTGCATGTTTTTCTTGTTTTCTAAAACTTAGAAACTTGTTGTTTTGAGCCCCCTTTTATCTCTAGAATTTCACTGAACTCTGTTACCTTGCACTTTTAACCAGTAGGTTCTAAGGGTCATCAAACAGCTGAAAAAGGAGTAATTTTGTTTGGAAATAACTTCTCTGCTAAAATCTAACTGATTAAGCTGGTAGTATATTTTATAGGAGACAGTTTTTTGCTGCGCTTGTATTTAATTTGGCAGTCCAATAAATCACTCATTCTTTATCTGTGATAAATGTCGTATCATTTCACTGGTGATATGGAGTTGTGTAATCATACGTTTGGCTTAATGGAAGTACAAAGCCCTATGATCTCAACTGTGAGCAGCATGTGAGGTGAACAAATCAGTAAGAGCAACCGTGGACAAGGGAAGAGTTATGGAAATCATTTATCTGGACCTTTATAAGGCCTTTGACATGGTCCTTCTAAACATCCTTCTTTCTAAATTGGAGAGAGATAGATTTAATGAGCGTGGAAAAATACTGAAAAACAAAGCTCAGCAAGAAGGAGTGCACACATTGGCAATAGTTCACCAAAAGGAAGCTGTCTGCACATCTTAGGAGTGGGAACACTGAGGGAGCCCTAAGGGAGACACGAAACAAAGGATGGAGCAGCATGGAGGTGTCAAAAGGCACTGTCAAAAACATAACAGCTAACAGGAACCAAAACAAAGGAATTACTCAAATGATGACTTTATTAACTCAAAAACACATATTACTTTTCATGCCTTCACATATGCTAATAAAGTAAAACCTGTATCTGCTTTTACATGTATGACTCAAACTACAAGTAAAAATGAAATCACATCAACTGTAACTTTACCATTTCCCCTTCCTCAAAGAAAACAATTTGAATATCAGAGGAGATTCCACCCTTGTATCCTGGGATGGTCAATAGGCTGCACCTATCTCCTGCCTCACAGGGACACCTATTGGGTGAGACTTGAACGTGTGGCAAATACCAGGCACCTCCTTGGAAAATTCAGAAAACTGGCTTCTGTTTGTGATTGCATTATAGCACTACACTTTATTATTAAATTATGTAGAATATATATTTGATATAATCTCTCTATATTTTACTGTTATATGACATATTATATTATATATTTATATATTATATTTTTATACACTGTATAATATAAAAATATACAAGATTTATATATCTTATACATATGATCAGACTTTTAGTCTATCTGTTTGTGCATCCACAATCCTGGTAGTCCTTACTGAACGTGACTGAACTTGCAGTTCCACATTGGCTCTGTGCTTCTGTTGCTTAGTGCCAAATTGGCTACCAACTCAGAATTTAGGCCCAGCCTCCCTAGCCCCTCTGATATCTGAGGACTAGTTGGAAGGCCAGGGGGTTTATTTTCTGCCAAATCTCCTTCCTCTTAACACAAGAGAAAAGTTTGCCTTACTCTTAACACAAAAACGAGTTGACTGTTTGATGGATGAGGAACTGGCTGGATAGTCACATCCAGAGGGTAGTGGTCAACAACTCAGTTATGGACATTGGTGACAAATGGCGTCTCTCAGGGTTCTGTACTGAAAACAGTACTGTTTAATGTCTTCATCAAGGACATAGGCAAAGGGATTGAATGCACCCTCAGCAAATCTGCAGATGACAACCAAGCTGAGTGGTGCAATTCACACATCTGAGGGATGGAATGGCATCCAGAGGGACCTGAACAAGCTTGAGAAGTAGATCTATGGGAATCTCATGGGGCTCAACAAGGCGAAGTGAAAGGTCCTGCATTGGGTTGGGGAAACCTCTGGTATAAATGGAGGCTGAGGGATGAACAGATTGAGAGCAGCCCTGCCAAGAAGGACGTGGGTGTGCTGGTTGATGAGAGTCTGGATATGAGCCAACAGTGTGCACTTGCAGCCCAGAAAGCAAATCATGTGTTGGGCTGCATCAAAAGAACTGTGGTCAGCAGGTCGAAGAGGTGATTCTGCCCCTCTACCCCACTCTGGTGAGACCCCACCTGGAGTATTGCATCCAGCTGTGTGGCCCCCCAAATAAGGACATGGACCTTTTGGAGCAGGTCCAGAGGAAGGCCATGGAGATGCTCAGAGGGCTTGAGCACCTCTCCTGTGGAGCACCTCTCCTATGAAGTCTGAGAGAATTGAGGTTGTTTAGCTTGGAGAAGAGAAGGTTCTGGGGAGACCTTATGTGGTCTTTCAGTACTTAAATAGGGTTTATAAGAAAGATGGAGACAAACTGTTGCGATAAGACACAGTAATGGCTATAAACTAAAAGAGAGATGAATGAAATTGGATATAAGCAAGAAATTTTTTTATAATGAGGATGGTGAAGCACTGGAAGAGGTTGTCCAAAGAAATTGTGGATGCAATATCACTGGAAACATTCAAAGTCAGGCTGGACAGAGCTCTGGGCGATCTGATTTAGTTGAAGATGTCCATGTTTATTGCAGGGAAGTTGGACTGGATGACCTTTAAAAATCCCTTCCAACCCAAGTAATTTTATGATTCTATGATTTCATGATTCTACCTCTCTAGGGCTCCTCAGCACTTTAAAGAGGAGAATGGTAAAAGAAAACCTGAGCCACTCCTTCTTGAAAGATTTCTCCCCCTCTCAGATATTACAGTCTAAGGACAAGATTAGCATTCACACTTAGTGCTAATGGGCTAAAGGGCACCTACTCTGCCCTGTTAACTAGATTAGAAAAGAGGAAGTAAAATTTCTCAAATCAGACTTTCCGGTGTCTGTAGATGTAATGAAAATGTGTAGAGTCTGGGTCATGGAAGAGTCCCTCACCTTTAAGACTTTCTGAAACCTAAGCTTTAGGAGTGTGTTAAAGGAATAGTTTCTCAAATCTGCTGTATATACTGTTCTAGGATATTAACACTGTAAAACCCTTTATACTCTCTTTCCCACCTCACAGGTCTTTGATGCACATACCGAATATTTCAGTTATTTACATACTGTACCATACACTATGGCTTCAAAAAATACGTTTCCATGTTCCTTTCATGAAGCAGGGTCATTTTGTTGTGGTTCTAAGTTAGCATATGACAATATTTCTTACTGCTTCTCTGTTGGAACTTCCATTTTCTTTTTTCCTGAAACTCTGTACATAAACACTTGGTCAATTTTTGTTTTAGCCAAATGTAGTAAATGCTTTCTTTCACTGCTTTTTATGAGGCAATACACTGTTGATTATTTTTATTTTTTTTTTCAAATGCTTTTATACAGCTTCTACTAAAGAAGTTTGCAAAACTTACAGGACATAAATATCTGGTAGAACTCTTGAAATACTGTCATAGTAATGTCCACATTTATAAAAATGGTGTCAGGTGCTGCTTTCCCTAAGCTCATCAGCCTGGGAGCACATGCGAAAACAACATGGTGTATTGGCTTAGTTAGTGTTCAGCCAGGCCAGAGTTTTAATTGTACAGGATATATTTAAAGTGTTTTATGACTAAAAATTGCAGTAAAGACATATACATCAGTTTTGAATCCTCGAACAGAAGCCGTTCTCTCTGTCTTACCTGCTATCTTAAATTATAATCTCATAAACTTAATTTTTGCCCTTTTCTCAGACTGATGGGGACACCCAGTGGCCGATTAAATTATCACTGTTTCCTGACAATGATAGCTCAGTCCAGAAGACACGCAATGAATTTTGACTCAGGAAAACTTTGGAAGAAATAATCCTATCAGCCCAGCAACTGGAGTAGCCTTTTGCAGGTGTGTGCAGGCTCGAGAGGACAGATCAGGACGAGCCCTTTCCCATGCCAGCTTCCACACGGGGCCAGTCAGTGGCTGTGACTCTCTCTCCCATGCCATTCGTCCCTCCTGCCTTAACCTTAGAAGTCAACAGCATGATGTGAGCAACTCTGGCTTTACAATGAGCAGTCCTTATTTTCAAGTAGCAGGGCAAGAAATACAAGGCGGTAATTTTCTCACATCTTGCTTTTTGTTTGCAGTGTTTTATTTTTGTGCCTCATTTCTGCTGTACCTGCTTTCCATTCTGTCACCATGGCATAGCATAGGTGCTCACCAGGCTGAACTGCAGGGTCCCAGGCAGCAACAGTCTAACATCCCAATTGCAATTACTTTAGTGGGAACTGGAAGTGTTAAGAGATGTATAGTGAATTCAACTGGGATTACCCTTTTTAGGCATCTGAAGAGGTGTGAATAAATAAAAACCCATTCTTCATCATCACTCAGCAAAGCCTGCAGGTGTGCCCAGATGTGAGCAGGACTCACGTGTGTTGATTTCATTAAGGTTGCCACTAAGTGTGCTGCTGGGCACAGCTCCTCCAGCACTGAGCAGCTGGAAGCAGTGGCAGTACCTATACGTAGTGGCTTGTGCTCCTGTCCTTGGCCCCATGTGGGGCAGGCACACATGGAAAGTGGCTGAGCCCTGCAAAAGGGCCATCCCACAGGGCTCTCCAGGCATTCCTCTGAACCTCACACCTGCAACACTGTTCTTTGTCATGCAGCATGTGACAACATGACCACAAACAATATTCTGAATGTTTTATTAACAAGTATCATACATATGCACTGTATACTAAATATAGTATGAGGACTGTACAGTACAAATTTATGTTCACAGTTTGACATGACAAAATGTCATTACTGAATTCCCATTGGACTACCAAAGTAGAAACATTAAACATTCACATCTTTAGTATGAAAAGATTACCAAAATGTCTCCATATTTGCAAGTTATAGTAATGCACACTAGAAACCTTTAATTACCCATTCTGTCTTATTAGCTTATAAAATATATTACATTTTATTAAAAAATTCTGCATAGTTTATAGAAGTATTAAAGTAAATAAAACATCCTTGCTATATTTGCAGGTGAGAGATGCTAAGCAAGATTATTTTGACCCTCTAAAGTACATGAAAAAAGTGCTAATGTCTGTAAAATATAATGAAAACTGTGTAGCCCTCTTAAGAGATGTAAAACGCTTTGTAAATTTTTACAGATTTGTATTCATCTACATATTGCTAACCTTGACAGAGACAATATATTTGGACAAGATGCAGCATTTGAATTATCACTGCAGAATGCGGGTATGTATTCAAATAAGTGTCACACATTAATCTCTGCAGTTTTTTGTAATCGTATTAGAAAAAGTAGTAATTTATTACAACCAAATGACTTAACAGGCACATTTTAGTAAAACAGTATTACCTGTTAGAAACTGCACAGTGCAATACTGCTAGGGGAAAAGGTGTGGGTTTTAAATATACACATACTCCAGGATTAGGGTTTTCTATCTAAACTGGCTGTTCTTTAGTGTAAAGATGGAAGGACTGACTTTAAAAGTAGTTGTGCATATTTAAAAATTACAAGGTATCCCTCAAATCAAAGTTTGCTAAAATGAAACCATGAGTCGCTTAATATGTAAATTCACGTTCAGCTGAATGATGAAAGTACATTTGTTACCATTTTGACATCCCACAAAGACATTTCAGACACAAGTGAAAAATCTGATAAGGCATTTACATGAAATAATCTCCAATACTTAAATTTTTGTTGTCCTAATTCGCAAGGCACATGGATGAAGATATTTTAAGTTTCTGTTGAATCTCCACTGTATTTGTCCCCACAATCAGCATGAATATTTTCAGGAAAAAGTTACATAAGCTAATGAATTAACATGGCAAATAACCTAGACTAAATTATCTGAAGTAACTCCTAATTACAAAGAAGTTCTGCTTTTAGAGTGCTTGATTTTAGTTTCTGATTTTAAAGAAATAGTAAAAAAGAGAACATATTAATGAAAACATTTTATGAAAGCCTCAAAAGAGAAACAGCATTGTAAAGAAATGTTCTTTAAACAATCCAAATTTTATACATTTGCGTTCATTAAGACAAAAATGGGACCAGTTGCCATTAAGCTTCTTATTTTTACACTGCTTTTTTCCCTAGAAAATAATAGAGAATTGTTTTCATACCAGGATACTAAATGTCTGTAAACTTGTGACTGATGCCACAGGGTTCCACACAGCCTCTCAGCCAGTGATGCACCTGCATTTATGGAACTGCCATTAAAACCTAGAGCAAATTCTGCTACTGCTGACAATAAAAATATCCAACAAAAATTCCCACTTCTGCAACAGCTGCTCATTAATATCAGTTTCTTTCCTGCAAGTTTCTCAACATCCCTAACAATCTTACCAAAAAGACCAATTAATGTCCTGAGCTTTTCAGTGCCATATATGAGCAGATCAGTGTCAGTTACAAGAAGTCATAACTTCTCCCAGTCCTAGTGAAGTGAGAACGTATGGAGCTGTAACAGAGCTGTATGGATCTTCCTCAGCAAAGAACAAATGTTCCCAGCCATGCTTTGCAAATCCCCGTTCTCCCCTTCATAGAGCACACATTCAGGGCTCTATCATTACATAAAATAGCCAGTTCCACATGCCCACACGCAAGAGTTGTTAAACAACTGAAACAATACTTTCTAGTTTATAGAAATTGCTGTTGGTTTTCTCCAGGAAGCACAGACCTTTCCTTCTTTAATTCTACATGTACATGGATGTCAGCAGAACAGGTGGTAAAGACCCATCACCAAGGGAAGGCTCTCGACACTCACGCTCTTGCATTGCCAAAATTATTTGCTTGCTATTGGGCCTCACAGGACATAGAAGCACAGCCTACCTGCTCCACAACCCACCTTCAGATGGACCCTCCACCTGCCTCCTCCTGTAGAGTTCTATGAAACTCTTCCTCCCCTCGCAGCTCCATTGTTCCTTTCCAAGAGAAAGGAAATCCTGACTTCAGTATGTTTAACTTGCAGTGAATAATGTCTGCCTTAAGTAGAACAAAGAAGGAAAACATACTGGTGCAATGAGAGTGTGGAGAAATATATCCTGTTTCTTTGCAGTACCACAAAATCTGCTGGCTAATACGAATAGAAACCTTCCTTTCAGAGGGCCCCCAGATGGGAGTATTTTGGGGGTCAGCTGCAGGTTGCTTGAATTTATTTTACCTATGGAGCTCTGTTTGCTAACAGACACGGGAGTTAACACTTGCTGATGTGATGTTTTAATGGAATAGACACATTCACAGGAAAGCTTTGTCTACTTACCATCAAGAGGATACCACAGTCATAAATCCGTTAGAACACGATGATTTGGTTTACATTTTTATCCAAAACAGACATGACTCAATTTATCATCAGAATTGCTTTGTATCTGATATCATCTTCTCATAGAAATATTGTGGGTTAATAATTTTAAATTCTGTAGTGTATTAAAGCGATACAACAATACAGTTGAGAGCATTTTTGACATAATGATTGCTGTTTTCTGAGGTACAGCAAAGAGAAAAAATATTTAGAGGAAATGCAGGGGCATGATTGTAGGGGGATAGTCTCTATCCCTGAAATGAAGGGCAGTAGGTTTCTATGACTGTCTTTTAATGCCAAGTCACAGGAGAGTACCATGGAGTCACAGAATATGCTGAGTTGGAAGGGACCTATCAGGATCACCAAGTCCACCTCCTGGCCCTGAGCAGGACACCCCAAGAGTCACACTGTGAGCCTGAGAGTGTTGTCCAAACACTTCTTGAAATCTGTCAGGCTTGGTGCTGTGACCACTACTCTGGGGAGGCTGTTCCAGTGCCCAAACACCCTCTGGGGGAAAAAACTTTTCCTGATATCCAGCCTAAACCTCCTCTGACACAGCTTCATGCTGTTTTCTTGACCATGTGTGTTCCATCCATATACTTGCACTGAAACCAGACATACAGTGTCACAAAGTCTTCATTTAACAAATTCACTGGGGCATTATGCAATAAAACCAAGGATGTACAATGTACTATAATAAGCACGACATTGATTTAGATACACAGTATTGTGTATGGACCAATTCCTGCCAATTTTTCTTCTTGATTGGGATAAATGATACTAAGACTCAATCTTTCTGTAAAGGAAGTGCACTGTTAAATTTATTTCCTTAGCATTACTCACTGTTTGGGTAGAGGAGATTTCTAAATCAGGTGTCTTTCTAAAACTGTTGTATTAACCACATTGCAGAAATCAACACAGCTGTGAGTGTCCATACATTGCATTGTTGAGCATAAAATGAGAGTGCATCCCTTACTGGGCACATAAATAAAAGTCTCTGGCAAGGACTAGCATTTTGGATATTCAGTAACATTTACTACTTTATCAGTATATGCTGGGTTGATTATATGAAGAAACCAACAAAATCTGTGAGTTTACAAGTTCCCTTATTCACAAATGGAATATGTTAAACATACTGAATGCAGAAAGGGTTTGCTTAGCATCCCCAGGAGAAAAAAAAGTGTTCACATTCTTTAGGTCTGACCCGTGGCAAGGACATTGAAGGGTTAGATAACATCTGTTACTGACCATACGTAAGCTTTTAATGGTATAAACTCCGAGATCCAGACCAGCTGAATCCAAATTAAAATGCATGTGTAAAAAAACAAAATAAGTGTGACAGGAGTCAAGACAGAAGACATTCAGACTAGCATGTGGCGTTTTCTGTGTAGAGCAAGATGGTCCGAACGTGAAAAGCTGCGGTCACAGTCTGGGCACTGAAAAGGTTTGATTCCTGTGTGCTTGCGGAAATGCCGCGTCAGTTCATCGGAACGAGCAAACTTCCACGTGCATCCCTCCCAGGTGCATTTGTACGGTTTTTCACCTGGAAAAGGAAACACAGAAGGGGGGGTTTAAGACACAGTTTAACACATGGATTAAATATCTGACAGATTTCATCTCTTGCTTTGTCAAACTTCAGCAAGTACTTTAATACTTACTGAAAAGACCTGCAAACAGCAAAGGATGCAGAGTACTCTGCTCTTGGAACTGTGTAGTTGAAGTTAACACATGAAAAAACTGTTTCCTGACGTAACTTTTTATTGTCTCCTTGTTCCTCTCTCTGCCACTTGTTTTGTCTCATCAAGCCCAGAAGTGTGAAGGTTTAAGCATTTGTTCAAGTACTTTCAAAGCAGTGACCTCATATTCTAGATTAACTGAGAGAAGGGACTGTGCTACCATTTATCACAGCAAGCAGAAATCTTATGATTTCTAAAATTTAATGTTGTATAAGTAACTGGCACCACTGTCACAAGTACCTCAAACTAAAATCTCTCTCTAACATTTCATTCTCCTTCTTTAACAGACCTGTACTGCCCCAAAACCTTGAGTGTATATATATATTCATTCAACATGCCGAGACGCACATTTCTGTGGAGAACAGAGATGGGGATATGTTTACCTGAACACTCGTTCAGAAGAGAGCACCATCAGACCACTGGTTAGCATGTCCACAGAGCAGATGTGCTTGCATTTGGCACACAATCCAGATTTCTGTAAATGGGCTACTCCCATGGAAATCTCAAATTTAAGAGTGACGTCATAGGTGAGGCAGTGCAATTTGAACTGTTCTGGTGTTTACGGGTTGTGCAGATTGAGTAATATGCAAGCAATTAGATAGAAAATGAGTGAAGAGCCAGTGAATGTAAAGCACACCAGCACACACCATGAACCTGCTTTGGCTTACAGTCTCTTGTGGGTTTTTCCTGCTATGTTCTCTGTCTTGCTCCATCTATAATTATATCCACAACAATGGCAGATCTAACTGCTGTCATTTTATTTACACCTGTGGTCACCTGGTCATTAGCAGAAACAACAAGCTTAGCCTACTATTTTACCATAGACTTGATGAAAGAGAAGCATAGCAATGCTCAAACCTGTATGGGTTCTTCGGTGAGCCTTCAGATGGGAGCTTTTAGTATAAACTTTGTTGCAGCCTTCATAATCACATCGATGTATTCTGCGCTTCCTTTGTGTGTCTGGAGATTCCACGGGTAAAGGCCTCTTTCCTGGCTGAACTATAACTGAAGTGTGATTCCTGCAAAGTCAAACTGAATGTTACAAATGAAAGGCATTTAGCACAGCAAACCTCAGCTAATATGATTCATAACAGAGCCTTTTATTCACTAGCTCTCCGTCTCTTGGCAGAAAGAACAACATTACATGCATGTCGAAAAATTCAACGGAGTTAAGCAAATTTTGTGTATTCCAGCAGTAATATTTTTAAATGTTTACTCACTTTGTGGCATGATGTAGCCTTTTTTACTACTTCCTAACTTTTTTTAATCCTACAAATCAAAAACCCTCTTCAAATTCTTGTTTTTCATTCAAACCTAGATTTCTCAGGCTCTGAGTTCACAGAGAACTTTTCTTGTATTTGGTCACAATTTTTCTTTTTCCTTCAAATGTAACTAATTTGCTTGTAATTGGAAACAGCTACTCCATGTTATTAAAGAAGTTGTATCTTTAGGGTTTCAAAGCAGAACTTAATCTTTATTGTTCCAGCCACTCCTTTAGAATGTAATTAAGAATTTCCTGTTTGGTGCTGGCAGGAGGGTGCGGTCTCCCTGTACCACTGACGTCAATTCCTAAAAGTAGAGCTTAGCCTGTGTGGCACACCCACAGGATGTCTGAAGTTGTCCCTCCACCTTCATAAACATCATTTTTCACTTTAGAAGCCCACAGGTACAGTGCAGGTAAGACATGAACTAACTACATATGGACATCTGCAACAAACAAAACCATAAACGTTCACACATGTGAAAACATGAGCTTCCTAAAAGGTTGCCTAACTCCCCTAATGCAGAACTGCAGACAACCTTGATTCTTTCTTCCACATCAACGTTAGAAAAGGCAGTGTGTTTGTCAAAAAGGTATGTGGAATTACAAATCTTGCAGCATCACAAAGTTGCATTTTCAACCCTTTAAGCAGACCTGTATCAAAATTTTTAATGTATTTTCTAGCTTTTAACTGAAACGTCAAACATAATGTTGCGGGTATTAGCATTCCTTTTTGCAACCCAGACCCTCCGTGTGACAGAAATGAGCTTTTTAGAACTTGCCTTTCTTCAGTTTCTGTATTTCTCATTGTTTTACCAATCGAGTTATAACTCTAGGTTCTATTAGTTACTTAGACCAAGTTCCTCTAGGGCCTAATTTTCAGAAACACTGAATACCTATTTCTCTAAGCAAAATAAAGGGCATATACTAAAGACAGAAAATCTTGTGCATGGTTGAAGAAGGAAAAAATTTTATATGACTCTCCACAGCAGCAGAATGGGGATTACCAATGTGGGAAAAGTTTAATTCTGTTATTAATTCTTTGAGTTACAAGTTTGAAATTGCGAGCCAAATTCTCTTTCGTCAGTGACTATTGAGTGATATACTCTTCAAATACGCATTAAGTCGAGCTAAAAATATTATAATGGCAGGAAACTCAGATGGTGATGTTAGACACAGATGTGCACACTCTTCAACAAGAAAGGCAGACTTCTAGGTTCCAAAGAAACACCTGTCTAAAGCAATGCTCAGTTTTACAGCTATTGCATACTAGCCTTTTTGGAGAACCTCTGGCTTAGGATAGCAAATAAACTTGGTTTAAATCATTATGCATGGAGGAGAGTCCTGGACATGATAATGTTTGAGAAAAGGGAGAAAAAGGATATTGGCCATACACCATTTGTGATGACTTTCAATCTAAAAGTGCCTAGAAAAAGCGTTGAGAACTTGTCCGTCTTTTCCCTTTAGAGGAGATGACTGGCAAGACAACAGAATGCTATCAATGTTCAGATAGGGTGTGGCAGTTAAAAAAAATGGTTAAGGTGTCAGAATTCGGAGGCAAATATTAAGTAAGAGCCCTAATTCTTTTATTCCCTCTTATACAACCAGATACAAATTCATGTAAGTCTACCTACTTAAGCGTCACTCTTCAATAGATAAGAGCATCTTCCAAAAATCAATTTCAACAGCTTTTTCTTCTTTACCACAGAGCACACCATGCTGACAGCATGAATTAGACTCAAGGATGGGGTCTCCATGAACACAGTGCTCTGCATGGGCAAGCAGAGGAGACGCTTTGGAAACACGGACTACAGAAATGGGTTTTTGTAATAAAGCTCTCTACAAATTATACCAAATTTTATATTCTTTGCTCAGCGGATGGGTTTCCTGTGGAAACTGGACTCATTGGGAAATACATAATGCAAATCACTAATGCAGGTGACAAGTTTGCAGAAGTCTCAGCCCTGGAGGAAGGGTGTGGTACCAGCCATGAACAGCACTTACTGGTTTGCTCTTGTTGAAGAGGCTAACAGAGACAAAAAGTAAACTGAACCATTTGATAGTCCTGACCTTGCATTAGTTATTTCCAAATACATAAAGACCTGACTCCTTTATGTGGCAGGTCCATTATGGAAGGCAAATAACCAACTAGTAAACATGGATGTTTACTATCATATGTTATTCTAAAAGTTATTTTAAAAGAAAGAGCATATATTTTCTAAAAGCTAGCTGTCAATTAGTTAATTGCAAAGATCTTACAGTCTAGAAGCTGCATCTAAGTTGTTTGAAGGAGGGGTGCCCACAAGAAGGCTGTATGGAATATAGTTAGCCCTGGAGCTGCAGTGTGCCTTCTAACCCAACAGCCATGAGCAGGAGGAAGAGGCAGCCTTCTGAAGGAAACACAGGAGACCATCTGTCTTGTGCTTGCTTTCTCACACTCACACTGGGGTTTTCAGAGTTTGGCTTGGAGCCTTTTCTCCCTACTCTATGACCTGAGGTCATAGGCAGCTGAGCTGCCTCAAGGATGACAATGAGCAGGAAGAAAGGGCAGAAATGCATTCTGAGATTATATGCTGTAAACCTTGCTCAGTTCCCAAGTTCAGCTTACACCAGGGCCATGGCAGCCTTCATGCCTACCCAGAGCACTGCCTGAAGGATTAGCCAGGGTCTGTGCCATTCCATGGTTTTAGTAAGTTGACAGAACTTTCCCTAGGAAAACAGGAAATGGAAAAGGTGCTCAATGCTCCTCAGTTACTTCCTGAAAAAATTTTAATGTTTCCAATTAAAAGGTTTATGTTCCAGGCCTAATTTCTTCTTTCTAGCCCTTGCCCTGCCTTTCACAAGCAGCTCTGGTTTAAACCCAATTAGATCTGTGATCCAGTTCATGCAGTGGTCCCAGCAACAGCTATACCAGCACAATGAGTTAGTACCGGGATGGAAGCAAGTGGCTGCGAGGACAGAAAGCTTTAGGAACTACTTGAGCTACCAAAAAAATCACCCACAGAACAATGGCCTCAGGTAAACATGGAATTTCACTGGATATATACAGAACTTGTAGGAGGTTCTTTGCAACAAGAAGCTAAAATTTTTGAAAAGACAAGGAGGTCGTCCAGGAAGAGAAAATCACAACATTCATTTTAAAGAAAGGTATTTTAAGTAACATAAATATGGAGATCAATACAAAATCTCTTTTTAGGTATCTTTTGAGTTTGCTGCTGGTTTTACATAAATAGGTTATCGTTGGCTTGTTGGGAGTCCGACTTTCAGTAATTTGTAGGACTGCGACTATCATCATTTTGAAATGCATGATATAAATGGCAAATCTATGTGGTTGCAATGTATAAATATGCATCAACTCCCATCCTAAAGAAAGAGGAAAAAAGTTGAAACTGCATTTCACATTGGCAGTGAGGGAGAAGAATATTTTTCTATAGTTTATCACATGTTCTAAAGCACAGCAATAAACATTCAAACTCCTCAAAACTGGTAACTGCTGCAATGATCTGCTTTTCATTCTTCTGCTGATCTTGGGACTACTGTTAGCTACTTACTCTTGCAACATTACTTGCTGGGGAGACAACGAGGTCATCATTGGAGGTGACAATTGTTCAGGATAGAAGTCAGTCTTTGATGGTTCACTTCCTGGCTCTACTTTGATTGTTTTCTTCAGTGTAGGCTTCTCATAAGACTCAATGACAGGCACTGTATGGGGGAGGGTAGAAGAGGGAAGAAAACTTAAAAAAATATGAAGAGTTACGGAAATAAAAAATATACATAAAAATTTGTAGTTAAAAGAAATCCATTCTATATTCAGTGTGACGAGTTTTGTTAATACAAAGTCTTCCAGTTTTAGTCTGTCTCTGGATGAACTATGATTCTAAACAATTCTATCCATTTTAATCAGTCCAACATTGTTATCACTCCAAATCTCAGCAGATAAATGGCTTTATCTAAGTATGAAGACAGGCAATGAAGCTAGGGAAGGGTTTGGAGCACAAATTCAATGAGAAGCAGCTGAAGGTTGTTTAGCCTGGTGAAGAGGAGGCTCAAGGGGCACCTTATTGCTCTCTACAACTACCTGAAAAGAAATTGTACCAAAGTGGGTGTAGGTCTCTTCTCCCAGGCAATTAGCAAGAAGATGAGAGGAGATGGCCTTAAACTGTCCCCGGGGAGGTTTAGGTTGGACATTAGGAGAATTTTTTCACAGAAAGGGTGATGAGACATTGGAATGAGCTGCCCAGGGAAGTGGTGGAGTCATGTCCCTGGAGGTCTTTAAGGAAAGAATGGACATGGCACTTAGTGGTGTTCAGTCATAGGTTGGACTCAATGACCTCAGTGGTTCTACAACCTTGATAATTTTGGTAAAGTATTTACACAACCAATTCTATGCCTGTATATTTTGGAAGAACTTCTGAAAATGCAAAGAAATACAGAAAACGAGTGCTTGGATATGGTGTTATTTTCCCAGCATGACATGGCATAAAAAAGAACTCTTGACAACACCAACCTTGCATGCTACTTGGAGTTTCCATCTCATCTGCAAGAACTGTGGACACCATGATGGGCTGCTGGAGATGGGGCGCATACATAAAAGGAACTGGCTGGACCACAACAGGCTGTATAACCGGGAGTATTCCGGGGCTTCTCAGTCCGTGGCGTGAAAGAGCAGCAGCCATTACAGGTGGGATTGTTATTGGCATAGAAATAGGCTGTACTCCTGGGGGTGACGGTGTGAATTTACTGAGAGGTGAGCTGGGGGAGGACAGAGTCAATCCAGGTGAAGTTCTCCTATGCACAGTCTGAAATTTCAGCGGGGAAGGAGAACTTCCAGTTGAGGGTGGTGAACTCCGTTTATTTACTGTAAGGTCTACTGGCTCCACCTGGATTCCATTTGATAGTCCTTCAGGATTTGAGTAGAATTTATTGTGCAACATACTTGGTGTAGAATAAATGACACTGTATTTGTTTGGCTTCATTTGGTCCGTGTAATTGGATGGGTATGACTGTCAGAAGGAGTGAAAAAGAAATAAAGAAAATCAAATAACAAATCACACACAGTTACTGCTGGAAAAGACAGATAATCAACTGATACAAAATAAAACGTTTCAGGAAGGCACTTTATTGTACTTTCTAAATAAAGGTGAATTAAATAAAGCCCAAGGTTCTACACAAAGTAAGTTATTCAATATTGATTCACTAATTGTTTCAGAAGCAATGTAAAACAGATTATGAAAACAAATTTTCAAGACTCCGTCAATTATTTTTTTCCCCTTAAAACCTGCTTATCATATACTAAGCTGTGCATTTCTTAACTGACCTGGGAGATACATGCTGCTATGCTCAGCATATAACACTATACTGAGGATCATGACTCTAGCAAGAGGGGAGTTAAATTTGACTTAGAATTCCCAATCAACTGCTAAGGTAATTGATAAACAATCATCACTAAAGCAAGAAATTACATCTGAACCCGACAACCAATAAAAAATACACAGCTGAAAAATGTAAGTAATGGATGAGAAACTCCAGTGTGCAAAAGGTAAATTTTAAACCTTTCTAAACCATTTTTGAGATACAAAGCAGCTAAGTAGCCTGTCTGATTTTGGAAAATGCTTATAAGGATAAACATTTGGCGTGTTGGAAGAATATTCTTCTTAATGGTGGCAATTCTCACAGTTAGTTCTTTTTAAATGTCAATGTTAACAAAAAGTATTTTTGCAAAATTACACAAATGTATTTTTCTTCTAGGTTGGACTCATTTGAAACAGTGAATTTATAAAACCTTAAATTTTCCTGCTGCATTCATAGCACTGTGATAAAACAACAAAGCTGAGCCACCTATTCCATAAAATATTCAAATAAATGAGCACATTCAACAGTGATTAATCCTCAAACAGTAAGTATTGCATTAAAACCTCTGAAACATTATTCTCTTTGTGACTATTCTTACAAATCCAATCCATAAAACCTTTCATCTTCGATGGTAATTTGTTCCTCAGAATTTTATGAAAATGCCATTATTGCAAGCAGTGCTGTCTGCAGACTTGCCAGTACTGCTGAGCTAAGCAACAAAATTATTAGCATTCTAAGTGATAAAGACCACTAAATATTGATAGAATTTAACATTTAACAGCATTTTCTATCTACTAAATCTAAACAAGTTATAGGCATAGCCAAAAACTCAAAGTTTAAACAGGAAAAAAACATTAAGTACCACAAGGAGACATTACCAGGCAGTTTTCTGAAATAATTTTGGATATTATGTTATACTGCCACAGTGAAACGTCTTATTTGCTGCGTTGGTGGACAGATTTTGAAGAAATTCACCAAATCTTTTACAAAATACATAACCCTATGAATTTAAAATTTGACCAGCCTCTTGGAAAAAAACCAAGAAATATTAAGTACTTTGTTAAAATTGCTGTTATTGGTTTACAAAACAAAGTTCACCTGGCTTCAACAAACTGTAAACATTCCACCACTATGCATCAGTGCATTTACAGTGCTGCAGGTTTGTCAGGGATGACCACAATGTCAATGTCTATGAACGTTTTTTCCATCACAAGAATGCTGGAAAGGAAAAGCCTATGCAATTTAAATCTTACCAAATACTTTTGGTCAACGAGTCTATCAAAGAATGAAGCATCTCTAGTTGTAACCATCCCATATATACAGTTACCCTCTTTCAACTCTTCAAGTAACACCAGGGGTGGGTGTGTATGTTTAAAAATATACCAAATTATTAAAATGTTGTGCAGAGAACATGAAGGCAGAAAAGTTAAGTAAAATGTATTCAGACAAGCAAGAAATACTTTCCAAGGATTAGAAAGAAAATAATGATATTTTGAAGAAGTGATTACTTTAAGAACTTGGTATTTTACCCTATATGCCTTCCATTATCTTGCATAGAAGGTTTTCATTGTTGTAATTAAGCTGGCACAAATTTAGTATCAGCTATTTTTTCTGGCACTTTTGGGAAGCTGAATCATTTTCCTAAACTTTTCTGCCTTCTGTGGTCTTAACTGCTATTCTATCTGAACTGTAGATTAAGTTGTCAGAAAAATGTGGCATGACAAATTTGTGTTTGGGGGAAAAAAAGGGTGAAAAAGTTGAGAAGGATGCTTAGAACAATGAAAAAGAGAGTATCTGCTGTTAATCAGACACTGGTGGAAAACAGTTTTGCTTCTGTACCAATGAAGTCTGGTGGAAATTGTTTGTTTGGAGTAAGTCATGCTCAGATCTATCCCAGCTCTGAAGTTAAGCCTCCCGTATCTTTTAGCACAGCAAAGTTTCAGTTTCCAGCTCCCTGGGACACAGTAAGCTGTGTTGCCATTAGCTTGATATGAACCACTGCTTTCAAATTTGGTGTCACTTTTCCTTTCTTTGCCAGAGAAGCAGATAGTACCCTTTGGGGAATACGGGATAGGAGAGCAAGGAAGACTTCACAGTCTCCCTCTGCAAAAAGGCAGTATTAACTACAGCAAACAAACAAAAGTCCAATTGTCTCTTTAGTTCTCTAAAAGCTACCAAGTGCAGGAAACACTTGAAGTACAGGAATGTACTTCATAGTCTGCAAGAGCAACCTTTTCTCACCTGTCCTAGAACTTATACAAAGTATTCTGGTGGAGCAACAGAAAATTAGGTATCATTGCTCTGTTTGCTGAAAAAGTTTAAGGTGATACATTTTCCTTGGACTTCTGTGGGAATTAATAGCCAAGGAAGGAGTTTGGTTTGACTTGGATTGAAAAAAACCCCAACAAATTCTCACTTTCCTGTAAATTCTGCTTTCCTAAACATCCTTATGCAGAACAGTATGTCACGACAGTAGATCATTATAATGATGAAAGATTGCATTTTAACAAATATCCCTGTACAGTCCCTATCTAGCTCTTTATACGTTTGGTACCATCACATTTACCTTTCCTTGCTGTTTGTCCATAAAAAACACAGAGCACTGAAGATACAAAGAAACTGAAAAATAAATGAAAGGAATTTCTAGTATTTTTGAGTCATATCCACGTGGTTCATACAACTAAAACAATAAATCCCAAGGAAGAATCATCATGTTTCTCCTCTTGTCAATCTGTGATGCATAAAGACTGTCCAAATATTTCACATGCAACCCATCACTACCCAGAAAGACTGTTGCTTCTACAAGGGGACATTATCAAGTGCTATTCAGAAATAATTTGCCAAATTATGTTACGCTGCCACAGTGAAACATCTTATTTGCTGTGTTGGTGGACAGATTTTGAAGAAATTCACCAAATCTTTTACAAAATACATAACCCTATGAATTTAAAATTTGACCAGCCTCTTGGAAAAAAACCAAGAAATATTAAGTACTTTGTTAAAATTGCTGTTATTGGTTTACAAAACAAAGTTCACCCAGCATTCTGCAAGGCCAAGGACTGTAAACTATCACATTTCTAGCTGAACCTGCCTATATATATATTATAGCCCCTTAGACCTGTATATACTGCATTGGCAATGTTTGATACTGTAGTAGCAATACATCTAATCATAATGATCCACAGAAGACTCTGCGGCTCCTTAGAGAAAAATGGCTTTAATTCAATTTCAACTCAAATCAGGATGGTAACACATAAAAGAACTTCTTTCACTGAATGGTAACTGGTATTTGTCCAAATGTTTAAAAAGTCCTCACAGCAAATATTTAGGTAGGAATCAGAGGACAGTATCACTGGTTCATTAAGAACAATCAGCAGAAGTGTTCAATAATCCATTTCAATAAATGGCACAGTGGTAGAGTGATGAAATACTATGGATGTGAGCTTCAATCACCTAAGAAGTATAGTTAATCCTTTCATCCACACACCCTGAAATACAGTGGTGTCAAAACTATTATTAGTTTCCTTTTCCCACTCCAACTAATGGGATGTTTTAAAGACAGACTTTACACCTACAGCGTATGTTCAGATAAGAGTGAATATTTCCTAAGTGGTTTAATTTAATTTGGCCTCTAATGATACTTTTAGAATGAAAGATGCAATACAAATAATCCTGATTTTAGATTTTTGGGTCATGTCAGCCTGTAGTGCCATGCTTAGCCTCAAAATTTGGTCAAGAAAACTAACTCATTCAGTGGACACTATCCTTTCCTATGTTCTTTCCATATCACAATTCCTCCCTTTAGAGGTGTCTCCAGAGCAGTTTCTTCCAGGGCAATGTGGCATCAGGGCTCTGAGTAAGTCACAAGACAAAGAAGAGCTGGGGACCTCAAGGGTTTGGGGCTAAACAGCCTGTATGTGTATAGAAGCTGAAACACACATGGTCCTCAGCCCAGGGGAAACCAGAGCAGTATCCAATGAGGGGAACCTCACTCAAAAAGCATCCTCTCTTCTGGACTTCCTGCTTTTTTATATTCTGTGTGGTTTCAGGATGTTTTTTCATTATGCAGTAACAGGAAAAAAAAATGTATTTTTTAAAATGCTCTGAGCAGTCTTTAATGGCTGGTCAGAGTGATCACACTGAGTTATAAGAACACTCCAGAGGTTCAATGCATGGAAGACACCACAACACTATGAGAAGGAAGAGAAGCCACTTTTGGAACTACAGTCTTGAAATGCACTGGGCTCAGAAATGCTCCCTTGTTCTTCCCATTGCAGTTTTTCCTTCATCTGCTGGTCTAGGAAAGACTGCTTGCTCCTCTTCTGGTGAACCAACTGAGGGACCAACCCTGCCCATCTTGCAGAAGTGCACAACTGTTTGAGGCATTTGTGTCTTGTGCACCACTGCAAGCCATTGCAGAACTTCCTTTGGAAGATGACAGCAGATGTACACAAAAGACAGCCCAAAAGACAGTATTGACACCTTTTTGGTAAAACCAGCCCATTTTCTGCTTTCAATGGATACTGTTAGATATCCTCAGAAAATCATCACTAATAAGGTTACACAATAATTGTGATTAACGTGACAGACAGGCTGGCCAATACTAAGGTTCTTTCCTGACCCAAATATTGGAATTTGTCATACTCACACTTTCAGTGTTTTTCTATCATTGCTCTCAAGTAAATAACCCCCACGGAAATCAAACTAATTTTAGAATTCATGAAAATTTAACTCCCAAAAAATGTTACCAATAGCACTGAAGAGATCAGACTGCTTGCAAGTGCATTTTAATTCATGAAAATTATCCTGTATTTTAAATAAAACAGGAAACAAACTTTCCACTAAAAGATGCCATTCAGAGCATGAGTTTAATGCACTCACGTTATGTACACTGACTTCACCCTTTAACTGATCAGCATTTCTAGGGGTGTGGTTGCATGTTACACTTAATTTGATGTTATTGCAGGCTACTGCTGAAAGGGGAGGTCTTGTTCTCTCCCCTGCCCTTGCTCTAATATTGAGCACCAGCACTGAATGAGTCAGATCAGCTTTCTGATCTGACCAAAAAATTAGTATTTTTGGTGAGTGAGCAATTCTGACCATTCAGTGAGGTGATCCAAAGGTTGCAAATCATTCTAGGGCCACATAATTCTTCAGTCACACAAAGGAGATAAAAAGCTGGCAACGAAGGAGAAGAGTCAAAACCTGCCCTTTCAGCAGCAGCCTGTATCATCACAACTCTGCTTCCACCTACACATCCCTGCTGCTCTTCCTTACCAGACTCTTCTCATAGATGACCCTTTACATCAAGTTCAGTAAAAATGAACCCAATTTTAAAGAAGTGTCTCCTCTTCCCTTTTTCCCCTGTTCCTTCTCCACTGCCCTAGTTCTCCTGTGTTCACATGGTAAAGTAGTGCACAAGTTTGCCCAGTGAAAAGCCACTGGTTTGTTTTTTTTCAGGATTCACTTTCTGGTGCTTAGAGCATAGGGTTAGCCCAGGCATGTGTTGTCACAACCAAGAGAGAAACAGAAAAAGGGACAGTGAGAAGCTGTTCACTTAGTTCAAAGGTGTACCACTGAAACCATAGGCTCTTGCCACTTCACTGTGAAGCATGGCAACTTAATTTCAACCCATCTCCATCAGCAGCACGAATGCAGAGCAATAGCTCAGGAGTACTTGGACGTTCTCTCCTCTGCTCTGTGGATAGGAGCTGTTGTAACTTTGCTGCTGCTTCCACCCCCAGAAAAAATGTGACAGGTAATGGGTCAGGTCATTTAAGGTAACAAATGAATAAACTACAGAAAGTTTTCCTAGAATGTGAATCTGATTGGCCTAGGAGCAAAACATAGCTTCATGGGCTTTCCTAAGCTAGTCCAAAACTTAATGAAGCCTTGGTATGAATTGGAAGGTAGAAAAACTAGAGTAATCACAAAGGCAAATATATTTTAAGTCTTACCACTGAAACAGGCTCAATGGCTTCTTGCTTGATAGGGACTGGGTCAAACATTAGCATCTTTTTTATTCACCTCTTCTGATACCTATGATGTCCAGGCCTGCAGGGGAAAGACAAAGTGTTATAAAACCACAGAAAATACCCTGTTGAACTTTCTGAATTGTAAAGAACTTACTATTTTGTCAGATTAAGGTGAATATTTATCCATCTCTAATATAGATTCTTAAATATTTGACTGAGCTTACTTTAAATATTTTATTTATTGCAAATTTATTCTTTCCAAACTGCTGTTGAAACAAAGGGACATCTACTCACTTTAATGAAAGTAAATTTGAATTTTATTGTGCATGTCAGCATAGCAAAACCACAAAACTGTCACTTTCATTAGCTGTCAAGTGTTTAAACACATCACAGTTTAGACTAAGCATTTTGCACCAGCATTAAAACTTCAAAATATCTTCTTTATACAAGTGAATGGATTCTGGAGAGGAGATTTCATTTCTAAGAGTTCTAATAGAAAAGTTGCATAGTTCACATACAGTGACACTGATGTCAATTAAAAAAAATAAAATCCAGGATTAATCTGGACTACGTTCAACATTCTGCAATGACTTAATATAAAAAATGCATCAGTTATTTCCATGACATAATAGATTTACTGACAATTCAACAACTATTTGTGCTAACTGTGCAAAAGAAAAGCACTTTAAAACACCTGCTTGCATTCTGTGCTGCTTCAGCTGTTTTTTCTTGTCCAATCTCAAAGTGCCTGAAATACAAGTACTTAGCATAGTGCATGTCATAACTATCATGCTACACATTTGCTATGGTCATTTTGGAAAGATGCTGTGAAGGAAAGGAGGAGATGCCTCTTTGTGGCAAGGATACAGAGTAGAAACTAGGGAAAGCACAGGAAAATTGTTCACAATGACACTTAGATGTTGGCAAGCTGTTCATAAATCACATGTGCTTATATAGTATATGACTGATGTTAAACGAGCAAGTTCTGACCATACACTGTATAGCTCACAGTTCTGCCTGGAAGAGGTATGACCTCTATTAGGATGTGAGGACAAAAATAAATGACACAAATTCAATTTTGGCCAGTAGATGGCACTGGAAAGAAGCAAATACAGTTAGACTCCAGCATCCAGGCAGTTCACCGAGCAGCAGAGGCTGAAGGCTCATCAACAGATTTGTAGCTGTGGCTGGAAAATTCTCCCAGAAATGTAAATGAACATTTTAAGATGCTCCATAAGCCTACACTAATCAGCAATCTTGCAACTAACATGTGTTTAGAGGTCAAAATTTGTTAAGAGTTTCCAGAGAAAGATGGCATGAGTTGTACAAGTCTACAATTAATTGTTCATGTACATGAATAACATCTAAAGACTTATGGAAAGATATTACAACTGTGCATTTTGAATAATGGAAACAAAAAAGTAGTAAAAGTAAATTAAGTATCTTCATAATTATTCTTACAAAAGTCAAATGCATAACACAAGCAAATTGCAAAACCAAAGTGAAACAAATAACGCAGCTTAATGTAATTTCCAGTTTAAACTTAGTATGTAGTTTTAGTTCAGAGTAGTTGTGTAAGTTGGCACTATTTGCTGAAACTTGTGGTAATTCTGTAATTATTAATTATGCTTATGAGAAGGTTGTTAATGATACTATTTTTTTAATTGTTATCTTTGAGATAACCATTATCTAGTTATCTTTTTCAGGTTTTTAACATTTCACATAGCTAAACTAACATTTCGAAGACTGTCTTCCCAGAAATATATTCATATATCTATGCATCACTCATGCTCTCACACATACATGTGCATTGTAAAAACAGAAAAGAAGTATACTTTTAGACATTAAAAATGTTTAGAGTAAAATGTTGCCACTCAGACCTCCTATATAAGAATTTGGAACTAACTCCTTCAGTTTTAGAGAAACTTTCAATATTTAGTTTGTATGTGCATAGATGAAGTGAGACAATAATTTGTATGGGAGGGAAAGAGGGAGGGAGGAAGGAAAGCAGGCAAAGAGAAGGAAGGCAGGCAAAGAGAAGGAAAGGAGTTTGTTTTAAGTAAATGCATTTTTCTAATTTTAAAACTGTATTTTCTTCAGTTTAAGAGTTAATCCTTTTCAACTTTTATTCCAAGAAAGTGTGTGAAAAGACACTTGATACACTTTTCACATGTGAGGCTACATATTTGAGTGTTTCCCAAGACAGCTCTAAATTACTGTGTAGGAATTAGACTGACAAAGACAACAGAAAGTGTACTGCTCTGAATAAAAGTGAAAAATAGTTCTCAATTTTTCTTAAGTGCATTCATCTAAGAACAGCAGAGGAAAACCTTACTTTTACTGCTGCATCATCCTACAGAAATTGAACACTTCTTTATCACGTCACTCTTAGGCAGTAGGTTTCTTTTCCCCATTTGACAGAGACTGGAAACCAATTTTCAAGAAAGGAAAATTAATTAATATGTAATGCTTGGTCTTGTCAATCCAGATCTTATTTGGTGGAAACTGATAGGACAGCTACAGAGTCAATAACAAACCAGCTTCAGACCTGGCTTTTAAAATTTAGCTCAAAAAGACATTTTTCTAGGGCTGTAAATAAACTCCTAAAGCCGTAAATAAACTCACAAAACAATGCCCTTGTATTTAAAAATAACCCTCCAAATTGATAGCCTGGACCACACTCACAAGCAGATATATGCATATATACTCATACAAATAAAGCATACTATTTCTACTAAGAAGTAGGTATTTTTTACTAGTATAATTGTAAAATCATGCCTACTAAGTCAAAACTTCCCAATCTCTTCTCTCCTCATTATTTGAGAAGGGGGCAATAGGGAAGGTAAACAGTCTTATCTGTTTCTATTACGGAGAATGAAAAACAGATTCTACTTTACACAGTGAATTCAGAATGTACTTGTTTGAAAACCCACAAATTGTTTAGCATATACACTAATTTCTGGAAAATCAAAACACACTTCTCATTCCTGAGGTGTTCTGGAAAAAACAGTGAGGCAGCAACAATATGTTCCCATTAAGTCTATTAAACCATAAGGGCCTTTGTCTTTCACTTCATTAAGTAAACTATTTTGCATTAAAGGGTTTTCTCATTTGGGGCAAAAAAATTTAAAATGCATGTCATCTGAAACTAAATAATTAACTGCAATCTGGTAGGCAAACATTCCACCCTCTCTGTTTTTTGCTCTCCCTCTTTTTTTCTGCTAACAAACCACCCAGTTTTACTTTCTTGCCTCCTCCCATTCACTCCACCCTGTGGACCTCTGCCAAGTCAGTCCAACTTGTCCAAACAGGACATGGCTTTTGATAAGATTTTGCTCACACCCTGTACTTCAGAAAGACGAATGAAGCAACTGGTTTTTGTATGCAAATAAGGACAGGTGCAAAGTCCCTCAGTATTTTTCTACCTGACGTCCAGTGAAGACAGCAAGCCAGAAACAACATAAACTCTGCACTTATGATCAAATATACAGCAAGGTATCCATTCCAGAAGAGAAGTTCATTATCATTAGAGCTCATCACTGTGTCAGGATTGAAGGCTTCTCAATACTAACCTCCTAAGAGGTGTATGGTTTATTATTTCAGTGACATAATTAAATGAAAGCTTAAAGTTACTTCATGTGTATTCTGACAATAAGGGCTTGCATGGATTATTTACCCTGGATGAAATGTGCAAAGTGGCTGAAGATTCACAGGGACTATACAGCTGCACTGCAGAGCAGCTGGAGAAGAGTGACTGCAGTGCAGCTACTCCCAGCAGCTCTGCACATCTACCTTCAAGGTCCACCAACTCCGCAGACCTGTTATGAAAGGAAAGGGTGGGGCAGAGGGCCAGTTTTGACTGTGCACATCCAACAACAAAGCCTCCTTCTAACATAAAGCCTTTGCTGTCATTAAATACCTGGAAGAGCAGTCAGTGACCTGACTCTTGTGGCAGACAGGGGGGTGGTGACCATAAATTCTGCCTCTCTTCACTCTGCCTGTAAGCTCATACGGGGTTGGCTTCCTCAGCCTTTGTGCCTGGGGGAAGCAAAGGAATGCAGCCCCATGTACACTGAGGCTTTGTCTAGAAGCTTCAAGGTATGATTATTATTGTCAGTATAATTACAGAATAATATAATAGTATCTGCTAAATAAGCACTGCATGAGTGCTCTCTGCAAAGATACTGCAGCTCTTGCAGCATTGTTGGTATCCAGCAGACAACTTTAAGTCATGTGGCCAAAGCTCTTTAGTCCAAGCCCTCTGGGACTCAGGCTGCTGCTTTGAAACCATGACTTCTGTGAGCCTCGGGTCAAACATCCTCTGGTACTAAGGAGAAGCTGTGCTATCGGAAGACTCTTCACAGATGAAACGCAAAAGGGGAGGGAGGTTTTCGGAACCCACGTGAGAAGTCACCTTCAGTGGAGCCTTGAAATGGAGTTTGACAGAGAAAAAACAGTTCTTGAGACCAACGTTCCATAGGGAAGGTACAAAAGTGTTTGCCAGAGCTAGTAACGTGTTTGCACTTACTGTACCGGTTGCTCATCAAGATCTGAGTCAGCAAAAAAGTTTTTCTAAAAGTTCCATTAACTTCAATGGGAAGTAAGCAAGTGCTTAACTGCACTTGACACCAGAATAGCAGCAGGCAAAAAAACTCTCCAGCTCAGCACAGCAGTCAGACTCAGTCAAAGCAAGCAAGAGCCAGGGAAGGAACAAAGGTCCTGACATTGTGCTGGGGGAAGAGATCAGGGAAGCCAGCCCATGGAAGGCTGAGCCCATGAAGGGCAGAGCAGAGGAAGACTCGTGGAGAACTAGAACACCAAGAAAATGATCAGCAGCCTTGTGTGTTTTTTTAATTCACTGGATTTCCACTGGGAAATAGTAATAATTGTTGACAAAGTTAGGATACTGTGTTGAAGAAAATGATGCCCAGGCAAAAATTTTCTCCTTGAAGTTTTATTGACAGGTATGAAGAAAAAGAGTGTGTCTATAGGATTCTGTTACTTAATATTTAAAACTATTTTTGCATTTTAGCAGACTTGAAAATCTTTCAGCTTCTTCCTGTCAAGACTGCAAGTAGGCTGAAAAACCTCTGTTTTTGCACAGTTTGTGCATCATAACTTCACTGACGTCACCTTGTTTGACCTAGAACTGCCTTGACATAATTAGTTATCACCTGTAGAAGGCTAATAGGTACTTCCATTAAATTTATGATAATACTGTTGCAGGCTCTTCGTAGCCACATACCTGGAAATGACTTTCTTGTATGCAAAAATTTGGGGAAAAAATGTTCTTGAAGTGTTCATTAAGAAGATATCTTTTTTACCAAGGAAAAACTGAGCCCATGTAAACCCTGTTCAACCTTCAGTTCTATATTTACAGAACTTAAGAGAAATAAAAGTTCTTGAGGCACCTCCATTAGACAATATTCTCCCTTATCAGAGCAGACTGCTGTTTGGTTTCCTGTCTCAAGCTACTTCTTAGAAGGAGAAACAGTCTAGTAAGGATAAAAGATCAGACTTTTGAAAACAAGTGAAGTATGTGGAATGGAATGATAATCTTTCCTTTCCAAACTGAGCTTCGTTTTTTTGTGTTTTTCTTAAGAGGTCAATTTTTAAGATAATTTAAAAGGAGAAATATTAAGCCTTTTTATTATGAGGAAAGAATGACAGAATGTACTGTTCTCTTATCTGAAGGATTCTGCTATTTCAGGAAACATATGAAAAAGAAAATCTACATTTTTTATAGTACGGGAAAGAAAAAAGAAATCTAATCCTAGAGAAAGGAAGTGTACATTTGAGAATAATAGCCTAAATGATTAATTTGAACAAGGACCTGAATACAGGGCAAGTGTCGATGAACTTCTATGTATCTATGGAAATGAAAAAAAAAAAACACCACCACAAAAACAACCAGGGGAAAGAGCTGGATAATGTAGTGGGTACTAAATGTGACAGTGATCAAAGCAGCTTAGACTCTTTAAAAGTAGATCTTCGTAGATCAAGTTGTTGGTAACACACACTGACTGCATGATAGGGAGACCACAGGTCTGGCTGGGGTTTTTTTCCATTTTGAGTTTGTTTACTAATAAAAACCTGTTGGAACTTTGTCTTTCCATTTGGCTCATCTACACTTGCACTTCCTTCTCCTGGGAGCTATGACCTACGGCTACAAAACCCTCAAAGGAAGCTCTGACATCAAGTGAATGTCAGGGAAGAGTTAAATCTCTCCTAAAACCAGCTCTGCCAAACTTCATATTCTGGATTGGAAGCCTCGGAATGAAAACACAAAGCTTGAATGCTGACAGCATAAAAGAACTCTAAAAGACCTTCCGTTAGTGGTGTTAATTAATATTTAAAAGTTGGTTTACAAAACTATTATAATTTTAACCTCAGTTCCTTATTTTGTAGAACTTCTGGCTACAGACAGGTGTCAACCACAAAACTTACTGCATTTATTATACACCAGTTTCCAATATTAAACACAGTTAAATGTAACTCCTCCTCTGACATTGGAAAAGAAAGATTAAATGTTTGAAATCATGTGCAAATTACCAGTACTAGAGTTAAGATATTTAATCATGTTCTAATGGATAACCTCATTCACGGTGTTCTAAAATGAACTGAAAAACAACAACGTAAAACCAACTTAAAACAAAAGCAACAAATTAAAATAATCAATAAGAAACTTACCAAAACGATGTGGCCAAACGCTTCCTGTTACCTAGATTTCTGAACAGACAAAAAACAGTTTGATGTAAGTGCACATAATTCAATAAAAATTATTTTTCACATACAATTAAGCCCTGAAAGAAGTTTAAAGTGTGTATTTCAGACACTTCCTAAAAGATACCTGCAATGAGCATCCAGATGAGCAAGAGCAGGAACTAAAAGATTACTTTAAAAATTACTGGAATTTAAAAAAAGGAGTAAAATGAAAAGGTGGAAGTATTTCTAGCCCATAAGTATATTCTAGCCCATAAGTGACAGAGAAGAATAAACACACCATCTTGCATTTTCATCCAGGCCTTATTCAAAGCATACTGAAGTTAATGCAAATCTTTCTCTTGATTACAACAAGCTTTGGCTTGAGTCCTTTAGCCCTCCTTCTGTCAGATCCAAAGCCACAGAAAGATTTGTTTTTCTCAATTTCCCCTTGATATTTCACTATGTCTTCCAGCAACAGGGTGAGGGGCAAAGATAAATACAAACACAGGAGTAAAAAAACTATTTTATGCTTTCAAAAATGCAAAACATGGGACAGCAGTACCTATTAATGCAAAAAAAAAGTCAGCCAGCAGTGCCTCATTTTCTGTATTACATCTGGAAGACAATAACTCTTCAAGTTTGCATAAGGAGAAAATACCTATTCCTTTTGACATCTGGAAATACAAAGTGCTTATGGTGGGCCACTCAGGTTGGCTAAGGGTGGAAGCCAAAACCCTCTTAAAAGTACATGCCTACGGACATGGATTTTCTTCTCACTTATATTCTTTATAGACCAGTGCAACTCTGTGACTTTAATGGAGCTATTCCAGATTAGCTGATGAGCAAAAAACTGGCTCACAACTTTCTGGAGACTTGAGTTCATGCTTTCAGCGAACAGACTGAAACTCTCCAGTTCACCCCCATAACTATATTGGAGTTGAGGGTGTGCGTTAAAGGTTAACTTGGAAACCTTGTTATGACATAACGCAGGCATCTTAAGCAATCCTGAGTGTGTAGAGACATGATAACTCATTGGGTGGGGATTGGGAGTTGAGGGGCAGTGACAAGGGGCCCGGACAAAGCTACCAAACTGCCAGAAAACAGCCTGAAACAGGAAAGAGCACCACATATGCCACTTGGAATGTGTGACGCAAACCCCAGCCTTGAAACAAAGAACAGGAAACAGCTCTGCTGGCTGCTCTGGGGAGAAAGCACAGAGAAACATTTAGACGGCCCTCCCTGACCCTATATTCATGAGCAGCTGGAGTCTTTTAAAACAACAACAGTGGGTGGAGGTGTTTGTTCATTGGGTGTGAATAAAAACACTGTCCTTATGCAGGGGACCTGCCCTATTTACAAACAGGCTCCCTTAGCATGAGGGAACAGGAGATTTTTAGACACCACAGGTCATGAGGATTTGCCGAAACCTTCCCTTAGAACAGTTGGTTTATTACTGTATTTACAGAATGCCAGTAGCTAAACAGAGCTACAGCTCCGTGACATCAAAGAGGCAGCACCCAGCCTGACGGTAAGCACCTCCTTCACAGAGAGAGCCAGGGGATGAGACCATTGCAGTCGGGATTTGTAAAGCTTGGGGCTGCTCCTGGACAGTGTCTCACTCTTGCTCAGCACTGCTCAATAGCTGAAGACCAACATCACTCAGTGCACCCAAGAATACTTTTCTAAGCCATCACATGCTTAGCCTACCACATCCCTGTTTCATAGGCACTCAGACTTCATTTCAGAACCTGATTTTCTGTGCGTGCAATACTTTTAAGAGCCACCCAAATATACAGCTGAATAAATGAAATAAGCTGACAACATGGGAGAGAGGAATAGTACATCTTGTCTGGATGTCATGCAGTAAATAACTTCAACATTTGTTTTCCTTCAAAGGCATGGTTTCAAATACTCTCTCTTCTCTTACATACTTTGCATTGGTATTTATATACCATAGGTGGAACATCTAATATTATCCAATGTGAGAATGTATTGTAACAAGTTACGTGGATGACTACCACAGTTACACCAATGAATATTGTGGGGTTTCAAGGCTGGAGTTCAATAATGCACATGGGGTGAACCATGTACTGGCTAGTACAGCATCTATACAGCAACATGTGGGTGTAAATTTTAAGTCATTAATATAATTTCCTTTACTTTCATCATATTGAGTAATTAGAAATATATATAAAAAAAATCAATGGATTTATAGCCCCCATCTCTATTATCCCATAGCCTTCAATTAATCTCTCTCACATTTATATCCTTATTTATCTGAAGACTTTTGTTTTTGGATAAGCAGGTGTTGCCTAGGTCAAATCCTCACGGTACCTAAGGGCTCTCTCACAGTTCTGCTATCTGGAGGAAATTCTGCTCAGATTCTCAAGGAAGGGAGAGAGCGTTTAGTATCCTTTCCCGCCCAACTCCTTTGCCCTTAGCCCCTGTCTCCCTTGTGTCTGTAACATAGCAATAACAGGGGGCACAGGGAAAAAAAAATATTGTGAAAACTACTTGTTTGTGACTCTGCTTCCAAAAAACCAAAAAGGCTACTCAAGTCAGCTACAAGGCTTTTGTATTTCGATACTAGACAACGTACTCTTAAAAATACAAGAGGAAACTTAGTTTGAAATGAGTATCTTCTGAGTCAGGCGGGATTATCAAATCCAGATGCAATTCCTCTCACACAAGAACCAGCTCCTTGTGATTATCAAGTCAGTGTATTTAAGAAGTAATCTATGGAAAAGTCACTAGTGAGCAGCCATGTAATCCTGTTTTTAATACAGGTAATGTACATTTATGGGTAGTTTAAAAAAGTCAAGTCTTCAGAGCTCTCCTATCAGTCACCCAAATTCAGCTTTTCCCAACAACAAAAAACTTCATAATTCAGTTCCACAAGTAGTAACACTTCCCGAACTTTCAAACGCAAGGAAGCGAATAAAACACAGCAAACTGCAGGTACAATACCTGAATCACAGGAGAAGTGCACAGAATAACTTTAATGTATTTTTTTATATAACTCTTGGAATGACCACTTGAACTATTCTGAAATAGGTCTTTCTCCCAGTCTCCATTTAGGTGCTGTGATCTCCCAGTGAGTTTGTGTTGCTGAGACTTCTTTTTCCAGGGCTCCCCTAGCTGTGCCTGGCACTCACCTGACAACGGTCCAAAGCAAATAACTCCTATTCCCATTTTAGTTAAAAATAAACAAATGCCCCCCCCAAACAAACAAAACCCCCAAATA
>VXBA01006154.1:1177742-1398766 GCA_013399895.1 Serilophus lunatus | reverse complement strand
GCCGCGCTGCGGGGGCGCTCCCGGCGCAGGGGCCGCGGGGCCCGGCGGGGCGCTGGGACTGCTCTTGCTGCCTTGGGGCAGTTCTCGGCGGGCTGCACTCCACGCACTGTCTGCGAAATGGGAGGCACTTGTCTCATGCCCACAAACGGACCAGAGGACTGCACTCAAAAAAATACTTTTGGAAAAAATGTATCTTGGTAGACTGTCTAGATTGCATTGGTTAGGGAAAGTTGCTGCCTCTAGTTCTCTGTAGTGTGCTTACACTGGTTATAGTGTGCTATATGAAATCGTATCCTCCTCTCCTGATTGATGTATGGTACCTAAACGTGAAGCTAAGGAAGAGGCAAATGCTATGCTTGGCAAGGCCTTGTCCAGTGCAAACCGTGCTGACAGATGAAAAGCCAGTGGTACTTGTGGATGGAGAGGTCACCCCATGGGACTCCAATTACATGAAAGCATGACAGTTTGATGGGTAAAGTTAGTAGTAGGGGCTGGGTATCTCTGTGTCTGTAGGACCAGTCTGTATATTTAACTGCCTGAATATGACCTTAATGTAATCTACCTGGATTTTTTTTGTATGTTGGGTTGAAATTTCTGTTCTCTTTGATTATTATCAATAACAATCAGTCAATAGTGCTATAAAAACAAGGAAGGGAGAAGGATCAAGAAAGTGTTTTCAAACACACAGCTGTGTGCAGTTCAGTCTATGTCTTTATTTCTAGGGTGTTTTAATACATCCCTTGACTTAGCTTGCTAGTTCATATGGCTTTAAAAAAAGCAAATTAAGACACCAGTCTGAAGCCCTGAAGGGTACGACTCAGTGACATAACAATAAATTGTAGAATCTCCTGCTAAGTAATTACACCATATCATGTCACAACAAGGCATTGTTGAAATACTATGAAGTAACTCATAAAGTGTCATTTTTTTATTATAGGCCTATAAAATAAAGAGAATTGCTGTGTTATACACATGGGCACAAAACATTTCATTAGGGCTGTGAAAAGGAGCTGCTGTTGCTTTCTTGCATGAACACGCTCAAGATAAAGTAGTTATGTTGCAGTTTTTCATTCTTTTACTCTGGGACTAGCAGAGGTTAAACAGCTAACTGGAACCCTTGGTCAGAGGCAGAGCTGTTTTGATGTCAAATCATGAGAAATGCCAAAATATTCAGTAGTAGCCAGTGTGCTGCCCCTAGTGAAGTCACTGGCTTTTCTTGCTCTTATCTAGTTCTGGCCTCAGATGAACCTGTTTTACTCCAGTGTAATTTTACTCTCTTCTTGTGAAGTGACAGGGAGGAGAAGGAAGGCTTGTGAGTGATACTTTTGTGGTGTCAAGCACTACTGTACACCTGTCAGCGTTTTGGTGCCTTCCTGTGTTTAGTTTTTTATAATTTAACAATTCAAATACTTAAAGGAAAGTTCAAATTCTGCAGACAGCAGAATCTCATTGATTTTTAATGGGAATTGAAAAACCAGGAGGGAAAAGCTGGGAACTTGCCATCTGGTCAGCAGACCCAGCAGTTTTAAGCAGGTCTGGAAGTGTTTCTAGATCAAAGGAGAGGTTGATGGCAGTCCTTAACATCTTCCAGCACACCTCTTCCATCTCTGCTCTGCCCATTGTCCCCACAGCATTTCAAAGGTTGACATGCTGAATGACTTCTCTCTCAAAACAGAAGAGAAGTGGTATGCAAGTGGTATGCAAGTCCCTGGTATTGAAAGGAGAAGGAATGCTGCTTAGGTGTCCTTGGGTTGGTAGCTTATGCCTTGAGCCCTTGCCATGAGATGGAGCATTTGATATGACGGGGCCTTGAGGATCCATATTCCCAAGCGTTAGGAAGTGTTGGCACATACCAGTTTCCGGTATAAGCAGACGAGAGGTGTTATGTAGAGTGGGTGGAGGCTGAGTGCATGGATCTCTGGTGTGAACGAATTGGTATCAAAATGTTAAATGAAAGAGTATATAATATGTTCAGATGTCTGTTAAAATATGAAATCCAGGCATTTGGAGGAATGAACCCTTTCTACATTCAGCTAAATTACCTTGTACAATGTGACTTACATCGTACAGAAATTTATGGCTTTTGAAGGTAAAAACCATAATCTGCTTCCCAAAAATCAGTCAAAAATAAAAGAAGTAGTTAAGAATTTTGTGTACTTTATCAGTCCTTAGTGCAACTTCAGGATATGGGGTGAGGTAGAAACAGTGTGCTGGACCCAAGCAATGCAATTATTAAGGTGGGATTCCTTCCAAGTTGCTCTGTGTTACAAAATGTACTATGTGTATATTCAGTTAGTGGTATTTACACAAGGAAAACGTCCACTAAAATCTGTGGGCTTTTCCCTTAGTCTACAGATACAGGATAAGGCTTTGACACATCTGAGGTATTAGGATATCCATGTATAAACTTACTCTGTACTTCAGAGTTTCAGGTCAGATAGTCACCTCATACATCTATCTGCTGAACTGCTTCTAGAAAGAATGAGGGAGAGGTTGTCATGCAGCCAGCAATATTCATTACTTTTGTTAAACACCGTTCATGTCTTCAAGAACCATAAATTTCATACTTAAAATGCTATTAATTTATTGCACCTGAAGTGTTAAATCTCCACAGTATGATGATGATGATGTGTGTTTTAATTCCAAGTTTTTAGAAATGTATAAGTTGAAGCAGTGTGAATTTAAATAGAAGTTTAAATTATTTAAAAACATAGGTATAGGAAAGGCCTCTGCAAATATTCTAAAAAAATCACAGCACAGCATAGGATCTACTTTTATTGCATTAAAGCTTCCCATATTGAAAAGGTGGGCTCTCATCTTGTAGCCACTCAGACACGTGAGCACCTTGTGAGTAAACCTGTGTGTTTGCATAATTGAGACCTTATTGTTTGCTTGGAGGAAGGGCAAGGCGAGGATGAGTTACCAGGCTTCCCAGCTCTGTCACACAGGCGTGGACAAGAGGAAATCACTGGTGGAGCTTGGGCAGAGCTGGTGTTGAGGTTCATGGGGCCTAGGGCAGAGGCAAATGCATGAACCCCTCCCTGCCTTCCTCCTGCCCACACGTGGATGATGAGCCCTGCTGCCTGACCTGGCCCAAGTTGTTTCCTCCTCCTGCCTGCCCCTTCCTGTGGCCCGAGGATCAAGAAAATGACTTTAGTTCCTCACCCCTGCAATGAATTCACATTTTGTGCAGAAACAAATTCCAAACACCACAACACAAGGTTTTTTGTGTTCATTGCCCTGCATAAGGAAAGGATGGATGGCTGCTCTTTCTAGTTAAAACCACCAAATTGCACATGACTGATTTTAATAAGAATCAGCTCTCTGAGGGTCAGCACTTAAGTCCACTGCAGCAATCAAAATTACAGAGGCAATGTGTGAGGACTGGATGTGTGTGTTGAATTTCTTGCTATATTTGATGCTTTTGAGATCTTGTTATAGTTAATACCTTTGAGAACAGGCATGATTTTCTTGCAGGTGTAATTGCTACGGATGGCTGCTGAGCTTGAATTTCATTATTTGAAGTGTAGAAAGATTTTGTACTAAGTAGTGATGTCCAAGATGTAGTTGAGGGTCATAGCAGAAAGAATAACAATTTCAGAACTAACAGCAGATAGCTATGTGTGAAGATTGTTGTGTCTAGAGACTAAATCCTCATCAAATTTATGCTGATATGAACTCAAAAGGAGATGTAGGTGATGCCTCTTAATACTGTTCTTGAGCTTTATTACTATAATGGCATTTTCCTCAGTACTAGGGCTGCAATTTGTCCTCAGAGTGTAGAATAGGAAACAAAAAGATGGTGTGATTTGCTCATACAAAAATATATGCAGTCAGTGGTTTGGTTATAAAAGTTCCATTGCTTTTAGTCTTTGTCCACTGTTCCTTCTCAACAGAAAGCATTGGAAAAATTGTGGATAAGAAGTGAGTTACTTTTGCTGCATAAAGATTTGTTCTGTGTTGCGAAATATGCTCTGAAAATCTCGAATTGATGAGAAGTTGAGAGAAGTATTTCTGCTCCTTGCTATTCTCAAAAAATCTTGTAATGCATCAGTTAGATAGAAAATTGAATTGTTAACAGGTCAGAGCTGAATTTGCTGTGCAAAAAGTAATGTAGAGGTGTCTATTTATATCTGTTGAAGTACATATCATGTAAAAGTCACTCAACTTTGCTCAGTTAGGCAGCTTAGTGGAGTAATGCCAGATTACTTCTAGCGGAAAACCAGATCTTGGATCTTCCAGGACACAGTTAAGGATATAGTTAAGGCTGCTAGACCTTCACTTATTATTTATTTGCTTGACTGATGGAAAAATAGAAAGACTTTAAGATATCTTGTTGATTTTTTTTTTTAATTTAACTAATTTATTTACCCTTTTTTTGTGTTTTATGTGTATGGCTTCAGTTTTATGTAACTTGAGTATGATATATATAGACATTTGGAGGTCCCTTATATCCAGAGATCACAGATTTTTATATGTCCTGGAAGAATGGAGGAACAGCTTTGAATCTAATTGGAGTGATTGAGAGCTATCTTAAAATACGGAAGATGCTAACACCCATTTTTGCATCTGTTTTTCCTCATTTCAGATTTGGGGAGTTTGTTTGCTTGTGGAGTTTAGGATGTACCATCAAGAATTAAAGAGTCTACTTGAGGTCTGACGTAACTCCATTGACTTACTGGAATTTCCATAGTCACAAATGACTCATAATGCTCAATATTCAAAAACAAACTCCAAAAGCATGCAATTTTGGGAAACAGTGTTTGGTTTTGAGTTTTGTTTGGTTGTTTTGTTGCAAAACTGGTATTGTATGAAAAAATGTATACTAGCAGAGTTTGAAAAGTTAATGTAGAACTGAAAAATGTTGTCTCTCTTTTACTCTAATTGAATACTTACTGAAAAGTCAGCACATTTCTTTCCTAATTGTGAGGTCCTGATATAACTATCAGACAAGATGTAGAAATTTATTTTTTTGATTGAAGAATGTACTGAAATTGGAGTGACATTTGTTCCTTCTGTTGCTGTTTGAAAAACCTTTGCAGACTCTGACCAGTTTGTAATAGTTGCCATCTTTATCTCATTTTTGTACGTTTTAAATATCACTATAGAAAAAAGTATTTCAGTAAAGGTATAAGAGCCTGGTGAAGAAATGGTGTTAGGAGACCTAACAGCATCTCCCAAACACCTAGTGGAGACTGCTGAGAAGGTGAAGCTGAAGCTGAAGAGCACAGTGTGAGAATGGGAGACAGTGGCCCTAAAAATGAGGAAATGGGGGAGGGGAATTCTAGCCAAAACAAAAAAACCCATTGCTTTGCTCTGAAGTTTTGGAACAAGTTGCCCAGAGAGGCTCTTAAACGCAAAGAGTTTTCAGGATCTGACTGGACAAAGTCTGGACAAATCCATTCTGAACTCAGAGCTGAACCTACTCTGAAGAAGAGATTGGGCTAAATGACCTCCTGAGGTCCCTTCCAACCTGACCAACACTATAATTCTGTGATTCTGCATTAACTATCACTTTTAGGGGAAGATAATGATCATTATATCCTTTAAAATCAGGCTGTTCTTGGCAGCTTATAGCTATAAAATATTTTACTTGTCAAATAGAAAACCTGAACGAGAACAAATTGCAAGTAAAAATTACCATAATGCAGACATTAGCAACAAAGTAGAGGAATGGCCAGTGGCTACCATCTGACATACCTATATGTAGTCCAGTATGCTCCAGCAATAACAATATCTGTTGGTTAAAAACAGAGGACAAATGCTATTCTCTATTTTAACCAGCAATGCTATAATTTTTTTTTACATTTATTTACTCTGTAGTCTAAGTATTAAAAGCAAAGACAAAACAAAACCCAAATATTTGGGAAAAACATGTCATTTCAAAAAATATTTTTTATTATATCAGTATGTCTAATTTTTTTAAGCTTACCACATTTTCATGATACTTTCAAATTATTTTTGTAAAGCTATGATATTTAGAATTTCAGTGTACAAAAAAAAAAAAGAAATTTGTTTCATCTTCATTGAAATTTAATTCTTTGCCTCCTACACATATATCTAGTAATACCCTTATTTATCCACATGTTTTAATGAAAAGTGATTTAACAGAAAATTTTAATTGTATACTCAGCAGTACAGTTTCAGCAGTAAGGAAAATATATCTTTCTGTCTGCAGAGCAAGATTCTATACTCATAAATTAATGAGAGAAAACACCTGTTAGATGACTGTTTCTTTGACCACCTATGCCTTACACTTCTAACTAGAGTATGAGGGCTAGATGAAATTTCACTTATACAATATGAGAAAATACTTTGAGACAGTACACCCAGCAGAAACTTGAGATGAGGATTATCTTGTAGGTCTGGTTTTTCATCCTAGCTAGGGTGTGTTACCTTAATAAGTAAGCCAAATAATTACTTATTTACAGATTCAGCAAATGGTAAGGTCACACTGGCATTTCTGAGCTAAGAACCACAGTGAACTGATCGGTTAGAGTGGCCTGAATTTCTCTGAAAGTCTCTAACTGTAGTTATAACTAAAAAAAAAATAAATCTATGGGACTGTAAAAGAAAAGATACTGAGATAGAAGTGGATGTGGCATTCAGAATATCAAAGTATCCTAGGTATCCTGTCTACAGCTTAGTTCATTGTTCAGCATTTCATCAAGAAATAATGAGTGACTTAAAATGACATGAAAGTAAATAAAATATTTTGCAATATTTGCAAGTCTTCCAGTTGTGCTCATAGCTTTGTCAATACAATAGGAAAAGCATTTGTACCATACGTTCTATCAAACACCTTCAGAATTTTTCATGAATAAGATAAAACTATGAGCAGAAAGACAATTTCCAGTCTAAACTTTAAGGGAAAACTCACCATTTCTGTTCCTAAATCTATATCACTTCACGCTAGTGTTATATTTTCAGAAATGACCAGCTTCTTTTTAAGTCCTCAGATTTTCAATGTGCACCTTGAGACACTTTTAAAGGAATCAGGCTGTCCAAAAAGTGGGTATCATGGTTTAACCCCAGCTGGCAACTAAGTACCACTCAGACGTTTGCTCTACCCCTTTCCCCAGTGTGATGGAGAGGAGAATTGGTGAAAAAAGGTAAAACTCATGGATTCATAGGATTAAAATAAAACCTAATAATAATATAATAATAATTGTGATGAAAAGGGCTGCAACAAAAAGAAGAGAGCAAACACAAACAAACAAAAAGAAGAAACACAAGTTATATGCATTACAACTACTCATCACTCACTGACATATGCCAAGCTCATCCCTCAGCAGTGATTGGCCCCTCCTGGCCAACCCCCCCGGTTTATGTACTGAATGTGACATTCTGTGCTGTGGAAAATCCCTTTGGCCAGTTTGGGTCAACTGCCCTGGCCATGCTCCCTTCCAGCTTCTTGTGCACCTCCTTGCTGGTAGAGCACGGGAAACTGGAAGTCATTGATTTAGAGTAAGCACTACACGACAACAACTAAAACATCAGTGTGTTATCAACATTATTCTCGTAGTAAATCCAAAACACAGCACTTTACCAGCTACTAGGAAGAAAATTCACTCTATCCCAGCCAAAGCCAGGACAGTGGGGGAGTCAGTATATCATAGAAATTCTTCTCTGTTGGCATTTTTCAAGGCAAACTGGGCTGTTTTGTTTGTTTGTTTTGTGGAGTTTTGTTCATGGGGTTTTATTTTATTACTGGTGTCTGAAGGAGAAAATCGAAATGTCTGTGTGTATTTCTATGCACCACAAGCACTGGAGTCATGACCACCTGCTTGCCTTCTCAGTGCTGGATCATTTACTATCCCTCTTTATATTTACATAAAACCTGTCTTTTAAATACACAAATTTGATGGAGCTGTGCCTGACCTGTTCTACATGTTTTAGGAAGACTACTTACTTAACTGAATTAACTGTACATTTATTTTGAATGGTATCAGAGACTATTTCAAGTACAGCACTGCACTTGTAGCTTGTGAAGAGTATCTAATAGCCCTTTGTTTAATTATAAACTGTGTATGGGTTAAAAGCTCTGTTATCAATGTAATTGGCATTTGAGGAGCTGCGAGATATAAAACTGGGGTAGGAGGTATATGCAGAGAGGGTGAAATAAAGCTGCTGTTCACAGAATCTGTTTGCCTGTATTGCTGTTAATTAATTCTTACTTCTGGTCCTAAATGACTGTCCCTGATGTCTCTGTCTTGTTGAGTTCTCTCCTTGTTTCGCTAAAGAAGCACCAGCATCTATACTGATTGTAAAAGGAGCATTTGTAGCAGTGGTCAAGAAAGGCAAGATTATAATGAACAATAGTTTAAATAAAAAATAGTTTGACATTTTATATGCCTGAGATGCAGGGAATTTCCATTTCTGTTTTTCTTCAATCCTGTCCTTCAGACTTTGATGTTAGTGTCACATTCTTTATAAGAAAATTTCTCTTTGCTGCAACTCTGTGAAATAGGGAAGCATGATCATCATTTCAGTCACTGAAAACAGGTAGTGTGAGGAGAGAAGGGTGAAAATTACAGTATCTGAATGTGTAGATTCTATGTTAAATGTTCAAATGCCTGTCTCAGTTTGGAATTAGGCTTTAATGTTTCAAGAAGTCAAGACCTGAAGCTGGCTTTCTTTAAAACATTGGGAAAGCAGTGAACCATCCTTCCCCTTCTTACATGCAGATGTCCACTTGGAAGTCCATTGTATTTGTTGGAGCAATAGAGAACTGATAGACTTTGAGGATAATGGACTTTTCCTAAGTAATTTCCAAAATTATGATCATGTTGAAAAAGCCAAATGCATTTATCAGTTGACTTAGAAACTTCTTTTTCCCTACCATATGATAAAGAAATATTTACAAGTAATAGAAAAATGCCTGAGGCAATGAGCATACCACAGTGTTTAGGTAGCATTGCTCAGAGTTTGCTCTGAGCAAGCTAGTGATTTTTGAACCATCCTTAGCCAACCACCACTGCAGATCTTGGGCATGAAGACAGTGGTGAGTTGACAACTGACTAGTTCTGCTTTTTTTTGGGTTAGTTAGCTGGCCACACCGACATCCTGGGCTTAGAGTTACCTTCTTCTAAGGTGGTTGGTTTCTGTGCACACCATTGTCCTGAATAGTCCAAGTCACATGCAATGTACCTTCATTCCTGTTTCCAAGCTGTGGAATGTCTGCTAGTATGTGTTACTGTCTCTATGTTTGAACAAAATCTGCTATTTCCATTTCAATATTTTTTTATGACTGTCCTACCCAAGTTTTACCCAATTGCTACCAGATGCTTCAGCCATGTTCAGTCCCTTGTGGGCCCCAGGGAAGGCACATAGCCATCTAGATACAGAGAGAGATATGAAGGGTACCTTTCCCTCCTAGCACTTTTGCACCAAATGCTCTCTGCATTGCATTTGCACAGGAGAGTGTTATGTCCCTTCTGACACCCTTGCCCTTACTTCTGCAGTGGCTTGTTATGTAACTCCGTGAAGCTGAATTCCAGTATCTATAGTAACATTTAAACAGAAATAAAACGGTTCCCAAAACAGGAAAAATTTACTGAAAACTATCCAGAAATTAGATCTTACCTCTTGTGGGTCACACAGGCAGCAAAACACAGGTTGTTGGATCTATAACAGTTGTAGATGAAATCCTTATCCCTACTATGTCTTTTCACAGTGTGCAAGAGAGATGGAATAGAGGAAGAGGTCTATAGAGAAGAGACAATAGACCTGAAACAGGAGCAGACACATCTGTGTGGCCACTTTGCCAAGATCCAAAGATGTTTTGAGAAACTTGATACGAGAATTTTACTAGGGATGGGTGTGAGAAGAGCCATGAGAATGTTATAATGGCTGCATTTTTAAGTGTATTATTACTGGGAGAGCGCTGCTGCTCATGTGCCAGCTGAAGAGTCTGTCTGGGATGTCTGTATTACATGGGACTAAGAACAGGGTTGGGAGAGCATGAAGATGGCTTTTCAGTTTACTCTCTTTTATCTACACTGAAGGCATGTTCTCCTCAGGCGTCTTTGGATCCCTTATGAACAGCAAAGGTACTCCTATGGTAAGCACTGCTCAAAGGAAGTGCTTCATCAATCCGCTTAAACTTTTTTAAGCAGTTATCATCAGGGCTGCAGAAGAGAGTTAAAGCTGAATATAAAAAGGATCAGATGTGAAATATTTTGACCACAAAATCATAAATCCATCTTCAGATGTGCAAAACCCCAAAATTAACAACAGTGATCTTGGCAGGTAGTAATGAAGAATTGGAAGGATCAGAAATTCTAGAGTGGAAAATCAACATGCACACCCACTGGACAAAATCACCCATGTGTTAACAGCCAGCAACAGCCTGTTTCATACATAAATCATATTTACATCCTTAAGTTGGAGTAGAAGTTTAGGAGAAATTTCACAGACATACTCAAGAAGAGAGAATTTCACTCTTTGTGAAGTCTCCTAGATTCTGCAAAGACTTATCTATGTGTCTAACCTAATATAATGCATATAGTTCTCGTGTAATAACTAATCATGCATAAACTTAAAATGCATCTGTAAAGGTTAGGTAGAATTGGAACCAAAGCAAAGAAATGTAAGACATGAAGAATAAACAATAAAGTCTTTTAAGTATGTGTCAACAGTAATGGAGTAGTTGGTGTAGGCACAGGGCTTCATATATCAAACTCACTGTATGAACCATAGTCCAGATTCTAAATGCCAGTATGTCAATGGTTCTAAGGAAACACAAGAGGCTGCTTTGGTAGGGCTGCCCTTCTCTAAGTTTTACATGCAACAGAGTCACCTATGTTATTAGGTCCTATAGTTTACAAATGAAATAGCATGATGGGGTAAGAACCAAACATTTACATCCTTTTGATATTAGTAACTTTCTCAACAAATGTAAGGGAAAACACCATAAGGAATCAAGTAATATTATGTAGCTGTATAGACAAGCATCAGTATGGCAAACTAGTGGTACAGTTTTTTCACTTTAAATTTCTTGTTAAATAGAGATACATCATGCAGTTGGGAAGCCTAATGAAGATAAACATGTCCAGGTTTTACTTTTTTTCTTTAAAGATCTTGCTCAAAGAAATTGTAAGCCAGTATGTTCTCCAACATATTGAGTTTTTGAGTCTTCAGCGGAACATGTTGCGCAAGGTAGATTTCTGTAGTGCGGTTGCCACTGTTTCAAGATTTGTAGTGAGCATTGCTTCAATATTGCTGTGTAGCTGAGCAAGAACCATTTGCCTTAAGAAGATGCTACACTAGCTTTGTATTTTCTTTGTAACATCTTCTCCTCAACGGTTAAGCATTAATCGGGATGCTTTGCAGAACTGGTGGAAATTCAACATGGTAAAGCAAGAGTTGTCCACCTGTCCGTGTGTGTGTGCAGAAGACTGGACATGTGTGAGCGTTTGTGTGTTCAAGCACAGCTCTTCTGGTGTTTGCACAAGTATGTGTGTATACATGCCCACCCTCACCCAAAATCCTCCCTTTTTTTCCAAATACATCTTCAACCCCCTCATTTGTGTCTTTGCAGGTTTTTTGTGTGGTTGGGTTTTTTCCTTCTCTTCATAATTTCATTTATTGCTTAAACTGTCAGTTTTACAGACTAGAGCTCCTGTTTTAGTATTGATAGATAAAAACAACACACCGAGACAGAGGTTTTTTCCCAGTCTTAAAAGCAACTCTTATATTCCAGTGAATAGGAGAACACGAAGTGCAAAAAGATGAGTGAAAGAAGTAAGGTGGAAATAATTCAAACACAGATGGTCTGCCTCCTTTCTTTCAGCAAAATATTCAGTTCTTAATTCTGAAATAATTAGACACAAATCTTGAAAAAACATTGATTCTATGAATATAGACTAAATTCCTCATTCTCTTCAGCTGAGTTGCACCAAGAAGTTATTTTCTCCCACATATTTAACAGAAGATGTACTTGGGCTTGCCTAATGATAACTGTAACTGAGAAAAAGCAATGCAGGTCCCTTTTTATGACAGTGGCTCACACACTAAGGAACCTTGAAAACCCTCTTGTTTCTCAGACAGGATATCTGTGGAATTCCTGCCATCTATGTGCAATGAATTCAGACTGAGATCTTAATACTGGCTTCTTTCAATCGAGTTTTGTTACGCACTTGGCAGGCTTTCACACCCGAACCTCCCATCTGCAGCCTGCACCTGCATTGCTCAATATTTAACTTAAAGATCTCTGAACTTCCTGGACCATTAAGGTGTCTTTTAGTTTGTGGCTTGGTGGTGTGGCTGTTGCTTACCATAAGAAGGGGGTTTAAATACAGTAAACTGTGTAGTTTTCCAGTTTCCTCAGTTTTGTTTCTGCTCACTGAAAAAAGCTCCTTCCTGGCATGCTGCAGCTTTTCCTTGGCATGAAGATTGGGGCATGAAGAGCAGAATGTAGCATTTACAACCTGAAATTAAAATGCTATTGTTTTGCATTCTTACATTTTCTTTTTCTGCACAGTAACAGAGTGAGTGCAGGGTGTATTGCTATCTTTACCACAAAAAAACCCACTCTTTTCTGTTTTCAGCTGCTGAATTGTTTGAAAAAGAGCAATTTATTCTTTGTCTTATGACTGTTTCTGATAAGCTGGTAATAACAATTCAGGACTCCCATGCAGCCTCTTGTACAACAGAGCTGAGCTGCTTCATGACATACCCTCCCCCATCGAGTGGGGAGTTCAGCAGCTCAGTGGATTAGAGACACAGTGGGTATTTTCCCAGTGATCTTACAACTACATTGCACCACAAATTATTCACATTGCCTTTGTAGCCATAGCTCTCCCTTCCTGATCTTGTCGGTCTCTTCAGAAGGCTATGTCCAGCCTTCTGGAGAAATATCTCTCTGGGGTTACCCTTTAGGTGCATACAAATTTCTGGTGAGCTGTATACTTTACTAGTAAGAACAAATACTTAAGTATGGGGAGTTATTAAATTGTGTACAAACACTTCTGGATACACTCAAATATGTGTAAATACATATATTATTACAGATACACATATAGTATACTGGATAACCTATGAACCTGAAGGTTTATTGGCCTGACTTGAAGGTGAAATAGTACTTGTGAAGGCTTGAGGTCTACACTAGAAAATATGTTTGGAGCTCACTAGCCTTCAAGAGTTATGATGAGAGGAAAGATTGCTTTTGCTTGTATCTCTTCTTTCCTGGGAAACAAACACACACACACACACATGCACACACGCACACACAGGCAAATACTTTCCTGGTACAACTGTCTCCATTGGTATTTTACTGAATCCAGTGTATCACTTAGAACTGCTTTGCATGTGGCACTTTACTACTTTCTTCGAGCTGGCTTGAAAGGGTTAGGCAGCATGGGCTGGCCACTCAGTTTCAGAGAATCGTTTGTGTGTGATCACTTTTGTTTGCTGTTCAAAGGCAAGGCACTACAAGCAATTAATAACCCATGTAAAACTCCTGTTGAGATGTTTGCTGGCAACAAGTAGAAAAGATGTTTGTTGAAAGAGGCATGGTCTAAAGGTCTCAGCACAAGATTGCGATGGAGGATCTCCTGGTTTAATCTTGTGACTCTGACAGTGATTGCCAGTTTGTCTTTTGACAGGTCATACATTCTCGATGCACTTCTATTTACCTTCTATGAAATGAGCTAAAGTTTTTACTTAGCTTTTAAAAGCCAAAAATAATTAGTTTCTGTTTACCAAATACTGTCAAGACATAAACCATCAATCATCAGTCTCATCTACCTTTAATTTTCTGAGTATTAGATATCCTAGACATACTCTGCGTTCAGCGGAGAAAGACCTCTCAAGAGGGTGAGACCTCCCCATGTTGTCACCATGGTAGAAGTTTTTCTTCTGGAAGTAATTTCCCCTTTCCAGTCATTACACAGAGAATCTGAATAATTGTCTGAGGCTGTCTTTTAGATGGTTATGGTGAAGTGAAACAAACCCCATCCAAGATGCTACAGTTAAGGTTGTTTATAGACCGTGCAAAGAAAACAGAGTTTGCGCCTCACTTCTCTGTGTCTGAAACGACCTGCGTGAATGAGAGTGACGAGTGTTTCACAAAGTAAGGCCTGAAAATGAAACATTCTAACCTAAATTAGAAACAATTTAAGTCAAACCTTCTAGGCAAAGCCGAGTCCTTACAATGAATTAGGGGAAATGGTCTACAGGGCTGCTTGGAGCCTTAGGAGCTGAACGGGCACACAGGATCACAAAGTATTTCAAAACTCAGGTTAGGGAAGAGAAGATACAAGGCAAGAAAAATAGCAATTATAGATATTATCAATGCTATGGAGCAAGGCCAGTGCAATAGCCCAATTGCAAGCACACTACATCATTGGGAAACTGAACAGAGGGAAAAAGTTTTAGACCATCCGCCTGAGTAGACCAGTAGAGACGCAGTGCTCAGAAATGATCTCAACTGCAGGAGGCAGAACGCCAGCCACATTACTAACACAGTCTCCTTTGCCAGCTGATCTTTTTGGCAGTGTTGGTGTCAGCAAAGCAAAACACGGCTTAATGAAATTGCAGGAAGAATGGAAGGTGATGGCTGTAAGTGGGTAAAACTTCTTTTCAGCACACAATAGCTGCAGTTTTCCAGGTTATGTGTAGTGGGAAGACCAGAAAGTGACCCCTGGGTGGGACCACCGCATCCACCCAGATAGACGTTCTTTGATGGAAACAGACTGAAGTCAAAGAGCCGGTCTTGGAACACTCCAGGATCCACAGCTCATGTCCTCTTGCTGAGAGCCAAATTTTCCAAATCCTGGCTGCTTCAACACTGCTAGTTGCTCCAGGAGTCCTCTGGGTTTTCTGAGTGCTTCATGCAGGGTTTCCAGCTCTCTCAGCACTTGTGCACTCAGCGTGTGGCAGGGATGTGTTACTGGGCAGTGCTCAGCAGGGGACCCTGGGAAAGGATGAGGTGGCACACAGCATGGACTTGGGTAACCTATGTACTTGAAGGTGCTTTCAGCATTGACTACCACAGGCTGCACATCTGTAGCCATAGCAAGCCAGAGCAATTTCAGGAAAAACGTAAAGATGAGTAGGCACTGCCTGAGAGCTCTTTATTTAAATGAAAAAGAAAGTTTGAGGTGGTAGTACCTGTCAGCTGTTGCAATCCTTGAAACATTGGTGATGCCCAGTCTTTTATGAATGACTGAACCTCAGAAAATCTGCGAGTTATACCATACCAACAGGACTAATAACTATTAGGTAGGATGATACAATTCAAAAGGCCATTCTGAACTATCTGTGTCTCCCCTGTTGCAGTCAATTGTATCGCATAACCCCTTTCACAAATTAGTCGTGTCTCTCTGTAAACCCGGTTAGATTTCTTTTTTCTTATTTCTTCTTGTCTGTTTCAAAACCCTGTTTCTTTGCTGGTTAAAAAAAATCTAAATTATGGTGAAAATATCATAATTTCAATTTCCATCAGGTGTTACCGTCAGCATTATCCACTAGCTGAAAAAGTTATTCTAGCTTTCTAGTGTTTATCCTGTATCCCTGTTTCACTAATGACCTTCATTTCCCAAGGTTAAACAAATAAGCCTATTGTATTCTTATGTATGGTGGCCTATTTGTTCTTTGGCTCATGCCAGTCATCTGCACTGCTTCTGCATCTTGAAGTAATCCCTTTTGAACAATAGGTGACGAGAATTGTATACAAAATATTTCAGAATTAGGTGAAGCAATGCACTGCACGTTGCCATGAATATTGTTCCATTTCCAACGGAAACATCCTATCTAAATATCCCAGGACTACATTACTTAGTTCATACTTACATTTGGGTCTAATGGACATCTTGTGGTCTTGGCATCCTCAGTTTTCTCTTCTATATTTCCAGTTGATAACCTCCACTATACTGCAGGAATTCTTGTTTCTAATCCGTAAACACAGGAATTAATATTACATTTCATTTATGTTAACCTGCAGAAACACTTTGTTTGATGGTGAATTTGTGAAGTTTTTAATGAGCTGTCTCTGATTTATATCAATGCAGACAAGTAATTAATTCATTATTATTCTTATTTCACATAAAACAGAAAAAATTGGATCTACTCAGAGTGCGTGTTGTCTATTTTATGAGAGCATTAGCATTTGGATGCATTAAAAAAGATAGAAATAGTATTACTGAGTACTAAAAAGAGATCTTTTGTTTAGATTTCTAAATCCTTGTTCCCAATTCTGTACCATTTTACTAAATTTAATTGAGTTTCATAGTTTGTCCCTTTGTGGTAAGGGACATTTATGTGCTGCATTTGTCACTCAAAACACATTAAATAACTTTTCCCCAGATAAAACTTTATTTTCTTTGTGCAAGGATAACTGAGCAATAAGACAGTTTAACCAGCGTTAGCTTAATTAATATACCTTTGCAATTCAAGTATGACAAGTTTGCAGAAAACTAGCTGAGCTGAAGTTCTTCAGTCTATAAATATGGAAGGGCCAAACGTTACTTTTGGTAGAGGATATTATGCTAAGTTGTACAAAAAATAATTTTATGGGGCTTATGCCGTTGGAATAACAAATATTTCTGCTGTTTATTTCTATAACAAATCTTATATCTTAGAATAAATATGGGAGGGTAAGTCCAGGGATAGCATTTTATTTTAAGACTCTGTTTTCCTGCCTTTGAAATGCTTGTTTTCTCAACTCTGTAGCTGTACTAATGGGATTTTCCTTGACATCTCTGTGTATACTTTGTATACAGAACATTCATGAAAATTAAAAATATTACATACACTGCAAGAAAGGCTTATTCATTGTCTTTTTATTACTGGCAGTTCTTAAGAAATGGAAAACAGTGCTTGCTTTCTTTTTCATTCTTTTTAATTCTTTGCTCTATTTCAGGCCTACAGAGATGGAGCCTTTGGGAACTACGACATTGTTTTTCTGACTTTGAGGAAAATGTAACTGTTATCCAGCAGTGCCTTATCTGCCACATTTCTCTGCTTGAAGCAATGTTGTATAGAAGTACTTGTTTGTAAGTGTAGAGGATCTTTGGCTACCACATGCCCTCTGGCTCTAATAGTTATTCCTAGGAATCTGACCAGTCATACTTCTTTAAAAATAAAAGCTGGCAGGTCATTTTAGTGCTAGTACTGTTTGAAAAACAAGATAAAATGCTTTATAAAAAACAACATTAACCAGGCCAAAACAATGCCATAGTCTCCAGAAACATTTCATGGTCCAGGTACGTTTTTTGTTCACAAGAGATGGACAAGCCTATGGGTAAATAAGGAACTTTCTTTTTTCTTTCAGTGCAGCAGATGGGAAAACCCATGGTTTCGATGTCCATGGTGTCACCTCATGTCTTTCCTCTGGCTCCAGTGGACTTTGGGTTTTATTTTAATCTTCTTGAGGTCTTTGGGACCTGTTGTATGCAAATATCAATTGTCTGGTTTTGGGTATTAGAAGGTTAGATTCATTAATCTGTTTAAGGAACATTAAAAACCTGGTTGCTATAAAAACTGTTACATATTAATATTAGTTTGGATTTTCAAAGGCAGGAAAATGAAGTAGGTCCCCATAGCATGCTTGGTCCATTAAAAGTCATGGGAAATTTAGCTGTTAAAAATTGTTTCTATTTCTGGCAATCCTTGCCACTGTGTGCAGAGTACATATGTCGTATCATATATAGCATGCTAACAGTTAAATCCATAAATGTCAGCTGGTTCAGCTCTCAGAAGAATGAGGAAATTGTGAGTAAAATACAGCTACAACATTTTATAAAAATTGAAATTGTTCGTTTTTTTGGTAAAGATCTAATATGCCTCACTGAAGAGGATCACAGACTCTTTTAAAAGAGGAATTAGGATTAGAGGCAGAGGAAAAGCAGGGGCTGATTTGCTGGCTAACCTCCTGCTGCTCTAAAAATATACATTTTTAAGTTAAAAATTCTAAGTATGTTCCTTATAGTTGAAATTTATATTGTAGATTGAAAAGAAGTAATGAAGAACAGAATTTATTTTATTTACTACAGTAGTGACACATCCAGTTTCTCCAATTTTGAGCTGACTTGTCCTGTTTTTGCAGGAAAACTTTGGTGTCCATATCTGAATTAAAATATCACTCCACACCTTCCGATAAGCTATAAGCAACTCAAAATCCTGGGAGATAATCTATAGGGATGAACTCTGATGTTCCTGTGAAGCCTTAAGGTCAGAGCCTAAGAAAAACTAAAAACAGAAGTGCTTACAAAGATAAGAACATAATTTTGCCAAGAGTAGTAAAGAGAAATGATAATGTTTAAACCGAAAATTAAATTTGAATAGCAGAAATTTTTATTGAACAAATGTACAGAGTTCAAAACAAAGTCATCTCTGCATTTACACTCCCATTTTTATGATTCTCTTTGAAGTTCATTTTTTGTTTACATGAACTTGCTTACTTCCCAGAAATTCATTCCTCTTTCTATAAGTAGATTCATGAAGCAGAAATTATGTCTTCATGTTACACAAACTCCACACCCTTTGTGTTTTATTGTACTGCTGGTAGTTTGGTCTTGTTCAGATGTTTGCTTGCAAGGAGATATGAGGTTCTGGTTATGATAGTAATTTATTACCTGTTTTATTGTTGCCATTTGGCCTACGATTTTAAAGGTAACCTGAAATGTTTTCCTATGCAAAGTCTAGCCTTGGACTTGTGCCCCCAGTGCTCTGGGATGCTCAACATCCTCAAACTCTTGTGTGAGCACTGAGTACAGTTAACATAATGTTGAGGCTGAGCCAAATACTGAATGTCTCACAAAAGGAAAAGAAAAAAAAAAAGAAAGGTTCACCTTAATTTAACTTTTTCCACATCTGGCAAAGAATTGTTAATGTTTTAGCTTGCAAAATACTCTCCAGCATTTGCTGTGGGGGTAATGTAAAGTCACTGCAGTTCACTTTGTGAGCAGTCATCAACAAATCACTGTGTCTGAGGCATGGAATTAAAAAAGGTCACAGTGCAATGCTCCAGATATATACCCTGCTGGAGGGTGATCTCTGGCTGAACCCCTCTCATCTCTACTCTCTTCTGCTTACCACTTTAATTTCCTTTTGCTCTCCAAATTTTCCCTCAGAATACAAGTGAGCTTTTGACCAAGAGTGTGGGGAACAGGTTTCCCAGGGAAGTGGTCAGAGCACCAAGCCTAACAGAGTTCAAGAAGTGTTTGGATGATACTCTCAGGCACATGGTGTGACTCTTGGGGATGGTCCTGTGTAGGGATAAGGATTGGACTCGATGATTCTTGTGGATCCTTTCCAACTCAGCATACTCTCTGATTCTGTGACTCTTCCACCTTAAAAACCCTTCACCTTTGATCTATTGCTTCTGTAGCTACTGCTTCTGCTTTCTCCTTTTCATTGTGTTTAAACACCACTAGCATTTCCTCTCAGTTTTGAGACAGGCCCCATTCAGTCCAGTTTTCTGTTCACTGCAGCTCCATGCAAGCCTTAGCTGCAGTTTCAAACCTCTTTAACCTGTCAGGCTTCTCTGGCACATAGACTGAGCTCCCTTTCCATGCATAGCCCTGCTTTTATCTCTGGATGTTTCTGCAGCACAACCATGGCTGCTGTATGTGGATCTCACTGGAATCTCTACTTGGTCCATGTATGCCAAAGCTTTGCACAGAGCTGTGTGCAAAATAGTATAGCAGCAACTTCAGCTGGGACTGGATGTGCATTTTTCACATGTGCAAGTGATAAATACATAAACAAAAATGTGGATAAAAGAAAAGGACAAAGCCCACAATATCATGTTGAGTTTCACATGATAATTTTGCTGAATTTCTGCAATGTTGCTGCCTTTATAAAGGCTGTTGCAAGGTGCTTTTTTTTTTTTTTTTTTGAGTGTACCTTTCTTGTTTGCTTAATGACCTTTTTGGTTCTGTGCAGCACCTGGGGGAGTTCTTTTCAATGATGAGTACATGAGACAGAGAGAGAGCGCTAACACAGAGCAGTTTCTTCTGAGTTCAACAGCCCATGTGGATCTCACTGACCAAGGAGGTACTGTGTGTGAGGAGGACGTTTATATCTTTGGTTTCTCTGAGAACCAGAAAGGGTTGGTTCAGGTTTGTTTCTTACATACATCTTAGGCTATGCCAGCACAGCAACTGGTCACTTAGTGTTGCCACTTGTTTTTTCTTCTGTATTTCTCAGTACAGAGCAAGCAAGGATATGTGGATTCCTCCTTTATCAAGACTAGCAAAACTTAGATAGCAAATATTCCACATGTGGCTCCATTTATGGAAATGACCTTTTTAGAGCTGGAGAAAGTATTTCACCATTTCAATTTAGAAGAAGCCATGTTTAAAGCAAGAGTTTAATTTTGATATAAGGGGCTTTAGTCCTGCAGAGATGTCACTAAGTACTGGTACTAAGTTATTTCTCCTTGGGTCTGCTACCCCAGACTCATATCCTGTCTACACCCTACGACAGTGTGCCATCTATCTAAATTACTAAATAACTGCTCACAAGGTGGAAAGAGTCAGGTGCCATGATTTCCAAGAGAAGTCCAAGTCAGTTTCACTTTAGAGCTGCATCACTGGTTAGGATGGGAGTATTTTCTTTCCAGCAAGTCTTCCTGAAAACCAAGATTTATTATAATATAGACATTGCATGTTGACCTATCTCCATAGTTTCCACACTAGAGCTGGCAGAAATGTGAACAGAGGTATTCAATAGTGTTTTTTTCTTTCCCCTCTCAGTGTCTCTCCTCTCTTGGCAGTCAGCTGGTCCTCTCACTATTTTCATTCTAACTTCCATCCTTGTGTTTTCCTCTTACTCTAGGTGTCCTAATTTCCCCAGACTTTTCCTATATCTGAAGCTGAACTTCACCATAGAACTTCAGAATCAGTTTAGCTGAGGCTGAATTTCCTAGGAATTTGAACAGATTTGGATTTAAATTACATAAATTGGAAAACTCATTTTCAGTAGAGTTGAGTCTGAATTGAGATATTTGGTCTGGGCCTGAACTTGTGTTAGATCAAATCTCAACAGAGTTTTGAAAAACTTACAAAGATGGAAAGATTAGATTCAAGTCCAAAGTCCTAATCCCTGGATTTAAGTACTCTTGTGTCTGAGGTTCAAGTTTCCCATAGCAGATAAATACAAAATAGAGATCTATAGGTTTCCCTGTGGCTTATCTCATAGTTCTGTTCCACAGCTTGAATTTACATCCTTCTCATAATACACGTTAGTAGTCCTTTACCTCTCTGTCCTTCTGCAAAGGTATCAGATCAGGTTTCAGCTCTTTAAACATTGATACTGGGTGTGCCACCTTGTTCTGTAAGTCATTGTGCTTGTCACGCTTGCTGCACTAGGCTTTGGATCGTTTAGTGAGGGTTGAGGTCTCTGGCACAGCAGCTGCGGATCTGATTTTTCATACGCCACACTCCTGAACAACCAGCAGTAAATACAAACTCACCTCTAAGCATCACTCATGAGGTTTGGGGGCTGATTTGATTCCCACCAAAGTAATGGAAAAAAGCTCCTCTGATTGATGTAGGATCAGAACTGTCAATCTGGGGGTCTCCTTGCAATTATGATCTCTCACTAAATGTTATAAGGAGCAAAATGCTTCATTATATTTTCTTCAAATGAATAAGTCATATCTTTGGGAAAATGTGGTGTCTAGAATAGGAAAGCATGGCAGAAGGGTACGGATTTTCATGTCACAGCCGTCTTAGGATGCAATATTCAACAGGCGAATTCCTACCATGGAGTACACCCTTGGGTCTGCAGTGGTAAGAGATGCCAGATTGCGGGTGATAGCCTGACTCTGGTGTGGAACTGACAGCAGTGATCTCTGAAGGGAAAAGAAAAGATTTCAGGCACTGGAGAGTTAGGAAAGGGGGGAAATAAGGAGGCAAAACCAGAAGGATATCCCAACATCCTAATAAGCTTGACTCAGCCATTCAGCCCAAGCCCCATTATGTGAATAAAACTGAAACCCTAAGTTTTGAAACTTACACAGAAAAATCTCTGTGGAATCAGACACTGATGAAGAACATTGTAGTCTTGCTGTATGCATAGCAGCCTCTGCTTAAACCTAAACCCTGGAGCTCTTTAAATATTTTTATTTGTTCATGACTGAAACTGGACTATTAATTAACCTTTCTGTTTTCCAGCTAGATATCTGGAATTTTGCCACATTGCTCTCAATTAACATTTATCTACAGAAATGAGAGAATTATGAGCCTGTGCTTTGATTAAAAGTGACAATTTTTTATGGGATAGTTTCATTTAGCAACCAAGAAACTCCTTGGAGTTTCTAGAGGCATATTTTGTAAGGATTTTCAATGTAAAAACTGACTGGCTTGAATTCATTTGAGTGCTAGGGTGACAGGTTGCTCCTTAGCTGAGACTAAGTGAGCTAGATTTCACCCTTGATTGAGCTGGGAAAGCACAGGGATCAACACTCCAGATAGTATTTATAATTAAAGAAAAAAGGCAGCAAGCACAACTTACTCTACAGCTACATGAAAATTCATGGCTACTACCGTGGCAACAGGCCTAAAAAAAAAAAAGTGTGGATCCCATTTGCATAATTGGAATTATGATTAACAAAATGAGAGAATGTTTCCCATCCCTTTTACCCATGAAGCCCCCTCTCATTGGGAGTATTTGGCACAGTCATCAGTGAACCAGCCAGCTAAGGCGTGGTACACAGGGCACTTTGGGCAGTCGAGTGCTGGCAGAGATCTCTAATTTTGGGAGAGGTGCTGATTAGGGAGTGTTAGAATTACGAAGGGAGTGAAAGTGGAGTTCAAAACATAGAGACACAGTAGGAATAGGTGGTGAAGTAATGACTTTGTGTGTCATATACTTAGAAAATATGTGATAGTATTTCATCACAAAAGGATTTCAAACTTTTCCTATGGAAAGTATTTTTTTTTTCCTGGATATAGGTGTCTTCTGTAGGATCTTCTCACAGAAGATCTATTACAGGTGTCCTGTGTGCTCTAAAACCAAAGATAGTCCTGGCCCCTGGTACTCTATAACTTTTTGGAGATCTCACCCTGTTAGTTGAGATCTGAAGCACATATAGCCTGTCTGAATGTCCTTTCTCAAGTTTACTCATCAGCTGAAGCAGTACAATGTAGAGCTAAAACAGTAAGCATTTGTGAGTGTACCCATTGCATAGTTCAGGTATATCATAGATATTCGTATCATCTGCCTATAGAAATAGACCAGAAAAGGAGCCCCTGTTGAGTGTTGTGCATGAGAATTACAGCAGAATAAATGCTGGAAAATGGCATATCCAGTGGGCTAGCATAGCACTGAAATTAAGTGGTTTCAAAGACTGCATAAGGGACTGTCTGATATGTCTCCCTTGAAAGAGCTGGAGAGATCCAGCTGCACAAATATTTCGGTTGTTCAGAGGCTGCGGATCTTCTTCCTCAGCTCTGCTGCAGTTTTTGTATGTGTTCAAAACAAAGCAATTATATGAGGTTGCATTGTTTGAAAATGATGAAAACACTATAGCCTGCCATGCCACTAGCAGTCCATCCTTGCCACACCAATGTGCAGCTCCAGTTTTGCCATCTGATTCACTATGTAGATACAAGCTAAATTAACATCTGCATGCACATGTAGCCAAGACCTACAGAAAAATCTCATACTCAGAAATTCCATGGAAATTCCTAAATAATTTGTCCCTCTCATATGAATGTGTTTTCCCATATCAAGTTATGATAACCAAAATTTTGTTTTCTTAGTGACCTGTTTACATAATAAAGGCTATTCATATTATTGTATGGATTTTCATATATATCCATAGAATATAAAACCCCCTGTTTGTATAAACGTGTGAAAGTATGAAACTGACTGCAAGTGCAGTAATGTTATTGATGACCCAGAGCCATAGACTATGAACAGAATTAGAACATCTCCTGGAGAAATGGGTCTGCTACTGAGAACATTTCAAGTTGATAGGAATGGCAAATTTGTACATCGTCATTCCCATGGTTGAGTGTTTGGGAATTCACAAAAGGATACAGGAGTTAATAAAGACACTTAACTCTGATGGTTGAGCTCCTACTTGTTGTACAGTTTGTTCTTCTTTAAAAAAAAAAAAAAAAGAAGAATGTAAGAGAAGACTTTCAAGCCTTGGAGGAAGGCTGAAGCGGAAAAAAAACCTACCAAAAGCAGCTCTTGAAGTCTGCTGAGTTAAAGAAGATTTCAGTGAAATAAATTAAGATTGTCACAGAAAAACAATTAAAAGCCGCAAAAAAAGCTGATAACACAAATTTTTGAAACTGAATCATCAGAAAAATGGGCTTAGGTTGATACTGTTGAGATGATAAACCCATGAGGTAATTAACTTTTTGAGTTCAGAGGTGTGAATGAGTCGGTTTTTATAGGGAGAAGTAGTTTCTTTTGCTCAAACAGCACATGATATGGCAAACTGGGGATGGAATTACAAAGGCAAGAAAGAAAAAGTAGGAATAAGAGCAGGGGAAAGGGGAATGTAATGTTCATTGCGAGACCAGGGCTGGGAAACAACACAATCTTTTCTCAGAACTATAGAGAGTGAGGGCTGAGGATACAGTGAGCTGGCAGTGAACCAACGGCTGAGGAAATGGTAGAAGAAGGAAGGGTTGAATTCGTGGAAAATTAGTTTTCTTTCTCTGGGAAAGAGGTTGTTTTGTTTGTTATAGTCTCATTTGAACAGAAAGAGGAATTTGCCATCTGTGGAGATACCACTTCCAGAAAATCTTAACCTTTTCCTGACCAACCGTGGAACAGCAGCTGTCTCAGACACTAACTGCAGTATCTCCAGTCAGTCTCATTTTTCACTGCCATCAGTTTGAAACACCAGGATTCTTTATAACTTTATAATACAGAGGTTTTCAGTTCTTCTAACATGACCTTTAATGGCATTATACCATTGGAAGTATGAACCTCCTTTCTTGGCCATAACTCACCTCCATAAATATTATATACTTACACCCAGAGACATAATGCACAGTGTCACAACTTTTAATGTAGTGAAAAGTGATTGCTAGGATCTGTGGGAAGCTAATGTGATTACCTCTCCTCCATATTCTGAAGTAAGAAATCTACAGTGTTTATGTCTTTTCTGTTCATCAACGCTTGGGGTACTGAAATAGCCTAAGTGATTTCCTTCCAGAGCGATCTGGAGGGAAATGGGTAGATATTATTTGTGCCATAATCAGGTGTATGATGCAGCAAGCTAATAGTTAAATTTGAATTACAGTAAATTATGTTAGGGTGGCACAGGAAAATAAAAGCCAGCAAGAAGGTTTAATTCTATAAAGCAGAAGTTTTTTGTTAGGGTGGTCCGGAAAGATACAGGGCAGTAAAATTTGTAGATGCCATTTTGTAAAACGGTACAGGAATGTGTAACAAGCATGAAGAATTCACTGCTTTATTGTGAGGAAAGAAAAACCCTGGCTCAGGAAAATGTAAGTTGTATTCCTCAAAGATATGGGCTCTTGGAGAAATAGCTGAAGAGAACTGACATAAGGTTTTGAAACTCAACCTTCCCTTCGGAGAATGCTGCTCCACAGGGTACAAGATGTATTTCACAAAGCAGAATGTTGAAAATAAATGGCTTTTAAATGGGAAAGTTTCAAAGAAATTAAAAATTAAATTGTGAGATCTCATTGTGATAGTCTCTCTTTGGGGTTTTTTGTTTGTTGTTTGTTTTTTTTTTTCTGCATCACTTTTCTTGACTTTTTGTTTTGGAATTCTTGTTGCATTTCAATTTTTATTTATATTTTATTTATGTTCATGCATGTATGTGCATGTGTGTATTGTGACAATCTTTTAACAGTATTAACATTTTTTTTTCTAACTGAAGAATTTTTTATTTTTTCCTGTAAAATGTATTATCTGTATTTTTCATCTCAAATCTGGTCTAAAACACACTCTGGCATGCTGGAAATTCCCCATGACTAGGTGAACTCCATTTCCTGATAAGCTGGATTGGCAGCTGATGATTTGGTTGGGAAGCATCTCTCCAACATCTACATTTCTGGTTTCTTTGGTTTGTTTTTTTGTTTGTTTGGTTTGGGTTTTTTGTGGGTTTTGTTTGTTTGTTTTTAATATATAGATAATGGTTATTTTCTTGTCCTTGAATTTTCTTAAATTTTTTATTGTTAACTTCCCCTTGATAGTTACAGTAATGTGAAGATCCTCATAAGCTCTTAACTAGCACTCCTTCAACTGAAATATAGTAACTGTCCATAAACTCACAGCATCACAGAATAATTGAGTTCAGGCCTCTGGATATCACATACTCCACCCCTCCATGCCCTGCTCAGAGCAAGTCAACTAGAGAAGATTGCTCAGATCATGTTTAAATATCTCCAAGGCTGGAGACTCCACAGCCTCTCTGGACAACCTGTGCTAATGCTTGGTGCCCCTCATAGTGCAAGTAATTTCCTTGTATCTATTTGGAATTTCCCATGTTGGAGCATATGTCTCTCATCCTCTCCCTGTGCATCTCCAGGAAGTGCCTGGATCTGCCATTCCTCTACACACCCATGCCACAGCTGCTGTTTTTACTGGGCATCTCAACCAGTTAGCAGTACCCAGACTGTAAACTGCTGCCTCGCAGCCTGCACAGTAGCTACAGTTCAGGGATGTGCTGACAGGTGTGGATGGTGGCTTATGAAATACAATAATATGGTTGCAAACAGCTCTGCTGTTATCTTTCACATGATAAATAAAAGATAAACCTTTATCTGTGATTTGAATACATTTATTTTTACCCAGTATGGATGAAGGAGTTCAGATGGTGCTGTGTGTTTTGCAAAGGCAGTAGGTCTGTCTCTACTCAGATAGCACAGTGGTTTACTATCTGGAGTCCCTGGGAATTTGCAAGAATTTACAATCTTAAGCAAAAATATTTTAAACCATTCAATAGTTATCTGGGATTCTTCACAGTTTTAATTTACGAGAGTTGGTTTGGTAATTTAAGAACAGTGCACTTGACCTGAAAGAAAATGCATGTACAGTAAGGTTTCTCACTGATTATCACATCTGGCTGATCTTCTAATTTGTTAGTTTATTTTGTTAGAAAATGAGCATGAGAATTTTGTGCTGGCTGGCAAAAGGCTTTGCTGGGCTCCGTGAAGCTCATGTGGAGCCCTAAAGAAGAGATGGTGTGATGGCAGCACAAATAGGTGGAGGCTGAACAACAGGAGGGGTGGCTGGCAGGAAGGGCTGTCCCCAGAGCACTGATTCAGCAGCCAGGACCTAATTGTGCAAGAGGAATGGCACTTTTAAGGTGTTTACATTCTCTTATCAGACCAGTCAGTGTAAATAATGCTTTTGTCAGCAGTATGGCTGTGACCAAAAATCTTTGCAAATGCAGTATAAGGACTGTCTGGACCTCCTACTGCAAGGTAAATAATGCTGTTTGAGCCCTTGGAAGTCCTTTGGGAAGGAAGAAGAGAGATATGATTCTGCCATGGTCAGAAAGTTGCTTCATACTATTTCATTTAATTTCAGCCATTAGCTTCAGAGAACCTATGCTTGCTTAGGTCTTGTTCAAAGTACCTGAATGTTCTGTGATTAGAAGGGATGCAGCTATGCAACATACCTTTTTATATAGGCTATATATGTTATAGCTGGTTTCATAAAATGAAAAGCTTTCCTTACTGCGTGGCCATTAAAATTTCGTATGTATGCATATTTGCTTAATAGAGTTCTTTAAGAGCCTCTTTCTGGACCATTACAGCAACAGGTTGTGTATTTAATTTCTAGGGGTAAACAGAGAAAATAGCAGTAGAAAAAAAAAAGAGACTGAAGTGAGGTTTGTGATTTGTAGTGTTTTAACTTATAAGATGAGGAGTTTTCATTCTCACTCTATTCTCACATAAAAGAACAGAGAAGGAAACAAAAATGTTACATTTTTTCAACCAAAGATGAATTTTCAACCAGAATGTAGGTATCTAAATCTCTGCTTACAGTCTCAAAATTACCTAGCATTATATAGTCCAGTAGGACAATTAGATTGTCCAAGGCAGCAATTAGACTTGAGAAATTTAAACTTGAATATCAAGTCCCAGAATCAGAGGGAGGGCACTGAAGTTCCAAGCAGATTTACATTTACTTTTTAGTCATCATTTTGCATCTTTCCAAAATGTAATTGAACTAGCAGCTGAAGATACTAAATTGCTTATCGCAGTAAACCTACCCCACTGTATAAATCTGTGATACACTGCCCATCTGTGTGCTTTTCTCAAAAAGGGTACAGTAACATTATACAAGGTACAGAGAAGGTCAACAAATATCATTGAATATATGGAGTAGCTTTCATACCAGGAATACTTGAACAGACCAAGATCCCTGAGCCCAAGGAGAGATAATGGAGGGAGGATAAACAAGCATTTGATAAACATAGTGAAAGGGAGAAAATGTATGTGGGTTTAACTGCTTACTGTTTCTTGTGGTAAAAGAATTAAGGGGGGATCAAATGAAATTATCAGGTTAATGAATAAAAGGAGATGAAACTTCACTGTTGTTAAAATAGAATTAATTGGCATCAGGTATTGTGGATACTAGGGGCTTCTGTGGTTTCAGAAAGTAATTAAAGTAGGAAGTTAACTATCAAGCACACTGAGAGCTCTGAAAGGATGCAATAAGTCAAAGCACTATTTAAGCAATTAAATTTATTCAGTAGAGAACATTTTAACATAATTTCCAGTAGGATGTTTATTCTGTTTTCTCTTTTTAAATAATTAACTCTACCACGTTGTGTTTTAAAATTGAATTACTTAGAACAGGAACTATCTTGCATGTTTGCTCAACACTTTTGAACTGATGTTTTGTAAAGTGACAAGTGTTTTTGTGGTGGTTTCTAAATGATCAGCACTAGTGCCTGATTAGTGTGAACTTGACTGCTTTTCAGGAGGAAAATATCTTAAGTTAAACTATCTGCAGTAGAATCAACAGCAGTTCCAAAGAAACAGTCGTGTCACTGCTATGCTTGTCATCTTTGTGTGTCCTGTCGACATCTCGGTGCGCAGGAAGCTGACTGAAGAGATGTCACTGTGGCTTGTACAAACAGGTAAACCATTATGCCAAATGCAAATAAGTATCTTTGCAAATTTTGCTATAATGACAGCAAGAGAGTGGAGCTACAAACCCTGTCACACAAGTGTAACTTTCAACAGAAAAGTATCAATTTTTTACTCACTTTTACTTCACTTCCACCCATGCTACAAAATCTTTCTCCAGGCTAAGCACCAATTATTGCTGCTGACGTTCCTGTGACACTTTGGGTGAGAGACACAGAAATCATCTTCTGGATGACACTGACACAAATGAGCAGCCTGAGAACCCATATAAATCCTCTGCTGTGGCAGCTGCCTGCCTGTAACAGACATCTTCAGGCCCTGTCCTTTAAAACACTGTGAATGAGTGGGAGCTGAGCTACACCTCAGAAAGCTTTCTTGAAACAGTCATGAACAAATAAAACACATGTAACTGTACTTGCACACTGCTATGCAAGTAAGTCTGGGGAAACAAGTATGTGTAAGAGAAAATGCTCAAAATAAACACTGAGAGTTTAACCTCATTTTTGTTTATAGAGAGTCTTGTTGAACCTGATTAGAGGATTGTTGTTTAGATTTTTTTTTTTCACACCCAAATTAGATGGTTCTTTAATCAAAAGGGGTGGGGAAACACTCTTTTAGAGTTAAGGACCTTCAGCTCCTGTAATCTTTGTGAGCAAGCTGCAGTGCATGGGTCTGCCTGCCTGTTCTATGGTAAACAAGGTCTCTACTACTGTGTTCAGCCACGGCAGCCATAATGATAGAGTTCAGACATGAAAATGTGCTTATGCTAGTGCTACCTGAACAGATTGATGCTGTCCCTGGTTCCTGGAGGGGCCTGATCATTCTTAAAATGCCAACAGAAGTCCTCACCTTGAGCAGACAAATTCCCTCATCCTCCCTCCAAGTTTTATTTTTAAGCGGAAGCAGATAAGTTGTAATTATCAACAAATAGGAGCATCACTGAAAGACAAGTTGCTTCCTTGAAGGTAAATAATTTACTGAAATCTTGGCTTTAGGCAGACGAACTTTATAAACTGCTCTTGCTGTTTCTCCAGTACAGTATATGCAGATCAGCTGTGGTTTGTAATCTGTGAAGGCGTTATTGTTTGCATTACCCCCATAAATCTTCCTGTCTATTTCATCAGGGAAAAAACATTTCTGCCTATTACAAGAACATGACTATTGTAATAAACTCATGTTATGACAGACTGTAACTATTGCAAGCAGTTTCCCCAAAGCCTACAGCCACGGTGTTGCATAGCCTAGAAAGAATCAGCAGATCATGATCAAGCTGCACAATAATTCATATTTTCTGTTGGTCCTGCTTTGCCGTAAGGACTGGTGATTAAAGGCCCAGTCCTCCAGGGCTAAATTTGCTGCTTTTTTTGCCCACTGCTTGTGGAGAAGGTCAGAGAGGAGTTCTCTTGCCCTGGAGAGAACTCTCTCACTGTTGCAGAGGGAGGGGAAGGGATGTGAAACGCCCCTGGGTGGCTGTGGCACACACCCACAGAGGCGCACACACCCGACTGCACCAGCTCTGCCTGGAGTGGGCAGAAATAAGCTCCTACCAACCAACAGGGACACAAAGTGGTGACTGTTGAAGTTAAATATTTCTAAAATCGCTCCCCAGAGCATTACTGAATTTGTTGGAACAACTCTCTGAACTGCCACTGTTAGAGTTCAGCACACAGAGCTGTCTTGCAGAGATCTGCAAAGATGTGTACTAGTGCTTAAAAATCGCATTGAATTGAACAGGGAAACGGCTTTGATCTCAGGTGAAATCTGACATGGGCTATTGTGGCATGCAAATAGTGAGCAGAAAGGTTAGTTTAATGATTTATGCTCAGTCATGAAGTTATATGGTAGCTAGATTTCCGTTTGATAGCAATATCTCCCCAAAAACACTGAGCCTAAGAATTGGCTCCTCTAGCCAAGTTAGACTACTGAAAAGCCTTTTTCCTCATGATATGGATTAAAAAAATTGCCTAACAGAAAAGCAGTACAATCCCTCTACGTTAAGTGAATTGAAAATTGTTTAATTGATAGCTCTCAAAGAGCAAGATTTTAAAGGCTTTGTTATGAGAAAAAGCAATTTGCGATACTGATTGGTTTTGCCTTCAGTTTCTATGAATCCCTGACTGTTTACTGAGCCTGCAGGTTTTTTCTCTGGAAACCTCTTGAGTTATAAATCCATTACTACTAACACTGTATCCGTGTTTGACTGGATCTCCCAGAAGGACAGGTTTGATTCAGATCAGGTGTGTCACAGGATCGCATTTCTGTGTAATCATCCCAAACACATTTCTGTTGCCTCTGTGTGCTGGCCTGGCTGGTGAAAACCTAGAGGGAGTCAGGCAGGCATGGTAATGGGCCAGGCATAAAGCCTGCAGGTACCAGTCAAAGTGAACCCATCAGGGATTTTTACTATCTGAATTGTCAGAGTGAGTTTATTCTATATCAGTGCTTTGCACATAGTGTGCTGGTATTTGCGATCCCAATCAATATACTTTAAATTCAGATTTACACAGCCTTTGCCATACCAGCAGTAACAGCCATAAGTGTAGAGACTGTATTTCTCAGGTCTTTGATTTTAGGATGAGGACAGATACATTGCCTTGTCCTGCCAATGTCGTACAGGAAAAAACCACCCTGTGTTGCTGCCAGATGCTATGAGTGAAGTATCACAAAGATTTAGAAAGAGGAATTTTTCTTCTTTGCTCACTTTGTTTGTATTATTTGGTTTGCAATAAGTGGGACTATGTCTTCAAAATATCATTTTGTCAGCTCTTTCCTTCCTACCCCTCCCAGAACAATAAAGCAGGAAAATAAAACAACCTTCCCTGTGAGGGAATCGATTCTCCAGAAGAGGAAAGGTGGTCTTATGACTTATACATGTTTCATGTATACTATATTTCACTGATTTTCAGCCAAGTGACACACAAAAGACATGCCACTGACACAGGGATGCGAGCGGGCCAAGCAGGAAAAAGTAAGAAGAGGAAAGGAGTGATGGATGAAAATTAGCATGCCCCTAATGAGTGTTGAGGACTGGGTTTTGTGCAGTGGTTTGAGCAGAAGCTGGTTCTGCCTCTATGTGATGAAGTGGTACCTGCAGCCCCAAATTGGTTCTTGAGAGTTGCTGAAGAGGTCGGGAGAAGACCAGGAATTCCAAGGTGTGCTGATGCAGGTGCTGAACTGCCTTGCACAAGAGAGGCTGTGAGTTCACAGCTGCCTGCAGTCATCCACAGCTGCCATAGGTGGGACATCGCTGTGCCAGGGACCTGAACTAGGTTTGATCCATCCTCTTCTAATACCTACATGTCCCTCTTCATTACTCTAATGTTCCACTTATTCCATTGCTATATGCAATACCAGCTCCTCCTTGCCTTTCCTGCTCCAAGATGCTTTTAAAGGTCTATCACTAAACTGTGATAAAAAATCAGTCACACCAGAAAAGAAGAATTTATCAAAATGGTACGGGGCTCTGGGCTTGAACTAAGAGAATAAAACATCTCTAATACAGTTCTAGGGAACTAGAGCAGAGGAGCTAGCTAACCAAGGTGACAGTAATATTGCACAGATACGAATCCTTAAGCAATAGCTTATAGGAAATGTGTATGAGGTATAATGAATATTACTAAGTTTGTTTCAAAATGAAGAATATTAAAAGTTTGTTTTCTTTGGAGAGGCATAAGTTAGGGGAGTTCAGCTTTTTTATGCTGTCATGGTTGTGCTGACTAAGGATTACTAAGAAGTTTTACTGTTGGTGTACATATGTGAAAGACATTTTGAATAATAATATATATTTATATACCAAGACATTAATTATGCAATCTCATGATGCAACTATACAATGGCATTTATTCAATATACATATATACATGCACACACACATATATCTATATGAAAGAAATATATTTTAATTGCCAAAATGAACATTTTGGACAAAAAATAGCAATTTCTTTTATGAGGGCCTAAGTTCGACCTAGCCACAATCAGTGATAATAAAGAATGCTCTGCCTGTTTAAAGCTGGCTTTCTGAGATCAGAAGACAAAAAAAATAACAGATTTTCTTGCAGCTGAAATATAATTAAATCCACAACTGCTACCGGTGTCACATCTTCTAAACAAAGTGAAAGGCAGATCTGTGTTCTGTCATAGCATACAAAAGTGGAAATGTGAAGAGAACCAAAATTCTTCTGTTTCAAAGGAAAAGCTGAGTAATATTTTTGTTCACTCAGGAATGACACTAGCTGGCAAAGAGCTGAGGCAAATGCAAGCCTGAGAGGTTCCCTGCTGCTGAAAGACTTTTCACAGGCAAAGGGAAAATGTGGGTGTAGGGAAGTGAACATGAGCTGATGTGAATATAGATGAGCTTTTCGATATTTGATCTGCTGGCCTGACTGGCACCACCAGCATGTCACCTCCCAGCAGAACAGACCATTCCCCAGGTGAAGATGCTACAAGAAACTTGCACTTCAAAGGCATAGCAATTTCAGATACTGAAGTCTCTCATGGGTAAAACAGTTGTGAAGGAATAGAAGGGGCACTGTATTCACCAGTGGATGATTGAGGTGAATGGCTATAGGTATCAGCTTTGTGCTCCTCTGAGGGCAGGTGTGCGTGAGTTCTGCCTTGCCCCAAGCTGAGCAGGGCGAAGGGAGGTGCTCATATAGTGAGTGATATGGGCACAAAGGTGGTAGCAGTCCCTGATGTGAGGAAAGCTGGGGAACACTGTCACCTCAGGCTCAATGTCCTGCTGATGTGTGGCTCTTCACTGATTCCCCAGACTGGCATCTCCATTTGCCTGCAAATGCACACAGGCATGCAAAGCCATGCTGCCAGCAGCCTGCTCTCAGCTTTATTGCAGTGCATAATGGTTTTATTTGCTTTATCCCTAGAACTGTCTTTGTTAGTTCTCTGTGGGGAGCAGTCATGCTGCAGAAGACTTCTAGCAATACTGTAAAGTAAAAATTGTGCCTCTTTGCAAATCTGACTATTTCAATACGTTTAAGGGAACCAAAACATTCTCCAGCACAATCCTCTAATTTAGGATGCTATGAAGATTTCACCTGTAGATACAGCAGAGACTTTTATGTTTCCTTAGGAATATTGTAGTATGTCTGTGTTGGATAACATATAAAAAGAAAGAAGGGTTTGGATCTGAATGAGAAATCTTGGTTGAAATTGCAGGGACTTGAGCAGACACTTCTGTAATTAATTATGAAATATCTATGCTTTTAACACAAGATTTAACAGGATTAAAATTCTGATGCTTTTGTATTGCTGTGAAACTTGATTGGCAAAGTGATAAAGCAAGTCATTGAGAAATATGAATTTTCATAATGAGAACAAAGACTCTATGTCAAAGGAAAATGAATTAGAAAAGAGGTTGTTTTCAGCACAATAAGACTTTGATTTATTTTGGTGTGATTTATTGCCTGGATAAATTTGGTGCCTGATATTAAACTCACCTGTTCACTACACTGTAAACACAGACACAAAATCCTCTTTATTTTGCTTCCTGTAAGCTGTCAACTGCAGCTGGATTGCCCACATTCATAAAGATTCTCAGATCTGTACTTCAGCTATGTGGTCTGCAGGGCCTCCTCCCAGGCGGGAGTGGAGTGTTTTAACATGTAGGGGCAGGAAAACTGCATGGATGTGGCAGATGTTGCTGGGAAGACAAGACGAATGTTAGTTGCATTTTCGCATAACCACCTCATCTGTGAGCATCACACATTGAAGGAAAAGTTGGCGAATTTTTGCAAATACATTTCTGTTAATAGCACCCTGATCAATTAAAAAAAGTAATGTAATGTTTGCAAATACCCAAATGTTTCTTTTTCATTACTTTTAGACTTGCAATCTACATAAATATGAATCATTTTATGTTTCACAGGAGAAGAGACTGTGGAAGTCACCAATTAGCCATGCCACTAATCATCTGTACTATACCTCTGAGTTTTAATTTTCTTAGCTAAAATTCATCATTTCAGTTTCTTAGCTAAATTCAGTACTTGCTGCAGTCTCTTTGGGCTAGAAAGAAAACTAAGAATTTCATTTTCCTCCAAGGTGTATGACTGTCACCTTCTCTAATTTATCTCCCATCTTCCGGTCCCTGATTGCCTCAAGGAAAGGCTCAAAGAGGTGTGTGTCGCTTTTTTCTCTTACACATCCAGCTTTCCTTTGCTCTTTTATTTTAAATTTCCCTACAGCTCTCTAATTAATAGAAGACTAATAGCTTTGGGGGGTTCATTTGGATTCATGTTCTGTTTGGTGTGTTTGTTTCAACCACATTTTCTGGAGACTAAGGCAAAACCTTATTTTGATTCTTCCAATGGAGGAAAAGGTTGCATGTGAACCCTAGAGATTCAGAAAATCAGATGGAAAATAGAAAGAACAAAAATGCAATTTTGCTTTGAAATCTTGTAAATCTTTGGGACCTGACTCGTGGCTGTGCTGTACTAGGATTTGGCAATGGTATGATGGTTCATTTCTGGCTGCCGATTCTCCATTCTATGCTCCTTAGAAGTGCTTCAAGGAAAGAGCTTCTACCTTTCCACTTTTTCTTTGTTGGATCAGCTTTCCTGCCTATACACTGCTTTTGTAGCCACAGTGGCCTCCACACTACTCTGTTCATCCTCACAGTGTTGCTGTTAGGGAGATGATCATAGCTACTGCAAGTGGAGTGGAGGCAGCGGGGCTGTGAATACTTTACCTGTGAGGCACGGCTCCCAGGCAGGATGGAGCAAGATCCTCTGGCAGAAAAGCACCTTATATTCTCCAGTCACACTCCATCACCTGTAAATGGCCTGAGCTCAGGCAGCTCACAAATCCCATCTGTACCTGTGCAAGAGACATTTCTGTCTCACTCCATGGGTTCTTGTCTCCCCGATAAAGGTCACAGGATACGTTTGCAAGGGCAAATGGGCTAGGTAGAGGCTTCACAGAGACACATGACCTGTGTGCACTGCATGGGAATATGGGTGCCCTCGAGTGCACTTCAATGTGTTGGGTGCACATAGAGTTCTTCCCTTTGAGTACCAGCTGGGCTACCCTAGAACATGCCCTGAAGGTACCTCTGCAAGCAAGTAAAATGGATGGGAGGTGAATATGGCCTTGAGCCTTGACTTTATGACACTGCTGCACCATAAAGGAGTTGCACTCCAGAGATTAAGGGCATTTAGGCTGGTATCTGGCTAAACTGATTCTTGCATGTTCCTGAGATTATCATAATGCCCTGCACAAGGTCTGCTTAGCTTGAGACCCACTTGATGTCCTTTGGTGTCAATGAAAACAAAAGTTAAGGCTGTAATGCCTGTAATGCACCTACATTTTTGCTCTCAGGGTGCATACAATCCTTCCTCCCAAATGCCTCTGAGCTGCTAATACCTGCACACTGAGAGCATTCACAGCTCCAGGTGTCTCTACCTTGCCTGAAAGGCACATTTTCTGCATTGTACCTATCCCAAAATATGAGTAGCAGGAATCCTGGTTTCTGCAATACACTAAAAGACAAAAAGCCTACAAACAAAAAAACCCAAACACCCAAAATCTTTCCCAGAAATGCTAGAAACTCAAGTCCTGATTCCTCTGGGTCTAAAACCATCTCTCCTGTAAAAAATATCCTGCAGTGGGTCTCAGCTCTTCCAGTCTGTATAAAGTACTTAAATGTTCACTGGATGAGGCTGAAATGTTCATCCCAGATCAGTGCTCTAACACCAGGGTATGAGACTATGGTTTTTTTCTCTCTGGCCATAAGGAGAATTTATAAATTCTGTGCAAAGCAGTGCCATTTGACACTGAGAAGCCTAGAGGGCTTCCTTATTTAGGAGACAGAAGATCTCTGCTCTAAGTCAAGCAGAAGAAACTGAATCTTCCACCTCTAGGGTGAGTTCTCATTCCCCTCGGCTATTGGGTGTCACCTCTGCCACTACATCTTCCTCCTCTTTCTGTGTACAGTCACTGACCTGGTTTAGCTTGCCTCTGATTGCAAGAAGGAATCTGCTTGCAGTCTGGATTCAGGCATCTTTGCCTTACGAGAAGTTTAACTTACTACTTGTTCCTTTCCTGGCATTCCCTAAGTCCCTAAGTCATGTTCAACATCTTTGCACCCATCTTGATCTCCTTATGGGGCAAATGAAGAGCTTGTGAAAGGCAGGGGGTGCCTTCATGCTGAAGCGTGAGAACAAACCATAGATATACATATATATCCCATAGATACATTTACATTTACTCAGTGTTTTGCCTAAGCCACGGAGGATGTCTCTGAATGTGAGTGAGCTGCCAGAATTTCTCACAGGTCCCACGCTCCCATCTGAAATGGGACCGTCCGTCTCTCTTCTCCCCCTGCAGATCCATTTCTATCTTTAATGCTTTTCTGTGCTGATACAACCTGAACTCTGTGCCTGGATTGTGCCTGTTTCAATTTGTTTATGTAAGCCTTTGAGCAGGATTTGTGTCTTCCTTTTTATTCCACATTTATATCACCATTATTACTATCAACATACCTGATTTCAACAAGACCTGTTGGACTCTTCTGGGATATGTAGAACTTCTTGCAGGATAGAGCCTTGGATAATAAGTGTATGTGGCCACTTACTCACTTAAAGCTGCCTGATTACCAGGTCCATCCTGTAATCTCTTGATCGTCCCACATATGTTTATTTGGCAGAAGCAGAGCTATTGTTAGCCAGTCAATATTCCTCCACACCATGTCATAGATACAAGACTTCTCACGAAACTTCAGCATTTCTGCTTCTGAAGACAATCCTGCACAAATGAAAGGTCTACATTTCAGTCTGAAGATTTCTACTGCGGCACAGAAACCTAACAAGATGGAAGATGGGGTATAAAGGGAGGGTGTCTCACTGTCTCTCAGAGAGGGGAGGATTGATGACCCAGTGCCAAAAGCAATGATTTATTAAGTGAGCCATGGCTGCTGGGTCTGTGAATAGGGCACATCCTCCTCATATTCATCATATGTCTTTAAGTACTGTTTGTGAAAGACATCTCAGGTGAAAGGAACTTGGTATTAAGGACACCTAACTGTGGGTGGTATGTAGAGCAGGGGAGAGAAAACTCCCCATGGCTTCCTCCTTAACATCTGTCATGATCAGTAGAACCTAAGAGCAGTGTTTTGGAGGGTGGCCTTGTACTCCAAACACTAATTAAAATCAGAGTGGGAAGATTGGTTTGGATAGATTTTCTTAGAAAGTGACAGATGATGAGTGCTGATACACAAAATTGCTTTATTTTTTGTGTGATAACTGAGATTCAAAACACGCTGGTTGGCTGGAGACTGAAAGGCAGAATTGTTTGCCACAGGAAAGACTATAGGGTTGACGGTGAAAAATTAAAGCAGATTTTGCAACTGGTAGTATGACACAGTTGTAAGTTTTCTCGCAAGTTCAAAATTGGCACGATGATTGTAATTTTTAAGATCAATTACCAAAACACAATACGGGCTACTAAGCTTTCTTTCAAAACTAACTGGGACTTGTCAGGAAAAAAACATATTAAAGGGATTTATCTTTTGTTTACTGCAATGCTAAAGACAGAAATACGTTGTCTTTTTTCAGTGGTCAGTGTGCCAGTTTGCAGTGTTTTGGGAATGTTTAGCCCACTGCCTATATTGTCAAGTGGAAAGAGGGGCATCAGCTGGATGAGCCATAGGTACTGACAAAGTCCGTGGAAGTGTATGGAGACAGTGAAGAAAAGCCGATGTCTTGTTGACTCATAAACAGAGCAGGCAGGAAAAAAACAGGGAGAATTCCCCAAGTTTATTTGCATTGTATTTGCCAGCAAAAGAGATAAGATTTGGGCTGTGCACGACAAGTGGGACTTTTGGACATGCATCTTAACGTCACGTTATGATCGTTCTGAAGCGCGTGCAATTCAGTAACAAGGGTTTTAGCTACAGAAGGCCAAGAAGAACCCCGGTTATGCTGCTTTCCCTGCCGAAGCTCTGGAGAAGAGGAAGCCGCCGCGGGTGGGGGAGCCCGGGCTGAGCCGGGCCGGGCCATGCCGCAGCCGCCCCGGGNCGGCCCGGCCCGGCCCCGAGGGAGGGGCGGGCAGCGCGGGGGCTGCCCCTGCCCGGCGCCGCCGGGGGACGGCGGCGTCCGAGGCGCGCCTCACCCGGGCGGGTGGCAGGAGCTGCCTTCGGGCTGCGGGGTAACAGTTCTGTCCTGGCAGCAGCTGTCGGAGAAGTCACTCGAACAACCGTATTCAGACAACCTGGCAGAGTCCTCCTGAAGAGCGTCTATTTTCTCCTGTGTTCAGTGATTCCTGAAACTCTGGAAGGTCTGGGAATCCAGAAAAGTTTTCGGTGAATACTATAAGGCCTAATGTGAATCATGGGCAAGCTGACTAAGACTAGATTAAAGAAAAATCACAGGAGAAAAATATAATTAATGCCAGTCACCATTACTACATGTGAAATCGATACTGTAACCTAATTTGCCACCTTTTTTTTTGTGAGCTGGCAAGTTAGCTTGATAAGGACGATGGAAACGACAAAATCTGACCCAACACCACATGAGAGAGCACTTCAGAAAGCCAAGAAAAATAAAATTAACATGGCATGTGTTACATTGAGTGCTGGCCAGCTGACATGTCTTGTAATTCAAACAGAGAATCATCACATAATCATTTCGGTTGGAAGGCATGTTTGCATTTTGTGTAGTCCAGTCCTTTGCTCAAAGGAGTACCAGCTTCAAAGGCAGATCACGTTGCTCACGGTCCTGTCCTGCTGAGTTTGCAATGTCTTCACAGGTGGAAATTGCACAATCTCTTATTTAGTATGAAAGTTCCTCTTCCTTAAACAGATTTGTTATACCAAAGTTCTTTGAGAAATTCTTCTTCTGTCTGTGACATTCAGGACTTTTCCCAAATATATATATATGCACAGAACTAGTGCAATTGAAATTTGAAAAGAATATTAATGCTGAAGAAACTAGCAAATGTCAAAGGGGTAGTATTATAATTCAAGTGACCTTTGATTGCTTGTTTTAACATGGTTGACTATAAGGTCATTGGAGAGAGAACAAAAATCTTAGGTCATACAGATGGCATGGACAAATCTGGGCTGGGGAAGAGTGATGATCAGAAGGACATGGTAAACAGGGTGAATAACTGTCTGAGCATGAGGTGGTGGTGTAGGTCACTGAAAAACAAACTTCTGTAACTCCTGAAGTTAAAAATATGAGGAAATTGGTTAGAAAAGCTTATAGAGTCTATGTCTGTGCTATTCAGTAAAGTGTGCTAGGTTCAGTTCTCTGTATGTGTGGACAATTGGGGTAGCACAGCTTGCCTCCATACACCCAGATATCCCTGAACAAAGCAACCTCACTCATGTTGCTTGCTTGAGCAATTTGTCCCATGCCACCCCTCAAACCACACTCAGGCATTGGCTGGCAGAGGCTGGTTCACATATTCCCCAGAATGTGCTATGGAACAAACCGTGACAGAGTGTGAGAAATTGTGTGCCCATACTTGCACCTGCACTTAGTTTTCTCGTGCAGACACTGATGTTAGTTTTGTGCTTAGCAATGGTTTAACAATTGTTGATGTTTTTTGTCCAGTCTGGGCGTTCACAGGACAGGAAGAATGCTACCCCATTAGCAAGTGTGCAAAGTCCTGAGAAATAGCAAAATGTGCCTCGTAATGTTTATATTGACTGGGAAGAAGGTAAAGGAGGAACCTGGCTGTAATCTGTGAATAATGCAGATAGTTGAGAGACTTTGATGGCCAGAAGTTGAATCAAAACAAGTTTTGACAAGAAAGAACCTCTCAGCTTCATAGTGCTAGTCTTACAAGTAGGTGTATTTCTTGTAGATGTTCTGCAGTTTAAAACGGAATTCAGGCAAATCCTATGGACTGTGCTATGTAGGAGGGCAGGATAGATGATCCCAGCAGATTCATAATCTTTTAATCTATGAATTAATTAACAAGATTTTGAGATATGAGTGAAAGTTTGGCACTTGCTTCTGTTCTGCCAAACAGCGGGATTGATAGATCTTCAAGGCTTCACATTTCATCACTACCTTACATGACTATATACTAACTGGGACAATTCCCAGCACAAAATAAACTTGGTTAAGCCTTTTGCCTTTTGTATACTGGTACTGATAATTTTACATTCTTATCTCACAATATGTTATAGAGACACCATAGAATCTATTAATCTGTTCATTACAGAAGATTTTTCTTCTTCATAACATACTGGTTTTTGGTCATTGTGCTTTTATTTCTCAGTTAATCCCTATCTTCTAATTAGTAATTATTATCAGTTTCCTTTTTCCTTTATAGGGTTAATGTCATACCTGCCCTCACATTCCTTTCCTAAGGGAAGCAAAGGTTGCCCTTGGCATTTTGGAACTGTAGCTTAATGAATATCTATAGAGTTTCTCAAGAATTTCATAGAATTATTCACACATTTGTCCTTTTAAATCACAAAATGAATAGATTACTGGTTTGGATTTCACAGTCTTTACATGTAACCCATGCCAAAAATACCGTTTTGTCATCAAACTGCTTTCAACTCAACTCTAGCATAGATTTACTTTATATCAGAGGCAATTAGTCTATAATTTGGAAACAATTGCCTATACTTTTGCATTTGTTTGGTGGCCACAGAAGACATTCAGCAAGCTTCATTCAAATAGAAGATGTGAGTGATAATGCTTTTTTCTGCTCTGGCACCACATAACTCATTATGGATATAGTCATCTAGCTAGCTGATTTGATTTGATTTGATAACCTGCAAAATAGGCCACCTGTTCACGCATCTTTAACTTCATAAGTGACAGTATTAATTCATAAGCTTTCAAAATAATTTTCTTCCCTAGTGCCAGCAACTTGGAGATTAATTGTAGAGGAGCACATCTTTATCAGTCCTCCAAAAAGAGCAGCTTGGTTGTAAAGAGCCTGTGGTGGCTTCACTGAACACTCAAACTGAATGGGCAGATCTTTGCCAAACTTTTTGCCTGTAGTGTTTTCTGAGCTGCACACCCATGATGAAGTACCTTACATGATGTGCAAGGCCATCTCCTCTGTTGCCTGTGCCTACGCAGATCCTAGCAATGTGCTTTAACGTGCTGCTCATGCCGGGCTCTGTAACGCTGCCACGTTGTTCATTGTGTAACTCCTCTCCCTCTCATCTGTTATCCAGCTCTCGGTGCTGATGATTAGGGAATTATAGTTTTCTTCTTTTTGTGTTCTTTGGGCTCATGACTAACCTTGTTCTCAACATATTGATTTAAAGGAGTGTTCTTTGAGCCTCCTTTTTCACTCACTCCCTTTTTATTAGTTTGCCACCTTCCTAATTTGTACAGTGCACTTGTCTCCTAAAGGTAAATTTTTCTGTGGGTGTGGAGGCCATCGGAATACCCCACCTTTTCTTTCCATATTCCACAGTTTCAAGCTTACTTACTATTTACCTCTTTAAAAATTGGGAAATCATTTGCTATCTATTCTCCTTTCAGCATGATAGATCAAGTATTTCTGAAAATGCAGCCTTCTCTGGTTTATTCATCTTTTGTTCAACCTTCTGAATTGACAGGAGGTCAATCTCTTTAGGACTGGATAATGAGAATTGCTGGCAATTACTGCTTGCAAGTATAAACAATCATGCCCATGTGCTGAAGGGACCAAACTAATGTCAACCAATTAAAAGCAATGAGAAGAAGACCATAGTTCCTGGGCTGGTGTGGACACTGGTAGCCAGTAAACAAAACTCTTAGCCTGGAAGGACTGAGATGACTAACTGCTTTTGTTAATGTTACATCGCCTCTTTTGAATGCTTTCAGGTCTTCAAAGGAGTCACAATCCATAATTTGAGAAACATTACTGAGTATCATGAACTTCATAGGACACTTGTCATTAGTAGGAGAAAAAAAAATCAAAGAGATGACTCAGTCTTTGTTAAGGAAATGATATTTCTGAATCCATCTGGGTCATAAATAATCAAAGGATTCCTCAACAGACCCTCTTGCTCCTTACAACACAAATGACAATAATGTCTCATATATGCAGATAGAATTCTCTTCTTTCATGGAAAGGTAATAAAAGTCATCTGCACAGTATTAATGAAGTTTCAGTCTGATTCCTATTAAAGGCAATGGAAGCTCTTCTGTTAGGTTGGAGGTATGCAGCAGTTTATGTTATTTAAAGCATTAGGATCCCACTGAGGAAAGTATGCTCTATAGGCTGAACTGTCTGCATGGAAAGCACATGAAACAGACCAAAAGACTTTCCTTAGTAAAAAGAAACTCCAGGCAAACCCTAGGCCAGTGTACACTTTTGCTGGCACTAACAATTTTTGAGAATTGCATAATTAGAAGAGGAATCCAAGAGAGGAGTTGCACGTGACCGTTTTTCAGCAAAGCTTTTCAGATGGGCCTCACACTACTGAAATCAATGGGACATTTACAGGACAGGATGGAGCTTTAGTAGTTTGTTGGCTGCAATTCTCCATTGACATTTTCTGGGGCTGCCTGAGGTCAGTGCTGTAACTAAGGCTAGAGAGCTGCAAACTTCAGCTATCTAAATAGCAAACTTAGTTACATTTTACTTCAAAATGTCTTCATATTGAAAATTTAGAGAAATTGCCCACTGACTGTAAGTAAAGTTCTTGCTTAACAAATTCATTCCTTGAACTGTTGCTAGGTGTGGTTTCAAACCACTATAACCTCTTAAATAACAATAAAACATGACTCTTCAAGGAATTAGAAATGTGTTTCAATGATGTCCCTTCTGCCGGCACAATTTGTTGGTTTGCTATGTTTTGCATTAGTACTTTGCATAGAGACAAGAGAAATATTCTACATATATAAAAATACTGTATCCTATCAGGAATTACATTTAATACAAATAATATCAAAAGACTCCGTCACATACTGTCAATTCTTAGTGATTTAATAAAATGTCCATCATCCTCTATGTGTAAGTTTACAAGTCACAGCCTGTATGCCTGTGCTTAACAGTAAGTTACTGCATTGAACTGGGGAGGGGGGGGCAATTAAAATTTAGAATTGAAAATCATCTGTAGACAATCAGAGTCCTAAATTAGACATCGTTATTAATTTAGCTGTGTAAATCTAGACATTTTACTCTACTGAAACAGAGAAAAAACCATAACATATGGACCATTTAATAAGTCTATAAAGGAACTTTTACAACTCAATAGTTTTTTGCTTTTAATCCAAGAGAAACAAGGTGAATAAAATAATGTATTTTACAGGAAAATTGTAAGTCAAATAATTCTGTATTTAGTACTACATGTATATTTCAAAAATATTAGCAAAAATGCAAAGGTTATAACTTTATTTTTAGTAGTTTATTTTTATTCAATCAAAACCATGTATTTGCAACCAGAAAGTTTCAGTTTTATCTAATTAATTAATTAATTAAGCAATCAATCTATTATACGGATGTGCGTGGTTTTAGGTCTGAGAACATTTCGAAGCAGATTATTCCACATGGTGATACCAACTGCTGTGCTCTTTCTGGATCACAGCTTCATAATTTGAGGTTGTTAAGGAACACAGCATGAGACATGATCAGATTGAAGCCTTTCTAAACCTGGAGTGCCAAAAATCAAGATAGCACTATTTAAAAGTAAGCTCAGATGTAGCTTGCAGCATGGTAGGCAGCTTGCACATTTCTACAGAACAGGAAGGGATTAATATTCTCTCCCTGCAGGCAGGAAGGCAAGTTTCCACCCTCCCCCCTACACCTGCCAATGCAACCCGGGGAGGAAGAAGGGGAATGGATGAAATACAGAAGAGAGGAGTCAGTGCTGCAACTGTGCTGCTGTGTTGAGGGATAATAGCTGATGTCTAGGACAGAAATGACCTCAGGGGATGGCCCCAGGTTACAATTAGAGTTGTTAAAAAGAAGCATGAAGAGCGGGCTAAGTCTGTTTATTTTTCTAATAGCTATTGGAGGAATTTTAACAAGAATTTTTCTGTGAGGTTGTTGATTTTATCTGAATAATTTAAAAGGTGTGCCAACCACTCCTGTGAATTGTTTTAAATTGATTTATTCCAAAACAGTTTTTAAAAATCTGGCTCTTGTTACTTGTGATTTCCCAATGGAGCATGTGTGCTCACTGTCCTCCTTTGGATTCCTTGTGTACATTTAATGAATGCAAGCTAAAATAAATTCTGGTTTTATTATTCTTTTCACAGCTTAGCTGTGAAAAATAATGGCATTCTTATGACATCTCAGGAAATTTTTTATCATTTTGGATGTCATGCTAATGTCTTGAACCGTGAAAACAGGTATCATCTATGGCAGTTTCACAGAGGAGCTCTTCCCCTGTTACCTAGTTTTTCCTGTCTTGGGAGAGTTTCACAATGAACATTTAATGTGAACAAACCCAATATAATCGGTAAACTGGGCTGCACTAGCTGTAGGATAAAAAGACTGTGATGGTATGGTTGCATGGGCAGTGTGTGAGCGCCTCCACATCTCCTGTTCTGGCAGTGGCCCGGGCCACAGATCATGCAGAGGTTGAAAAGAAGCAAATGTGTGCAGATGGGTGCAGCAAAACAGCCAGTGATACGAAGTGACATCTCCAGCCCCACATCCCCAAAAAATGTCTTGGTTCTGTGCTTTTTTCTGAATTCCATATTTCCCTTTCTCCCCTTGAGAGCTGTAGCTCTGGCTCTCTATTTCTCTCCAGTGCTATGAGAGGAAGAAAGCACAGGTTCTCCATTGACAACTGATCTAGCCAACCCATCAGTAGGGTAGATTTTGGACATGATTTCAACTCAGCTGTTTTACTCCTGCACTTCTGATATTGTGGTATTGAAATGACTTGAAATTGTTTTTTACTAGCCCCATGCTCCCATGCATGGTTTACCCAACAACATTTGACTGTGGCCATTAATTTTGCCTTGGTAATAAAAAGTGTGAATCCTTTAAAACAGATTTTTTTTTTTTGTCATGAAAATGTTTAAAACAGATTTACAGTTTCTTTTAATAATGATGTCAACTGTTACTTTTCTTCAAGGTCGAATTTATATTTTACTATCTGTCCGGCATTCTTTGTGATTTTACTACTCTGTTGGGACAGCAGCATCCTAATGCCATAGAGAGAGGTGCATTGAACACAGAGTGACAGCCTGCAAGCAGCTAGTTAGGTAGATGAATAACTTCTGTATGGTCATGGCCTATGAAGTCCCTTTGATTTAATGCCTACTATGGGTGCTCTGTAGATGTGTCCCTTGTGTGGGACTCTTTAGCTTCATTTTTCACTTTTCAGAGACAAAGACTGAGCACATACTGCATCTAGTATAGCAACATGAATATACCTGAAAGAAGTATTCAATAACAAAAGACATCCTGTAGTAAATCCCATGAGAAATTGTATTAGCTAACTTAATATTAACTACTGCAAGTAGAGCTGACCTACTTGTAAGGGTACTTCAACTCAGACATTGCTTTTCTGCTTATTGAACTTCTCTTTCATATTTACGTTCTGCGCGCATTCGTAGCCGTGCCCTGGGGTGGTTGCACAAATGATGTTTTAGACATGTAAATCTGACTAATAACACACCCACCCATGGTTGGCAACCAACCATGAAGCCTGACACCCAGAGATGATCTAATCCCTGGAGGTATCTCTGGCCTGAAGGAAAGCAGGGAGGGAAGGGAGGGGCAGCTTCTCCAGTGGGTGAGCTACACTCTGTGGTTCTTAGTTTTCGACTTGCTCATCCAGCAAAGCATTGGAAGAAGTGTGGGCCCTTGGGTAGCCATGTCTGGTTTGTGAAACACCTCCTGTACCATGCCTGCCTGCAATGGTTAACACATAATTTGGCACTGCAGTTTCTGGATTTCCAGAGATCTCTCCTTTTTGCATAAATTCATTCAAGTTTATAGATAGATCAGCTTGGAAGCTGAAATTTTATTTTTCTACAAGATGACTTTTTTCTGATGATCAGGAATTGCAATCTGAAGAGGGAACCAATAATTTCCTCCACCAGGCACCTACTCCACTATAGGAATTGTCCTCAGCATTACCACTTACTGTCAGCTGCAGCAAGGTGGTATGTGTGGAAGCGGAACTTTTCCAAGAGGTGGCCAAATCAGGAATACCTTCAAGAAAATCATCAGAGTTCATAATCTCAGGCCTCTCTTGAGTTGCGTCACCCTCTTTACCTGCCCCAGATCAGCATCCAAACTAGGAGAAAAGTAACATAATTTCTGGTCTAGTTTCTGGTTTCAGTTTTCAGATATGACTAATACAAATGTAAAAAGAAGATAGAATTTGGAAGAAAGAACACACAAAAATACCAGCCTCTTGTAAAAAGTTCTTTGTTGCCTCCATCAGCAATGGGCTGTCTTGTGATATGTGGTGAGTGGACAAGAAAGCAATTCTGGATCCCTCACTGTTCAAGAGAGGTTCAAGTCCTTTTAAAACTCCTGCCAGGTTTTAGCCTTCGTTGAACATCATAACTGAAGTTGCACTGAAGTAGGTAAAATAGTACCACTTTATTTGTTCATGGTTTGATGTTGTGGTATCACAAGATACCTCCTAGGAAATTGCATAGCTCTGGGAACTTGACTACAGGTACAGTGAGCTTTACTTCCCTAGCCATTTTCCTCCTTTTCTTGATTTTCCCTTCATGTACATTTCTTTTCGGGTTTATCCTCTCAGCAGCAAGTGCTGGTGCTGGGCGGGGATCTGGCCCCAGGGATTTGGGAGGGGAGAGCTTGGATGCAGCCTTTCCCTCCCTCCAGGGCTGCTGCGGGCGTGCCCTTCAGTGCCAATCCGAACCTGCCAGCTGGAGTTTGTTGAGGAGGGGCCCTGCTACACCCAGTTCTTGACGGGTACACTCCCCTTTAGGGTTTGTAGTACCTCTGGCGGTGGTAGTAAACCACTGCTTCCCCATCAGCAAGCAACATCAGCCTCTGCTTTGCCAGCCTCCTTTGCAGTAATGAAGAGAAGAAAAGGGTTCCCTGGTTTATTTTACTCCCTTGTGTCCTTTATAGGTGCTGTAACACTGACCCAAACCTCATTTACATGTAACTCACTGCACTTGTCCCCTTAAATTATAAAGGCACACAACTGTCTATAAAATGGCTTAACAGGTACCTATAAGCATATAATTAGCATTGCATGGGTTCCTCATCTGGGCTAGTACAAACAAGCACAACCTTCTGAATACTGACACCAGGCACGGGCTATATGTCTACCAGAGGCAAAGCAGACATAAGCAAGCCCTTGTTGTTACCATGGGGTTAACCTAGAGCCCCACAGATCTGAGTGCCCCTGAGGATGCTCCCTTTTCCTTGCAGACATGCTGCTAGACAGAGCTTTGGGGTTTTTACACTGGCTCATGGTTTTTACCAACGGGTGGTCCTGCTCAATGGCTGTGTGATAGACCCTTGCCTGAGCTGAAATAAATCTGGAAATCTGCACTGTTTCTGCAATGCTTGCATGGATTAGCTACCCCATATGTGCACAGCCAGCCTGAAAGTCCTGGGGATTTTAGATAGTGTTGTTCTTCTGTAAATCTATAGTACGGCAAGTTTGAAAGTATCCAAGATTCTGGATTTGCCAAGCTTATTCATGTTATTCAACTGAATTAGGCATGCATGCCATGCCAGATATGTTCCTGAGCTTTCAGATCTATTAAACATCCACAGATCATTTGTGCAGTCAGTCTGGATGCTTCCTGAAATGTTGGGTTTGTAACACATGGTCTACAGAGCTCATTCACACATATTTCCATCTGGGAAATCCCAGAGAAAGTGTCATGGAGTCTGTATGTGAAATTAACGCAATTTTCTATCCTTAAGGGCATCTCAGCTTGCCAGAAGTCATGGTTTTATCCTCTGAAAAGAAACTCTAAAGTCCTGCTTGGCTAACCTCAATTATTTGGCAATTTAATGTTTGCATTCTCTTGTCTTCAGAGCAACTGATATGAGCCTGCTCTCAGGACTCAGGAGTACCACCAAACACCCAGAGGTAAGTGCTCTTCTGGTTTTCTTCCTCAATCACTTCATATCTATTCCTACACTTTTTTTTTTCCCCTTTAGTGTACTGGACTCACTTACAGGCTGTCTGCCAGTATAGCAGTGTGGTGTGTGATGCTACTAAACATGGACAGTTGATCCTGCCTTGAAGAGGGAATAATTTGTGAGACCAAGCTTGCATGTTGACCTCAAGTAGTGTGGTGCCATTACCACAGCCAACACAGGGAAGCTCACCGCCTCATCCCATATACAGGCTTGAGAAAACTGGACTGTTTCCTGTGTTAAACATAACATGAGTGAATTCAAGAATGTGTGTCATGTCACATAATACCAAGTGTGAATCAGATCATACTGCAGTGAAAGGAAAAGCCACTTTAGGTGCCCTTGAGAAGCAGCTCTCTGGGCATTTGGTTACAGATGCAGTTTCAGGCTGGGATGCAGCATGTAAGGACATTTTGCTGCCCAAGGGCAAAGCAGGTAGTTCTGGGTCTATCAAGATGTATTGGGCCAGGCAGAATACCATGCCTGTTTGTCTGTGTGTGTTTACATAGATACATAGGTGTATATGGGCTGCAATTATTTGGCAGGGGCTGAGTGGCTGCGATGTGGGCATGGGTCAGATGTAGGTAAGTATGGAAGCTGTGCAGCAAGAAACTCACAAGTCTATTGTGGGAGATCCCCAAGGAATGTGGGGTTTCTCCTTGCCAGAGAAGATGGAGATACTTGCAGGAGAGCCCCATGGAGCAGCGCCTCATCAGCAGCACGAGATGGAAGGGGAGGTGAATGGTCAGGGGGAGTTGGCACCCTGCCCCACCTGCCAAAGGGTTTGGGAGCCCTGCCTTTGTTTGCACTGTGTGTTTAGATTTCAGGCTTTGCAGGCAGACACTGTCCCTTATTATTTGTACAGTCCTTGACCCCGTAAGTCCTGATTTTTGCCAGGGCACCCAGGCACCTCTTCAGTATTAATGAACAATACCAAACCCTGTGACATTAAATCTTTATGTGCTCTCTACAGCAACCACTGGCTACACAGGCTCACAGAATAACAAGATGATCAGTAGGATATTCTTTTCATATGTGAAGGAAGAGATGTGTGGAAATGGTGGAAGAAATTGGTTTCCTGGAGGCAGCAGAATAAAATTTGAAGTGACTAAAGCACAGTATAGACATGTTTGTAGGACAGGGAGGGCATCTGCCAATTGTTTTCTAAATGTGTAAGAGGAAAAATTTTTAAAACACTGGAGAGTAAATACTTGGAAGCATGAGATGGGGTGCTAATTTGGTTCAGGAGTTAAAGTGGAAGTGAGGAGGTTTAGAAGCCCAGTGGCCCTGACATAGTGAGGGTAGCATCTAATCCTCTGAGCCATGGTTCTATAAAAGTGGATCACTTTTGTACCTCTGAGATACCAGGTCAATTAGATTCATGATATACTTTGAGAGAGCATGAAATCTTGGCAGCTGGAACTCCAAGTCCCTACTTGCAATGGCCTTCAAGGGCAAGTAATTACACTCGGCTCAGCTTATGTGCCAATATTTCACAGAATTAATGAGACAACTCTTTACTGAGTGTATAGGTACTTTGCCCTTTAAGATTAACTCAGGGGAGAACTGATTGCCGCTCCTCCCAGAAGTTCAAATCCTCTAAGACTTTCAGTGGGCCTTTATTTCTCTTCCAGCTAAGCTAAAGTGGTGTCAATTCAGTGAATTACAAAAAACGAGACACTCTCTAGCACTATTTTCAGTCACTTTTGAGACTTTTTGCCCTTTCCTTTGAAATGAAAGTAATCCACTTTTATGTGTTTGTTGCACCCTCTATGTTACTAGCACTGGAAAATCAATAGCAGGGCAGTCAGTCATTTCAGTGTTGTTCTTATTATGGCAAATGCAATAAATTATCTCATTGAGGGAATTGAAAGGTGTGGATTCTTGAGATGCTGATGATAGAGGGCTCTTGAGATAAAAAGCAAAGGAACAGAAAGGAGAGAAAATAAGCTGGTTAATGTCAGATGCTGAAATTATTTGAAATGTTTTCTAAAAGCAATTTTTTGATCATGAAGAGCATTTGAGCACTGCGGATTGCTTTATTTCTGTTCTTCATGTGTATACACATCTCTCTATCCATATAGCTTACATTTTGATCTAGTGCACATCCTTCTTAATCTGTTTTTGAGTTGAAGGTATGCTCATTAAAACCCCTAAAAGTCCACTTAGCGCCTCATGAAAGACAAAGGATAGCTTCAATCCACTGGAACCATCTGGAATGCCATTCCTCATCCTGGCATTTCAGAGGAAGATTTTGGGAAGCTTTGTTGTCTTAGCCTTTAGAAATGTATTAGGCAGCAAGTCATTGGCACTTGTTAGCTTTTCCTCTAGATACCAAATGTTCCCTATCTGGGCCCTCTTCCTTTTGATCTCACACCCTGGGTGACATACCTTGTTGGTCTCTTGTTACTTGCGATTTCCACAGGGATAGCGGGATGTTTCTGTTGCGTGTCCTCCTTTAGATTCTTTGTGTACATTTTGTGAATGGAAACTTGTGTGTTTTTTTTCTTGTGTAATAGGAAACAGGAGACAGAGCGTCCAGAATGTCACCTTAGACATGGGGTGAGTCCCAGTTTGACCTAGGGGGCTGCCGACTTTTCTCCTTTTTTGAAGAGGCTCTGATCACACTTCCCTACATAATCTGCTCCCCAACAGTGATAGCAATTTGGAGTGCAACAGAATGTCTTACAGGATTGACTACTCCAGTCAGTTTGGCTGCGTAACTGTAAAAGGAAAACAAACAAAAACTCTACACCTGAATTCAGAGTTCCCTGAGTGGAGAAGCCTCCAGAAATTCAAAATTATCATAAAAGCCATGCAGACACCACCACTGCATCGCAGTGGTCTGTCTTTACATCCCTCCTATTAGTCAGCTCTGTCTTTTCCGTATTCTGTTTCATACACTCACTGGGCAATCTGATGGTTTGCTCTTGTTAACTGGTTATCTTTGAATGGAAGACACAGGTCGCTTTCATTTGAAGAAGCTGGATCCTATTTCTGCCTCTTTTTAATCTTCACATTTTTTAATATTGTCTTGTGGTTGCCATTCCCTAATGTTTCTTTCTTCCTTTTTTTCTTGTCTCCTAGGGTATTTAGTTCCTTTCGATGTAAAAAAGAATATGCACAACCAAAGTGCTTGGAGTTAGGTATTTAGAGTGAGACATCTAAAACAGACACATGAAGAAGTAATGTTTATCAGAGCTACATTAATTTTCAACTGAGAGAAGAACCTTCTGAAGAACAGCTTTTTAAATTTAAATAGATTGTTCCTACTTTCTGGACAGCATGGCTGGATCTCTTCCTCATGGGCTTGTGACAAGGAAGGAGATCTATGTGTGACAGAAGTAGAAAAAGGGAGACAAATTGAAGTCCATTCTTTTATATGTTTCCCCCCAAAACCAAATAGTCAGAATATCCAAATGTGAAAATTTCGATTAAGATCTGTAAAGTATTTTGCGCCATGTAGGCTGCAACCCCTGGCTTTTATCTGCACTTACCTCAAATGAAAAGTTTTCTAGCACCTCGAAGTTGAATTGTATGTCCTTGACAGGAGGCAGATGAGCACAATTTTCGAGTGGTACAGCTGGATACTGATGGGTTCTTTTTTATCGCTTGTCAGGAACATGTCAGGCCTTGCTATAAGAACCAATACCTGGCTGCAGAAGTCATAACTAACTTCTGGTGGTGATTGACCGGGGGATGCACTGCAATCTGGTCCCTTGCTGGCTCATCGCTACTCATTGATGTTACCACCTCTGAGGCAACGGTGGCTTGGACCGCCAAGTCTATACTGTAAAATGGCAGCCTAACCCAAATGCCTCTCACCTTCAGGGTGGAGCGTGTGGGGTTGCCACTAGGGAGCACCACAGACCAGAGTGGGCTGCATCATCTCCCTGGGAGACCAGAGGGGACATGGAGATGGCTGTGGCAAGCCAGTGGTGCCCTGTTCCTTTCTGTAAGTGAGTGTGTGCTTGGCTTTGTGCTGTTAGCTAAAGTGAGGTGAAATGCACTGCTTGCCCAACCCCAGCCTCCCCTCACTGCCTCCACTCTGTGCCTGTGTGGCTGCTTGTATGCATGCGTGTCCAATAAATATGGTGCTGGAGCATGGAGTTGTAGCAGGCTTTGGGCTCTCCCCTGCAGGAAATCATATCAAGGCTGTTTGCAGGGTCCTTTATTCTCACATGCTGATTCCCCAAAGCTGTAGGATCTGTGAGATGAGATAGTATCAAGAGTAGTTTAGATCAGGAGAAAGCTAACATTATAGATGAGACAGGAATCAGTTGTCACCCACCATTTTGTCCAAAGTAATGGGACATGATAAGTGTTATTAGTGAGCCACCATGACAAAGTGGAGGAAGTAAAGAAAGAGTACAGTAAGACTAGGAAGTCTTGCATTTTGGGTGGCTATACTTGTCCTTGGCTCCATTAAATGTCCTGTTAAAAGTCCTTTATAAAGCTGTAGTTACTGGTGACACACTTGTCTGGTGGAAGAGCAGAACTTCCTGAAGGGTTTTGTAGAAAAAGGAAGAGTAATTGCCATGACCTTCTTGCAGCAGGGGGTTCGTCCAGGACTACAGGTGAAATGGAAAGGCAAAGCCTGTCTCTCTTCAATCTGTGACACATAGTCACACCTATAAATTTGTTACTTCTTTCAGAAGACTGAAAACTGGGTGTGAATTCCAGGGAAAGGGTTAAGTGTATCAGGAGATTGTCATCCTCCTGACTTTAAAACAAGGTGCCGGAGGGCATATCTTAACTTGACATGTTGCATTGTTAATTTACAGTTTGGGTGTGGAGGGACCTGCCTTCCCTTCTTTTTAATCTATGCAGGTGTGCACAGGACTTCAAAGCCAGTTGCAGTGGAGCTTATGTCTGTGAGAAAGCCTCAGCTGAACAAAAAGGTGCTGGGAGATGTGAAGGCCAGCTCCCTTGTGCAACTGCCTGTAAGTCAGTTTGTAAATGTGAATTTCTTCCTGATATTGTTTTTGCAGAGGGGGGTTATTCCTTTTCTATATGCCACAAGTCCCACTGCTGCAGATTTTAGGTTTTATGCTATAGTGAGATTTTTTAATCATTTTTAAAAATGTGTTTGAAATCACATAAGCACACTAGTGACTCTAGGTTGTTTTTTTTTTCTCCTCTGCTTCCAGATCACTTGTGAAATATTTTGGATTTCTACCACTGTTTTAATTAGTGGTATTTTAAGGCATCTCAGAACGGAGTTTTAACCCAAAAACTGATTACAGACTTTTCACAATGAAAATTCATTATTGATTATTTCTTATGTAAAACTGAGCTAAAAGCTATTCTACTGGTCTGGACCTGTTGACTAAAGCTGTTTAAACCTGGAATAGCTCAAATGCACAGAAACAGTGCATGGTGAAGCACAAATGCTCATGCTCTTCCAGACCTTATGTGCAGTCATTATTTGTAGGAAGTGGAGGTTGTTTTGGAAGTGGATTGGTAGGTTTGGCAGGGCAGGGGCTGCAGTCTTGCCCACATAGGTATTTGCACATAGGTACATATTTTCTCTTTCAAGCTGGGAGAAAGAGACTTCATCTCTGTATTCAGAATTATTAAACTTTTTACTTTTTTCATCTTTGACATTGGTATAGAACAGTTACAAGGAAATTAAGTGTGTCAGTGAAACTGAACTTCACAAATTTGCTAATTTATTTAATGGCTTCAGTACGGCATTGTTTCTTGTTATTGTGATCACAGTTATGGAAGGAGTAATAGCAATTGATTCCTTATGGCTCTACTTTGTTCAGTGATTTCTTTTATAGCTTTCTCTGTCCATTTTATGTTTCCACTTATGAATTTCTTGGACCTCCTGGAATGAAATTCAGCATTGCCATATAGGAGAGGGTATTTTACCTGCCATTGTACAGCAGATAATTTTACCCTTTGTCTGCATGTTTTATTTTTTCTGACATTTGGTTTTGGTCTGATGCAGAATGAGACTTGCAGCTTTCAAACACTTTTGGGGAAACACAAGGGCAGCAGTCTCTGATGGCCAGGTAGGCTGGTATACGTTCATGTGCCATGTAGGTGAGACACAGGGTATCTGAAAATGGCCTGAGAAATGCTTACTGGCTCTAGCTGCTGCTAATGCCTGACTTCAGTCATAGCTGGAAGTTGGCAGGAATGTCCAGCATATTTAATTAAAATGTTTGTTGCTGTAACAGTAAAATTATGAGTTTGTAAAACATTTGTTTTTTATAACTTTATATATATGTATCCTCTTTCTGCAATTCCGCTCATCTCCTAACCACCAAAGACTAAGTGAATACAGGATGGTCTGGGAATTTTGCTTTGCTTGTTTTGCAGAGGTCACGAGGCCTTGTAAATGCTATGCTAGTGGTTGGAGTCCCCTTTTGGGACAAAAAAGGTCCAGACCAAACTTCTGGCTTTATCACATTCAAATATTATTCCTTGTCCAAGGAAGGAATGAAATCCCATGATATATATGCATCCCAGCTGAGTATTCAATGTACCAAACTATTAAGTTTCTCCAATAGGAACAGTTCCATTTTGAATTAAATATTCATTAATCCAAAAAGAGAGAGGAGTTACTCTTCCACCAGCATTCAAACATAAAGTGTCCCTGAAGCTTCTGCTGTTAATATTCACCTCATTACTCATACTGATAAACAGATTCCTTGACCTTCTCAGTATGTCTTGTTCCTGTAAAAATTAGGTTCTTACTGTCTTTGAATCTTTGGAGAGTTCACAGGAATTGCACTGTGCTAAATAGATTCAAGATTGTAATTTCTGTGAGTGAGAGTTTAAATCACTGACCAGCTTCTCATGGTATTTTACGGAAGCCTTAAAGGTCAGGAGCAGAGTTTTAATTGGAAACTCAGCATGGAAAACACAGCCCAGGGAGCTGAAATGGCAACCTTAGGGGATGCAGGTGATATCACTGAACTGGCCAGGGACAAGAAAATACTGCCTAGAAAGATGGGTAAAATAAACGGTATATTAGGCTCTATAGCCTGGTCTTTTGGGAAAATTCAAGTTATGACAAAAACCTACATATAAATGATGCAGATGTCCTAGGCGGGAGAGATCATAGCTGGTGGCCAAGGACAAGTGTGCACAGCTTCCCTGGGAGGGTGCCCAGGCTCCAGTCATGCATATTCTTATCTGTTACTTTCGGCTGTTGGTGTCAGATGAACAGAAGTTGTCTTGTTTCAAAGCAGCAATCCAGTGCAAATGACTGTGTGACCTTTATAAAGGAAAATACTTGCAAGTACCTGATTTTTTTTAAGCTTAAGAAAAATTAATACAGATCAAAAAATAAAAATATGAGAAGGGGAATTAAAAGTATGATCTAGAAGGAAATAAATGTGGAGAGAGAAACCAAGAGAGAAAAGAACAAAAAAGAAATTAATTTTAGTAATTTTAGTAGGTTATTTAGTCCTCAAATGTTAGCCATTTATGTCAGAGCTGTAAAGTTAATTTTTTTATTTTCGTTGCTGAAAGAGGTTGCATATTCTTCTGTCCAGTGGTTGTTAAGCGGTTGTTAACTAGTTTCTAAATATGACGACTAGGCAGAATATCAAGTTACAATCAAAAATAAGAATAAATTTAAGCTTGCCAGTTACAACAGTGAATAGTCCTGTGGCAAGCAGACATTACAGTTTTTTCCTTGTGCTTGATATTTAGATGAAGAAAAAAGTATGTGTTTTTTTTCCTCTTATCCTGCACTCAGAGATGGCCAGGAGAGAAAAGGTCCGACCTAAGGCATCAGAAAGGCTGAAAGGAAAGGTAACAAGAAAACCCATGGAGTGAGGTGAGCAAGAAGCCCCTTTTGAATGGGATCCTGGACTGATGGGAGAAACAGTATGCTGCACTGTGATAGTAGCAGCAGAACCTTTCCATGCTTGTGAAGAGATGTGTACCAGGAAATATTGATTATTTGGTTTTAGGAAGGGAATTTTGTTAAGAAAGTTGAATAGAGATAAAGATGCAGACGGAGAGCATAAAGAGAGATAGCACACACATGACAGTATACAGGGGCACATGACAGTATATAGGGGGTGGACTGCGGGGGTATGTGCCCTTTAGCTCATTTCTGCTCTTTTCAAGGCAGTCTGGTGGGCCCCATAGGTCTCAGCAGCTCCCAGGACACTGAGCACATGTGGCCACAGCTGACTGGGGTATCTCAGAAGATGAGCATCTTCCATTGAATGCATTATTTATTTCTTTGCTCACCAGCAGCTGCATATGGATCAAAGTGAGCGGAAGTCCATCTCCCTGTGGAGAACTCCCATCTTTCTTTGCAATTCCTTGGGGTGAACTGTACTTTTGGGTTACTGGCCCATTTACTGCTCTCTCTCAGTAGTACCTGGCTTTGCCTGTCTAGGCCATTGCTGAAAAAAACCCTCAGCTAGGATCAACCCTGGCATATCTTCTGTTTAAAAATAATTTACTGATGTTCATCCCCATGAGATTTTCTGAAAGGTTTTGGAGACAAAAATTAGCAGTGAATGATGCCAATACATGGAATAATATTAAAGTTTTAGGCAGAATTTCCTACTGAGATGCTTGGAAGCTGATATGCTTTTAAGACATTTGACAAAACATTATTCTTTCTGCTGTGACTAGTCTGTCTGTAGAATGCATTTTCACAAGGTGCAGAGCTATGTTAGACAGGAAACTTATTTTACTACTTAGTTTCCTTTGTGTGACACCTTTGACCATTAGGGAATTGGCCATGTGTGAAAATAGGAAATGCAAAATGAAGTGCATTCGGGGAGCAGCCAAACTTGAGATCTTCTCTTTTCCAGTCTTCCCTTGTGGCTGTGGGTAATGCAGGACCCATAGATTAGAAGTTGTAATGCTCAGCTTTGCTTTTTTGTGCATGGTTGCAAAATGTGGGAGATTGTGGTTCTGAGTGAGAACAAAATCTAGAGGAACAAAATCTTCCATCAGAGGCAACTAGTTTTTAGTGGAGAAAAAAACAAACACCAGAACAAAAAAAGCCCCTAATAGCAGGATTGTTATCTGAAGTTAATTTTCTGCTGGGGAAAATAAAGTAAAACAGATTCTTTTTTTAGCAACTTTGTCTACCATGAGTCAAAATGAAGAGAATGTTTAGACATGCAATTTTCTGGAAATAGAATGACGGAATCATAGAATCACAGATTATCCTGAGTTGAAAGGGATTCACAAGAATCATTGAGTCCAACCCTTAGCCCTGCACAGGAATATCCCCCAAGAGTCACATCACATGCTTGAGAGTATCAATCAGACACTTCTTGAACTCTGACAGGCTTGGTTCTGTGACAACTGGGCAGTTGTTCCAGTGCTCCACCACCCTCTGAGTGAAAAACTTTTTCCTGATATCTAACTTAAACCTCTCCTGACTCAGCTTCATGCCATTTCCTTGAGTTCTGTCAAGGTCACCACAGACAGGAGATCAGTACCTGCCCCTCTGCTTCTCCTCATGAGGATGTTGAAGACCACAGTGAGGTCTCCCCTCAGTCTCCTCCTCTCCAGGCTGGACAGACCAAGTGACCTCAGCCACAATGTTTCCCCACAAGGCCCTTCACCATCTTCATTGCCCTCCTTTGGACACTACCTAAGAGCTGAATATCTTTCTTATATCGCAGTGCCCAAAACTACACACAATATTCAAGGTGAGGCCACCCCAGTGCAGAGCGAAGCAGGACAATTCCCTCCCTCATCCAGCTGGTGATGCTTTGCCTGACGCCCCCAGAACATGGTTGGCCCTTCTGGCTGCCAGGGCACTGCTGACTCATATTCAACTTGCCATCAACCAGGATGACCCCCAGTTCCCTTTCTGAAACACTGTTCTCCATCCTCTCATTCTCTAATGTATAGACACAACCCTGTCCCAGGTGCAGAATTCAGCACTTGCCCTTGTTGAAGTTCATATGGTGGTTGCCCAATCTCTCTAATTTGTCAAGGTCTGTCTGCAGGGCCTCTCTGCCCTCAAGGGAGTGGAAACCTCCAAATTTAGTGTCATCAGCAAACTTACGTAGTATTCCTTTGAGTCCTGCATCTAAGGACTCAAATGTTGTTAATAGGAGCCTATAAACATAAAACCATAAATGGACATTTGCAGAGACTGTCCTGATTCAAAGCTAGGGAGACTTGCTTTTCTCTTTCTCTCTACTGGGTTTGTTGGTCCTATTGGTCTTTGAGCAGCCCGTGAATAGGGCAGGGTCATACTGAAGGCACTGAAGAGGACACAAAGCTGCCTTACCACTGTCCTCTCACTATGGCTCTGGTCCCCACTGTCTGATTGAGCCCACTCTTGTTTAATAACAAACCATCTTTTATTGTGTTTGATTCCAGTGGGCCTGGAATCTGCCCTGGCTTGGATGCTATGCAAGGTCCTCCCAGTGTGTTGGCAGTTTTCCCACCTAGAGGTGGTGGCATGCTTACAGAGCTGGGAGGACTAATCTGGTACTTAGTTATTGGATCTGCCTTCTATATCTCTTCTGGGGACTGGTCCCTGACTTGGATTCAGACTACAGCCCAGTACGAATGCGAATGAAAAATAACAGATTTCTCTTATGAAAATACTTCCTTCCAACAGACTTCTTAACTTCCCCTGCATTTGACACTTAATTATTTAAGTGGAATTTGAGACTTGCATCTAGTTTTAGATCATTGGAGTGTTCTTTTTGAAGTATTTTTATTTATTATTTTTTAGGTTTCCCTCTTTGACTATCTTAGAGCTCTTTGTTGCTAGTAATTATGAAGTCATGGTTAGTCAAAAATGTGATTTTTTTAATGTACCATGTTGTAAAACTGTGTGAAAACTGCCTTCTCTCCCATCAGGAGACTAAATGGGCTCCTTGGCATCTCTGTAGGTGCCTCCTTTGCCAAGGCACATGAAGGCATACACACCTCCTGAGGATGCTGCAGCTTCCTCTAGTCAGGTCTTTGCAGCCAAGAAGAAGGTGGATTGATCATGTACTGGGTGTGTAGACCTCAGAGAAAGCCCACGGGAAACCCTGGACTATGTCAGTCTAGGTACCTGTTTACCAGTTCCAGGTTTCTGTCAATTAGCCAGTCATAATCCACTTTCAAAAAATTTCTCCTTAACATACAATATCAGCAAGAAAAAAATTCACATCCCAATAACTCATAAAACTTGTTCAAATTAAATGAAAAATAAGAGGAATGATGAATGCTTATTTTAAAATGCAGCAAATAGAGAAGATACATCCCAGTGCTTCATTAAGTAAAGAAAAAAAAGTCTGAATAGTACTGCTGCATGGTTTTATACTGCTGCTACCAAGTCACGACCTGATGTTCTCTGCAATACTCTGATTAATAATATTTAATAATATATTAATATTATTTAATAATATAATAATAATATGGTTTCCTTGCAAAGATGTTGAATATCACGCAGTTGTCCATTCTCCAGAAAGGTGAAAATCCCAGACACGTGCATGTGCCACAGAGCAGTGCTGCATGTTTGTTTGGGTAATCTCCTGAACAGTAAACTCAAAGTGTTGGGATTGATTTTTTTTTTTTAACCTCTTTAGTTAAAATAGCACTAAGAAAAAGGAACAGGAGGAAAAAAAGCAGCTAGGTTACATGTAACAGTCTGTCATACATCATTACACCAAAAATACATTCCACTGAGAGCAGAGCCGTGACTTCTTTACCTGCAAGTGACAAACCCCGTCAACTGTGCTACAGAAATAACAGGCAGAGAAAAATGGAAACAGGCTCAAGATATTTTACTATTGTTGTCTGGTTCCAGTGCTATTACAGTTACCAGTTACCACTGAGAGCACTACTGAACCTAGCGCTAGCAGCATGTATGAGCGACAGCAGGGCTTTGGCAGTGTCAAGGGCAGCCTCCCAGAGTCCCAGTAAGCCATTTAAGGAGGAAAAAAAAATTACTTTGCCCTTTTGTGCCTGGAATCCGGATGTCTGGCAGAGGGGGCAGAAGCGGAAGGGAGTTAGTTGCAGCTCTGCATTGTCTTTCTGCTCGCATTGCTGACACGCCCCGATATCCTGCTGCACAGATCCCTTACAGCTGCCTGGGTTTAGCACCTTTGGCTATAGGAAGGGCTCAATGCTTTCCCACTTAGCATCTTGCCAGTCCCCTCTCTACCACTGCAACTGAATAAATCTCATGTTCACAGCATTTTATAAAACATATAGGCTTGACATTAATATTAATATTTATTTTAAAGGTCTTTCTGGTTTAGACTTTTCCCTAACTTGCTTTAATTGAGCAGTCTCACCCTTGTACCTCCTGAGTGGCTTTGCTGTTGCAGGTCCATGATTGCTGCTTACCCACCACTCACTCGTGCTTTCTCCCTCCATCCCCAGGAGTCCTGGTTCTGCACAATCCTGGCCAACTGCGTCATCTTCTCTTCTTCACAAGTCCTTCCTGCTCTGTCACTGGCATCTCCTCAGCCCTGCTCCAATTCCTGATGGTCACCAAGATGTAAAACAATTATGAGTATTCAGGGTATTCTTGACAGTGGTTGTGAGCTGAGGAAGACTTGGAGGATATTTTAGTTTTGCATACACCTCAAGTCAAGGAGAGAACCCTCACATCATGAGTGCATCGTGCATAAGAAGAGTGCACAGGACCAGGTCTCTGCAGCTCCAGTGGCAGCATCTCAGTGCTAATGAACTTGAAACACATCTTTTTACACAAGACATGGGATCATATAGTAACAGTAATGGAAATGAGCTGATGTAGATTTTAAGCCATATTTTGTTCAAGATTTCTAGGGAGAGGTTGCAAATATAATTATTTGCCTTTGGCTTATGAATGCCACTAACCACTGCCTGTAATCATATCTTTCCCTCACTGAGCAAGGATGTGGGGGAAGTTTGTTAAGGAGGCATCATCGAAGTGAAAATGCCATCATTTATTTTCAGTTGAAATAAAAGTAGTGCTGCTCATGGCCCCTCAAAGGCAGGCTGTGGTTCTGCGGCTGGCTGCTGCTGCTTGAGGTCGATAACCCACTGCTGGCCGATGCAGGCTTCTAGCTGCTTTGCACTCCTGGCAGACCCATCAAATCCCCTGTGCTGAACATGAGATGAGCATATTTTGATCCCAGCTCGTGCCCTCTCCCCCTGTTTGTTTGTGCCTCAGACATTTAGGTTACACTGACAGCACCATCATCTCACCTAGCCATCCACTGGGTCCTGCTGGGGTCATTTGAGATCTTGGGTCTGTTTACAGTGAAAGTAGCTCTGCATAGGACAGTGATGGGGACATGTGCAAACATACTGTAAACTCGCTCCTGAATGCATCCAGTAATTTAAATTAGTCTCTTTGCTCCTTGTTTTCTAGGTTGCTGGTCCTCCTTTTGGTTGTGTCTCTGTTACTGCATTATTCTGCATTATTTCACAACTCTCTTAACATCTTTTTTTTTTTTCTTTTTGACCATTCAAAACAGCAACGAGCACTGTTGCCCTGTGGTGTTAATGTCTGTATGTGGTAATAGTAAATGCCATTATTTCTAGTCTGTGATCTGTAGTGCCATAAGGATATTTCTATATGGAGCAGTTTCAATGGTCAACTCACTTTAATAGTCGTTATATATAGAAGTCTTGCCACACACTCTTTACCCCCTAATTTTACATTTCCTTTCATATTTTTAAATATATTTTAAGGATACTCTTTTCAGCAAACCAAACAGATATGGTACATAAATGAAAGATGACCTTTATCCACAAGGAAAGAATTCTCATGAATTGCAGGAAGTAATAGACTATATGGGAAAAGCACCTCTTGCTCTTTTTTTAATATACAGCATTTCCTCCAAAGTTCATAATTGTAAAACACAGCCTTAAGTACCAGCCAGAAGCAACTCCTGAGTATTTAATTTTATTCAGCTTTACACAGTTCCCTGCCTTTGTCCTTAGACAAAAGACTGCAGTCTATTAAATTTGTCTGCTCAATTTGAAATGAAGGCCATATTTAAAAGACTTCATTGTGCACTTCTATAGATAGACAATGCTTTGGGGGTTATTGGAATGTTGGCTGCAGCCATCTACTACTATTTGGTATAAGTAAATGTTTATTTAACAAGGCTTTGAAATGGAATATGATTGACAGACTAGCATTACTCTTTCCATTACTTCACCTATTCACTATGTTTTTCTAAAAGCCACAAGATCCAGACTCCAGCTTACAAGATACACCTCCCAGGACTGCTCTTCTCCCTCAACATCTCCAATACCTTTCAGTTTTCCTTTGCTCACATGCTCCTACCTTCCAATAATCTGGGTTTTTCCTCTATGACCATTCTGCATTACTCTCAGTAACAGGCACTCCTTTACTTCCAGTCATGCTATTTTTTGTCTTTCTGTGATTGTCACCTCAGTGTCTGGATAAACCAGGCCAGCTCCATCTGCCAAACCTTTATGCCAAGCATGTCCTCTCCTTTCAAGTAAAACAGCAGAAAGACTCCCCTGCTCTGCCAGGCTGGCAGGAAGGGGCTCTCATCTATTCCTTCTTAAAAGTGTTGGATACCAGAAATTGGCCGCTCAGTGCCTCTCCCTCCCTGATGCTGGTAAAATGTTTTTTATCTCCCTTTCTACCCTCCTAAGAGCCAAATATTGTTTGAAGAAACCCTTATTTTTCCCTTTTTCCTATATTTGCGTTGTCATAGGTAGTGCCTATTGAAGTACTACTTCTGAGAAACTAGTTTTTTGGGTAGGTTAACCTTTTCTGACCTAGTCCTCCCATTTGTTATTCTTGACATGAGAAGAGAGAGAGACACAAAAGAAGAAGGCTTCACAATGTTGTTTCTTTATCAGAAGCATGTTTGTTTATCTAAGGGCTAGGATGTTTGATCCTTTATAAATTGCTCTGTTTTCTACTGAGAAAATTTTCAGACAAGAATCACATTCATAAAAAAAATCCAAGCCCCAAAACAGAATAATGAAAAATGAGGAATAAATACTATGTTCCTAGTATGAAATTTGAAGGTGTGCTTTTACTGTTCAGCTGACACATTCTTACATGTCAGCAACAGCAAGGACAAAAACAGAGACGAATATTTGACAAGCGGTAACTCTGACACCTTCCAGAGGCGCTATGCCATTATAATGTGCTGCAACATTGCAAATGTTTTCCTCCTTGACTCTTACCAAGTGGCATTCTGACCCATGTACATCTGTACCAAGGTCTGTGAGAGCCACACATATCGCTGGTCACTGATGTAAGTAAGTTTTCTACATTCTTAGTGCCTGTTTTTCAGATGCACCAATGTGAGGCAACTGGGAGAAAGCAGTAGCTGGTCTTGGTATATCAGATTTTCTGAAACATTTTCAAATCATATTCTCAATGTATACCACACTTTCCTGGACTCATTTTTCATGTCTAAATACAAATTTCTCAGTGGCATAATCTCTAAAATAAAGTTACACAGAGCACAGTAGGTAATCAAGCCCAGTGGGACAACAGAAAATCAAGATGAGATTTATTCCTTTCATCACAAAATGCTCACTTAAAAAAAAAAAAAATCCATCCCATAGAAACTGAATCAAACCAAGCAAAAGCAAGGTCATGTTAAACAATTTCTGAAAAAAATAATGTGATATAAACCAGTTTAAAAATAATTTCATTATTATATGCTAATAATATTGATCTGAGGAAACATTGCTGCAAAAGAGAGAAAACTGGAAATGTGTTGTGGGGATGATTTCTTCTACTTTTTGCTAGCATGCCCCTTAACTGAAATGATGCTTACCTTCTTCAAGTGTGGTGATTCCTCTTCAATTTATCTGATGAAGGTGTTCAAAACCCGTGATCATTCTGATTCAGTGAAGGGGCTGGTACCTAGAAGACTAAACATAATGGCAAGAGGCCCAGCAGATAGAATATTCTTGCATACTTTGTGCAAAAGCATGCACCTAGTGTATTTAAAATGGTACAATTTCAGTTGTAATTTCTTTGTTCGGGGCTTTTTTTTTCTCATGATGAGGAGTAAAGTGCGCCTGTTCAGAGATTCCTTATGAAGGCAATGTCATAGCTTTGAATGGCTCTTTCCATCCTGATGTTTTGTGCACATATTAATACACTTTTTTCTCCTCCTGTTCAGCTTTAGCAAATTTGAACTTTATTCTACTCCTGAATCATTACTAGGTATTTAATAATTTTTCTCTGTTTGCTTTTAACAAAACAAATAGATACCAAACAGCATCTGCTAGAAAGGAAGTTTGGAGAAGATACAAAAATAACTGTAAAATACCAGCTTCTGACCTTATTTTGTAATAAGTCTTGCTATGTTTAAAGTAGAATGACTACTTCCAGTATAATACTCCTAGATGAATACAATTCTTAATGTGCATATTTGTTAATCTGATGTAGGAATTAGTCTTGCTTTCACTTACAGTAATTTGACACTAACATCTACAATGTTTTTCCTGCTTAGAAGGAGGTCCATAGTGATTGATTAATCCTTTTTGAGATACAGAGCTTTTCCATTATGGCTGTGCAAGATGGCTTCAGTTTAAGAAAAACTTGACATTATTACAAGTCACATAATTTCAGTACCAAATTCAGCGTTATGAGAATCATTTTGACTTTGAAATTAATTTCAGGATAGAATAAAAAGACAGTTCTAATGCTCAGCAAATTGAGAATAAAAATTATCACCAAACTCCTCTGAACCAAAACATCAGAAAGCTGCTCTCACAAAAGTATTTTCCTGTGGAGAATACAAGATCATCCAAAAATATTTTTTGTGTTCTCAAGCTTTCCTGTTTCAGTCTGTGTAGTTTCAACTCTCAGTGGCTGAATGAATGAGATAAAGCAGGGCTTCATGAAGCTGAAGAAACAAACTCTGTTTAAATGGGGAGAGCTGCTGTAGCAACCCTGAGCTGGTTCACAAATCCATGGAAATTTTGCACATATTTTGGGTAATATAGAAGTGTTTAATAAAGGAGTTTGTTAAAAATTAAATTGTCACCTTTTTTCAGTACCTTTGGTTCATCATTATTTTACTTCAGAATTCTTTTAATCTATCTAAAAGGTTAAAAAAATTTGCAGCAGCCAGACTCAGGATGAAATATTTTCGTTAACCAAAAGCATTTTGTTGTAACAAAGCCTCATGACTGACTTTTGGTGATTGATTGTACTCTTAATTTGCCAGAAGTTAAAATAGCTTTTTCAAACTTACGTGATCTTTTACAATTCACAAATGAGAGAAATTTATATTCTTTGCTTAATTCAGGTTTACAGAGGGATGTTTATATTGAAAGCCATGTGAACTGTTGCGTTCCTGGCAATAGTTTAGGCAGTGAGATGCCCATGATTGTGGGACTTGAAAAATTTACTCCTCAAGCTGGTGCTTGGTATCACTGAAGTTCCTGAAGTTTGGGGCGGTGCATCTTTGGACCTAGTTGGTGTATGGGTACCAGTGTTGGTGGAAGGGCAGAGATGCACTCTTGCTCTGAGATCAGGTGAAGGTATCCCAGCTGGCAGGGACCAGAACTGCTGCAACTCTGGCAATGCTCTTGCCCAAACGGTGCCACTCTTCCATTCTCCCCCACCCTCCGCTCCATAGCTAATTTCTGCAGGTGATATACACGCATTCAGAACCTTAGAATAAGGGAGCTACTGTCCCTGCACATTGCTACATGTAGAAACGGAATTAAACATGATTTTAACATGTTATTCCTATCACATAACTTCTGGCTACACTTCCCACATCGTGTCACTTGTCCAAGATGCTTCTTGTGTGCCTGTTCTTCCTGGCCTCCAGGTTCCCATTCGAGATGTCAGCTAGCACTGCAGCCATCAGGACACATACAATGCATAGCAGAATAGCTTTGTAGCTGCAGACACAGAATGAGACAAAATCAATAGAAAAGTTACAGCGGCTCACCATACCATTCATGCCATTGGCTTATAGAACAGCTGATTTTTCATACAGTATGTTATCCAGATCAGGCCACAGAGCACATAAAGCACATAGAGTTTGGCACTTGGTACTTATCCTTAGAAGAAACAGCTGTGGACCTGAATGCATTTAGCGGTGCAATTTAAAGCAATCTGCAGACGGAAGGGAGAACTGCAGGCACACATAGTGCTCAATTTCAGTCTGCATGTTGCAAAGCAAACCAGCTTTTTTGAGGGGGTAACTGCTCAGACTCCCAGTGTTTCATTTCTGCACCAGGGAAGAGACACCTCCCAACCAAAGTGCAGGGCTGTGTACTTAGTGGTTCCTGTGGATTCTTTGCAAAATAATATAATCCAGTGGTGGTGTAACTTCTAGCTCTTGTCTTACTCATTCCATCTTCAGTATATCTCTTGCTCTTCTAAATAAAATCTCCACTGGCCAAACAAGCTGACAGCCTTTAATTTAATGTGAGTAGGATTGAGGCTGGAAAGATTTCTACCCACCTAGATTTCCTCTAGCACCTGTAAGGTTACAGAAAGGTCAAAATCTCCCAGATGGCAGGGTCACTCTTCATACTTCCTCCTCCTGAAGAGGAATGGGATGCAGCTGTCACCTGGGTTTTTTGACTACTTGTGACTACTTTGCAGTCACGTCTGTCTCTTATTTCTCTCTCTTTGCCTGGACAAAAGGAGAAATGGTTTTCTGTCACAACTGTAGTGCAAACAAGTGGATATAATAATAAGAAATATCCACCCTTTTGAAAAGCAGAATCATGTAAAACCCAGATTGTTATAAGCACTGACACACTGGCATCCTACACTTCTTCCTCCTGTCTAAACATCCTGTGAGAGGCTTGTAAGCTCGGGTGCACGAGGACATAACCTGTCCAGAACCATTCATTTGACCAAGCACAGAGGCATGTGCATGCAAAGATTAATTAGGAACATATCATGATAAAATGGTGTGGAAGCTCCTCTGATTACTAAAATGCCTCAGAAAAAACTTGTATTAATTTACTGTAGGTTTTACACTGATAAATTGTGTCCTCTGTCTTTAATTCTTCACTGCTGAAAAATGTGCCTGGATTTTGACTTCATAAAGACAAGAAATTCTTTAATAGAGTAAAATGTCCAGTGTTACATGGTACCAGATGATAGGAAAGATGACAATTCTATCAAAGGTAATTAAATACGTCTTTTAACCAGCTATTCATTTGTAGTCTGTGCAGAACATTATTAATACAGTAACTTGAAACAAGAGTTGAAACAAATTCCTATGTGCATCAAAAGCTAAAAAAAATAACTAAATGCATAAACTTTTTTTTTAAAGTTGTATCCTAATACTTCTGACAGATCATTGAATGCACATAATAGAAAGAAATATAGCCTTAAACTTTGCTTAGAAAGAGGGAAACATACTGCTCTGTAATACAATTTTTTTTCCCCAAGAGGCCACAGTAAATTCCTCAGATGGCCAGATTCTGAACTGTACAAATACATAATACAAAAATAACAAGAAGGTTCACAAATCTAGTCTTCCTTTTCTTTTTCTTCACGACTTTTTGGGTGGTCTCAGAAATTACGTTCTTGAGTTTTTCCATACCAAGTAGATGGAACATAGTGTTGAATCTTTAAGAAAAAGTTGTTTCCCTTAAAAATGCTTGCTGAGTACTTCAGTTGAACAAGTAGCCTAAGAAACAAATGACTGATTAAAATGTTTTTTAAAAAATTACCTGTAATTTCATTGTCATAACTTTGAGAAATATTCTGAAATAACTCATAGATGATTGGGGGTTCAATTTGTAAACTGGAAAGTAAATTAGGACTGGAAGGTTTAAAAAAAGGGAAGAAAATTAAATCTTTCAGTCCTTTGATGTAAGAACAATAAAGGAGTATAAAACATGAGGCTATCCACAAAAGTAAGACACTTCTGCTTTTTGAGCCCTATAAAAAAATTGGATTTCTTTTTTAAGAATAATGCAAGTTTTTTCAGAGTTATCTAATAAGACCAAAATGCATTCCTGATTTGACTGAAAATATTGATAAAATTGTACTGAATTAATTCACTCTCACTTTTCAATATTATATATTTTGGGCCCGTTTAAAGGAAGTCATTGAGGTTGCATTTCATTACACTTACACTTTTCAAACTATTAATAGAACGAACTAAAGGATCATATTTTAGTCCTCCTTCCTCAAATGATTGCTTACTTTTTGGCCCCTCCACAGGTTTTCCTCTCATGGTATTGCACATCAGCTACTGATTAATCACATAGGTCCACCCAAATCTCCGGTCCCTGCTTAAGTAAAAAAAAAAAATTTTCTTCTAGAAGTGAGAAGATGCAGAAATGTAAGCTCTTCTGCTGAAACCAACAGGGACGTCTCAGATTTATTCGAGTAAAAAGGAAAGTGGGATTTATTGTGTGCTGTTGTTTTATTTGAATAACAGTGGTATAAGAGGCTTTCTTGCATATGCCAGTGGAAAGGGAGTTCCACAGGATTTCATTGTGTCCCTGCTGTACTTGGCAGTGCTGTGTAGATGATGGGACAGAGAGGTCCGTAGGTATCCCCAAGGGATCAGCTGAGCCCTCTGTGTCATCCCTCTGGCCCCTGAATCCACTCCAGCCAGCACTTCTCCCATACACATCCTTCCTGTGGTGGACCACTTGTCCTCTGCTGCTTGTGGGGAGCAGTGATGGAGAGCTATTAAAGTCTGCACAACTGCAGAAGCTGATCCATCTGACATCTGAGGGCCAGGGTTAAGCCCAGAGATAGAGCAAAAGGCTAAAATCGCCTCAAAGATTTAAAGGTAAGTTGATTTTAGCCAGCTGAAGATTTGGTCAGTAGCTACTTAATGAATATTAATGATAGAAAAAAAATGATGGTTAAACTTTTAGTCATTGCTTTATAGTTTGAGTTCTGTCTGAGATTTAGGACCTCAGCCAAATCAGTCCTCTTGTGAAGTGAAGGCAGGAACTTTTCCTGCTTCTCTCCTTATGCATTACAGATCACAAAGCACTGCCGTACCTGAGTAGTGGCACATGTACGTGCATCACAGGCAGGAATATTCATGGTCAGTGAAATGCAGGGTTCAATGAAATACAGCTGAACTTGGGTGAGTGGGTGGGGACAGAAGAGAAGTAATTTTCATTCATTACTCAAAACACTTCCACAAATTACATGAGAAAAGATGTGGAACTTTATTCTCAGGATTTAAGCCAGTCTACACATTGCTTTTTCCTGATGCCCTACCTGTTCTGCCTGTGTATCTGCAGGCCAATGGGATGGTGTGAGTTCCTGAACATTTTTTCTCCTTTTCGGATGCTGATGGGCCTGATTGGCACAGCCAATCCAAGGCTCAGAGCTCATTCTGGGGTTTTTTTGCATGTGCAGAGCTGTCGGATGAGAACAGTTCAGACTGTGTTCAAAAGTCATCATTGATTAGCCTGTAGAACAAACTAAATGTATCATCACTAGATATACTGATAGGTAGACTTGCATATGTGTATTTTTGCTACAGGAAGTACTTATGACTACACAAAGAGAAACAACTTAAGGAAAACACCACCTAGAGCAATGTACTTTCTCTAGCACTATGATTTTTTATTGAGAAGAATAATTTTAAAAAATGGTAGTTTTACAGTGTTTGAGAGACTGTCTAAGCTTGCACAATGCTAATGCAACCTCTGACCCCTGTTCAGGCCAGGAAGTTTCTGACACGATATGAGTGCTCAAGCAGGGAAAAGAACACAGAAGCACATCTCCATTCTGGTTTGAATACAAGGTGAGTCCTGTGGCTGATTGTGCATAAAGACTGGAGACCTCAGAAGGAGCACAATAAGGGGAGTTGGAAAGGGATGGATCACTGTGTTTCTAAAGGCAATCCAGCTTTGGTACTCTCTAGAAGTTTGTTAAAACATCTTCCTGCACCTACAATGTGGTCTGTATGCAGCTGCACAACTCCAAGAAAGCATCTGCATGTCATAATATATCATCAGTCTACAAAACTCAGCAGAGTTTGGGTAGGAAAGCTCTTGCACACTTTCCAGTCTTTCCTGCCTATTGCTGGTTTTCCATTACTCTGTTTCTGGATGTCCCTGAAAAACCACAAGAACTTCCTTTCTTGTAGTGTTTCATCACTCTTGACTGAAAATGAAACAAACCAAAATGAAAAACAGCCAGATCAAAAAGAAATCTAGTCAACAAATAAAGAAATCCAAACCTTCAAAAACTAAGGTGATTTTAAGTCTATATCTGGTTTTGGCCAAACTGTGCATCCATTTTTAGATATTTTCCTTACTGACAATTCATACATTCTTTGCAAGAATAATAACATTTGCTTTCAGTCCTCTACCAGTCTCTGATCTGTAATTTTGTTTTGCTGCCATTCGGCAACTGCTTTGCTGCTACGCTCCTGCTTACGGCTTAAACTCCAAGTTTTTGTTCAGGACCTAGTAAAAAAATTACGGCTTGTTTCTTTTCATTTATGATCTGGAGCATTTTTGACACTTGGGTTGATGCTAGTATGAAGAGGGCTTTTTCTAAATCGCCTAAAAACTTTGTGGCTCTACTACCCCATTAACCATAGTTTATATTTCAAGGCAGGTAAAAGGTCAGTTCTAAAAACCTCACTTGAACAGATGCAAATAAGATCAATCAATAATTAACACTGTTCGTGTCCACTAAGTTCAGATTCCCGCATATAGAACTTTTCTCTTGGCGTGTCCTGCTTGTCAGCTCCATTTTCAACCTGACCTGCCAGCAAGTGATAACAACAAAAATAGAGCTGGCATTCTGCAGGGTTTTTGTATCCGGGGTGGATACTAGTTTTATACAGTAAGGACGGAACAGGAATAACTCAGAGAAAGCAGAAGTTCAGGGCAGGACTGCTGGGACAGGCCTCCAGATAATTACTTTTAATACAGATTATTGAAAAATAAGCTGCTCTGTGCTAAAGGAAAGGTATTTAGGGGCATGAAAGAGGAGGCAAATGACCGTGCGAGTAAAGGACAAGGGACTGGAGAGTCAAAGTGGATTTTTCCAAAGGAAAGGCGCAGCCTGACAAGTTTTTCCCACACCACTCCCCCACTGATGTCAGCTTGTTGTGAAAGAACCGCATTTTGTGTCTCCTCGGAGCGGGACCCCTCCTGGAGGGCGAGGCGAGGCGAGGCCCAGCCGGGCCCATCGGGAGGCGGGCGGCTCCGTGGGTGGGTGCCCGCCCTGAGGGCCCAGCCGCCCGCCCCGCCCCTGCCGGCAGCCGCGCCGCTCCGAAGCTCTTGCTACTTCGTGTTTTCAGCCTCTTTGTTTCCCTTGTCCTGCTGCCAGCAGGGCAGACAGTGCAGGCAGTCAAGGAGCAGCTGCCTGCCGGATCTCCGAGGCTCACGTCACACAGGCAGGGCTCCCGGGGCAGAGCCAGCCAGGCAGCGAGGGGGTGAGGTTAGGTGAAACATTAGCCACGTCCCCTTGGCTTGCCTCCAGAACCTTTCAAATATTTCTTTATGTGCTGCTGATGCTGTGCTTGTTTGGCATTTAAAAGGTATGCTCCGAGATTTCACAACAAGCTGCCATTTTACAGTTCAAAATAGATGCGAGCTTATCACCCATGGAAATGTGTGTCTCCATCAGCCCCTTCCTCTCCCCTCCCTCGAGGCTTGCAGCAGAGCCACTCCAGGAAGATCAATCATGAGGACTGTATAATCAGCTAAAAATAATACGAGCCATGAAAGTCTGGAACCTGTTGCACATTTTGTGATTTGAAGATTCAAATGTCAGTCAATACCAATGACTCCAGAAGATGGACAATAGTAGACAGGGGTCAAATGTTCTTATAAGGTGACAGTGTGACTTGCAGTCTCCTTCCTTAATGCCAGTTGCCAAAGTATGTCTTCTCAGTTTCCCAGGTTGCAGGGAACGGGCAGATATTTTTGACAATTTGTCAGGTGCAGAATTTCACCCTAGATTGAGAAAAATATTGTTGGAAGGCAAGATGCCTGTATGACTCCTGACAGATGCCAGTCTAACTAGTTCTTAAAGTCTCATGGAACCTCCACCAGTGCCGCAGGCAATCTGTTCTACTGCATCCTTGTCCTTCCCCTTGGAAAGCTTCTCTTTACAGGCTAGGTTTCTTATCTACCAGCCACATAAAAGTGGAGCAGCACATTGCAACACTGCTAGTGTCTAAAGACAGTATTTCCTCCAGGTCAGGGTGGGAATGGTGAGAGGAGTATTTTGTTAAAGCCTGGAGTGCAAATTCAAATAGCTGAAATCCATCTTCTGCCCAGGATGAACAGAGAGGTCGGAGAAGTGAGCAAATGAAGGCACGAGCTTTCACAACTTGTGTAAGCATTGTAGAGTTGTATCTTAATCTTGTACTGGGATTTGTAATAGCATTGTCAAGGGAGGCTAATGCACTGAAGATGACTCTAATTTGTGTGCTATTCTTTAAAGAAACAGGATATTTGAGTATCAGTGATCAAATATTTTGTTTAATCTGGACTGGCGCTTTGACAAGTTTTATTGGCTGAACTGTCATGCTAGTGCTGTGTTAACACTATGAAAATGGGCAGAGGATGTTTTTGGATATGTAAGGAATAGGTAGTATTCTGACCAACTTCCAGGCAATTAGCATTGCTTTTGAGCTCATTGTGCTTTTGCTTCTCCTGGCATACATCAGACGAAGAGTAGCTGGAGAAGAAAGACATGCCTGCAATTTGACACATGCGCACATAGTTTGCCAAGAGAGGTTACTGCAGCATCCTGGGTGAATGCATTCACAAAGGCATGAGACAACATACTCAGAAGGCTAGTCAGAGAGGACTACTGCCTGCTACATAGAGTTTGGATCTCACACAGAACTCTAAATCCCAGAAATGAAGGAAACTCTGCACTCTCCTAATCATGAGAATGGTCTTAATATCATGAGGTAGTTCAAAAAATTTTATGCTTCTTAATTTTTTTTCTTGTTTGTGTAAGTGAGAAAGGCAGACAATGTGTATTGCCAGTTCTTTTAGATGGACTGAGAGTGACGCCCTCTTCTGGAAGAACCCTCTCTTGCCTCCTGAGTGTAAGAAATTTCTAGCTGGCCCTCAAACTCTTAATTTCTATTTAGTTTATTCTAGATCCTACCAGCCCACATCTGCACTCTTCTCTTGCTCAACAATTGGTTATGCAACCCAAGAAAAACATGCTATTAATTCCTGAATTTCTAAGCTCAGTTCTTGCACTTAAGTCTCCTTATTTATCTCTCTCCCGACTCTGCTGGTCTTGGATTCTCCATCCCAGCATGGAGGAAGGCAACATTGGAGATGCTTCTCTTTGCTACCACTGTTCACAGACCTGGTGTTGAGGTATGGAGAGTGAAGGGGGAACAGAGCACAAGATGACCCACTTCTCATTGACTGATATCCAGAACAAATCTCCTCACATGTCCTTCTGCATAACATGGATCAAAGGGCTTCTCTGCATTCGTTTCTGTTTGAACTACTGACTTTCTTTGAGTAAACCAGCCAAGTTTAATTAAATCATGTCCAGTGATGAAGAATCTACCCTCCACTCCATGTAAATTGTTCGAGCAGTTAGTTTCTCCTCTCTGCTGAAAGCGCATGCCTTATTTCTAAGGCAGATTGTCCAGACAGATGTGTGTAAGAGCCTACTTCCAAAGCTTGGCTTCAAATACAGGTATTCCTAAATTACACCTGCGTTAGCCTTTCTCTTTGCTCTACTGAAGAGCTTCAGTTTTTGGAAACTCTTGCTGTAAGATATTTTCCAGTCCTCAGTCATTCACTGAACTCTCTTCTGAAACCTCTTCTCTGGACTTGCACATGTGAGATCGGGACACTTTTTCCATAGCATTCAGAGTTCCCAGATTCATACTTTAGTTGAAGCAAACATTTTCTCCTGTTAGTTTATCTGTCCTGGCCTCACTATAGACTTATTTCTTCTAAGAACTCCACTAACCCGTGAGGATGACCTGGAAGATTTGTCCACTAATGAAAGACTTTGGCTGTACAGAAGTTCATGTCACATTACTCCTATTCGGCGACCTGATTCCTTCATTATTGACCACTCCATCATTTCATGTGATTTTGGGTCTGTCCCTGCTCACTGAGCTATCTAGGCTGTTCACATCAGATAAAATACTTAAAAGGAATAGAAACAGAGACCCTTCTTTCCCACCTGTGCTCCTGAACCACAAGGCCGAATCACATTTCTTAGACTTACTTTAATTTTGTCTAGAGACAACAGAGCTATGGAAGAGGACCTCTAGCTCATCTCTACAAATTAATGAGCAAGGGCCAAATTTGCCAGGCATGCCTAGCTACACCAGTGGCCTGTAGGTTAATGTCAGCACAGGTGACTTTGACACCTAACTCTTTGTTCCTGGAAACATGGGGAGTATCACTAGAGCTGTTCCTGATGGGACTCTTTCTAAATAATCACATGAACCCTCCTCATCCTGCTGTAACACAGTCTACAGACTATCCTCGTCTCCCCAGCCTAGCACTGCAGCAGTGCAGGAGCCTTGTGTGGTGCTAAGCGATGGATGAGGGTGGAGATGGAGACAGTTCTTTGCTTTAGGGGATGTTTTGTGCTCTCATGGCTTGAGCCACCAGTATTAGGTCCCAAAGCTGATAAAAGGGTACTACTGGTTATTTTAGAATATTGGACTTCCCAATAAGGCACAGAACCCTGTGTATGGTGTTGTGCATGAAATCCAATGCTGAGGTGTATTCAGAGTGCAGCAACTAGAATGAGATGTTCATGAGACCTTGGTGCTGGAATTCTTAATCTGGGGATGCTACTCAGCTGTGGCCATGAGGATGGTACTGGATGCTCAGCTTGTGTGAGATTGGTGATGACTGTGGACTGCACAGAAGCCCAAGAACACTGAGGTTTGACAGTGAGCTACCATATAAGTTTGTGAAACATCAATCTTGTTTGCAAGTGCCTCAAACAGTTTGAGCAACTTACCTCCTTTCCCCCTCCCTCCCCCCCCCAGTACATCTGTATCCTTTACTGGATTCAACCCCCAACTCCCAGCACCTGTATCCTTTGCTGAACCCAGCCATAGTGATTTTGCCTGCAAAGCCCTAGGACTCTACTTGTTTTTTTTACCATCCATTCCTCTTCAGACACTTTCCATCACTGTAACCTTTTCCCTCAGAGAGCTCCTATTTCAGATCTTTGCTAAAGTTTAACTGGTCATGAACACAAGCCAGGTTCTGATCTCATATATGTCTGCAACCTTAGTATAATTTCTCTGGACTTGTACTGATGCACATATGAAGAAGTCCTCTCCCATTTAATTTGCCCTACTGCATATTTGCTAAGTGCTAACTGTGTATTTGGCTCAGTACAGAATGCAGATGACAAAAAGACTGATGCACAATAGAGAGCTGTTACTTTCCCAGACGCTGCTGCCTGGGCTGTTTGCACAGAGCACTGTAGTCATGGCAGTGTCTCCTCCCACAGTGCTACTATACCAGCTCTGAAATGACTGAAGTAATCTTTTCTTTAAATACCTTGCTAACTTCTTGGTGTCTTACTGACTTACTTGCAATACAATATGCCAACACAATGTTAAAATTTAACAATTATCAATAGGAAATTCTCACACCTTTTCCTTAGAAGATACAAATAAACCCAACACCTACCTACTTGTTTAAAAGCCCTATCGTAAGTTTGAAGCAGATTCAGGTAATATGTTGAACCTTTATCAGTTATTATCACCTGCAGTAGCCCCTGGCACAGGACTGCCCTAAAATATGCTTTCTTTGGGAGCCTTCCAGATTTCTCCAATCGCAATCTCCTAATGAGCCAGAGAGAGCTTGAATTGTGCAAAACAAGAAATAGGAAAACAAAAACCAAGTGGATAAGAAATAGCCCGAATGACTTAATTTCTGTTTTAATTTCAAAAATACATGAGGGCCCTGACATTTCCCACAGACAACTCCTTTCTCTGCAGCACAAAGAGAATGTATTTTAAACAGTAGTGTTAATGGAATTATTTGTTGCTAATGGATAATGCTCTGCTGTGGAGACATAATTGTTGAGACAAAGCTATTTATTGAGATAAACACTGAGGCAAAGCCAAGATATTTATTTTCTAAGCACTAGACCTTAATGCAGAAAAAAACACGTTAATACCATTATCATTATTCCTAATGTGTTGGAAGTCTGAACATGCCCCATCACAAACCCTTGTTAACTCAGCAGTGTCATAATTGGGCCTCGAATGAGAAATGCATCCAGGCTGATCCGAGTGCCACTGCCAGAGAGCAGCTCCGTTGACTGTATCAGGGGCAATGACCAAGTGTTGCTCCCCCTGGACTGGTGTCTGCTCTTTTGTAGCCCAGGAAGGTGGCAGAAGTGCTTCCTGCAGACCTGGCTGCTTACAGGTGAAGCACCAGGAAGAATAGATTTATTCTTTGTTGGTTCAATCAGAAACTAAACCAAAACATTTGCTGATACTTCAGCTTCATTTAAGGTAATAAAACCATAGGAGATATGACCAGCCTGTCATCAGATCATTATTTTACAGTTTTCAAAACCAATTTTATAGACACCTTTGGATAAATCATGCACATATTTGTCTCTGAGCACTGATGAAGTACAGGCCCACAAAAGCACACGGGTAGCTTCAAGCAGAAGCAAGGCCTGATACCATACGTAATGGAGAAGGATGGGCTCTGTGATACACACCCGAGTGGTGAGTGCAGGTGCCCTTACGTGTTTGTGTGCAGTGGGACTCCTCCAGGCACAGGCTGATGCAGGTTTTCTTTTGTGTGTGTCCTGTGGAGACTGAGAGCCGTGACTGTGTTGGTTTGCAGGAGGGAATCCCAACAGGAGATGTGTGCCTTGGTCCCAGCTTTATCTACCCTGTACCTTGCTGCAGTAATAAGCAGGGTCTCAGTCTTGCTGTTCACAGCAGTCACTGGTTTTGGCTTTGCCCTTGATAGATACAGAAAGCTGAACTGGTTCTTTTCCACCATTCTGTCCTGGGTGTGTGAAGGTAATTAAATGCCTGGCTCCTACTGGTTGCATTGGTCATCAAGTGTCTAAATACATCCATGGGCCTGAGCATAATTCTCTAAACGCACTTGAAGAGGACAGCAACATCCTTGAGTATTATATGATCTGAACATGTTTGTTTCAGATTGACTGTAAAATCATTGTGTGCACCTACAGAAAATATCACATACTACTCTATTATACTGAGCAGAAAGAGAATACAAAGTTCTTACATCTATTCTACTTCTCAAGACTATAACCCAGATCCTTGTTCTAAAAGATAACAAAAAATTAGACCAAATTGGGCTCTAACATACCTGTCTTATGTCTCTGATTTGATTTTGAAAGGCACTGAGCTTCCAAGGTTGTCTATCAGCATCAGCTGAAGGAATAAAAACTTCTGGGACTCCTTCCCTTTAGGGAAATTAGACAATTTCCAAACAATCCAGACTTTTGATATATATTAAAAAAAAATCGAAAGAGAAAAACTTATATGGTTCTTCTTTATTTGGACTAAAATGGATGACTCTGTTATATCTCTGTCATCAGCACTTTCTTTGCTAAACCCAGATTGTAACATTGTCTTGAGAACTGCTGATTTGGTTCATGCTGCTCCTGTGGGATTGACTGCGTGTAGTTCACTACAGACTGTGCTCCACAGTGACCTGCTGCATCTCGCTTTCTGACTCTTTCGTGGGTTTCCTTCAGTAAACCAGGAACTGAGGGAGATGGTGATCCCCAGGGCTTGCCCTTATGCAGCCAGAGTGTCCCACCAAGACTGACATGGAGAGTTTTGCCAGCCCAGCCCTGTGGGATATAGTCAATCTTACTGGGAGCTACAAATTTATCCTAATTGTTTTCAAGGCTCTTTACAACGTTTGCATATAAAAAGTTGGCAATCACAGAAATGCTAAGGGAACATAATGTGATTCATGCTTTTACAACTGCTATGAGGTAAGTTGACCTGATTACAGAAGTGTATTTCTGGCTTTTACCTTAGTTTTGACAAACTCCCGCAAGAGTTATGATTTTGATTTTTGTTCTTCACTGAAGAAGTCATATCTGACAGGTGGGTATTAATTGTTATTACTTGTGTTTGATAATGCTAAAAGTCTCCAACAAGATCAATAATAGTTACTATATGCTCGTATGTATGACAACTGTGTTAGACTAGCTACAGTTGTCAAAGAAAACTGGGTGGAAGGAAATGATGTACAAGCAAAAGCCTTGAGAATTTACAAGCATGAGGTTATTCTCTTGATTTTGTTATTAAACTACTTCCATAACCATTCATATATTGAAAGAACAAATTGACAATAAATAGAGCATAAAAATAAAAGTTCTATGGGAATTTCTGGTAGCTACCTGAGTTTCAGGCCTTATGACTGCTTGTACTGTGTTACATCTGAGGTCATCTCTGCCTGTCATGCATTTGACAATACATGTTTTGTCAAGTCAAGCAGGCTTCCTTAGAAAGAAAGAGATGATATTACTATTGCCCAAATAGGATTCCCTGTATTTAATGCTGAGGCAGTCAAAGGTCTTCAAGGATCTTACAGAATATAATTCACACAATGTTTTTCAGAAGTTAGGATTTACTTGTTCATATGTGTAAATGCATTCACAAACTAAGACATAAGGGCAAGTTAGTTTGCTTTTGAGAAATCTCAGGGTCGTTTTGCTATCAACTGCATCAATAAACTTCAGCAGATTTGAAAAGTAAAACTGCAATTACTGGATTATTTGGTGCTGTAATATTCAATATTATGATAATGAGAGATTAATTAAACATGATATTGGTCTGAGCAACCCCTGCCTTCTAGACTTAAAGTCACAGAGCCTTTAATTCAGTATTTAGCAGAAGACAGTTGGATATCTATTAGGCCACTTACTTAAGTTGTCTGACAACATTTTATCCAAACTTTTCAGCTTTCATACCCTCCAAAATACATGAGAATCTTGCCCTCTGCTCCTGTACTGCAGAGATAGAAAAACTAAGAGTAAAACCAGTTGTCATTTTGGTGTGACCAACAAACTGTAATATAAATTGTTTTGATCTGTCAGTGTTATAAAAGCTGTACTTCAAGCAGGACAAATGCGAACATAACTTTTTCAGCCCTTCCTCAGATGACATTGATTTATCTCATGGATAGCTGAAGATGCCAAACAGCAGAAATAGCACATTAGCTGGAAGTCTCTAGAAGGGGCAGCACTGCATATTTTTGTTTCTAAGGTTTGTAGAGTTAAAGGATTTTTGCATATACTTTTTGGCCCCTTCAGAATATTTGCTGTTCATAGATACACTCTGCTCTTCTGCTCATCCTCCACAGTGCACTTGGCAGTGGTGGTGGGCACACCTGCTGTGATGTGTGCAACAGCCACCACAAAGGGGTGGCCTTCCACAGCAGTCTCTTTTGGTGGGATACTAGCCACCACATTTCTTTTTATTATTATTGTTAGAAAGACAACGTCAAATGCAGTTGGAACAGGAAGTTCTGTGGCTTGTGGTGGTCTTCAGCTTATTAGAAAGTTCATTCTGCAGTTTCAGAGCTCTAAAGAAAGTTCTAACTTCTGTCCAAAATAGTTTTTTTCTTACCATGGAGGACTGTATCTGAGAGAGCTGAGGCTGATCATAGTCTTCACTTTGCAAGTTTCTGTGGTCTTTTGTAGTGGCCATGAAGGATCTCAAAGGTAAAGAGCCTCAATTATGGATGACCAGAGCAGAGAGTAGGGGATAGGTCAGACACATTCATAGCCACCTGTATTCTTCTACAATATTCTGCAATATCTGGACTTTGGTACCATGACAAGTGGGGTCAAGATCACCTCCCCAAATCCCAGTCATGGAGAGTGCCAGGTAAAGTATTCATAGGGAGAGAGTCTGGCAGGTGCCCCCTGCCGAAGCTGCTCTGTGTGAATATTGACAGTCAGGATCCAAGAGCTTCTACCAGGTTACAGACTTAGCCAGTAGTGTGTTCAGATCGTGTTGCACAGTCACTGCAAACTCTTTAAAAAATATTTTCCTCCATTTATCAGGAACCTCTCTTTTAATGCAAGTCAACTTTAGACATCTGTTCTCATACACACAGAGGCTTCTAGTGTCACAGCTGAGGTCAATAGGCATTTTGATGATGATTTTAATAAGTGTGTGCTTTAGCACCCTTTACATATGCTATTGTGCTGCTTCTTCATCAAGACAAGAATACAAGGTTTGCTGGATTTGAAAAAAGTGCATTAATTACTGAGCCCAGCCCAAACATCAGAAGGACTTGTGGGTGCTCAGCTTCCCCTGGAGGTTTGCTTGACGAAAGCAGTGGTCTGTGCTGTACTATACACGACCATATTCTTTGTCCGTAACTTCTGCTGGCTTGCATATGTGTAATAGATCTGAAATCATTATCATTCCCACAGTTCTTCCACACATTTCTAATTGTAGAATGCATGCTTCCATTAAAAAAGTCAATTCATACTAGAGTTGTTTTTGTTATTTGTGTGTTTTGTTCTGGTGATCATAGAATGAGGAAGATGGTTCAGTTGAAGAGAGGGAATGGAACGAAAGGCAGATCAGAAGTCACAGGAGTTGAAAGAAAAGAAAGGACTGTCAAGTCTTTGTCTTCAAGCAGAAGGTAATTCATTAATATTTGCCAGAAGAATTCATAACAGATTTGAATTAAATTTCACAATCTTGAAAATATCAGTATTTACCAAGGGGCAGTCCCCATTTCTATCAAATTCAAGCCTATTGAAAGTAGTGGCTGTGTTTCTCAAGTAACTGTTGTGAAAATTGGGGCATAAAACTTTTTGTTTTGTGTCTCTTAGATATTTAAAAAATCACAGAATTAAACAATTAACAAAAGTGACTCCAGAGTGACTCTGAGGTATGGAAAGATCTCAAGACTCCCTTCCACTCCTTGCTTGAGCATATTCTCCTGACTTGCTACTCAAGCTTCAAAAGCAATAGGAGGCCGAAATCAATTATTTGATTTTAGAAAATGCAACTTGTTGTAAATAGTGCTTGCATTGTTGACAATCTTTTAAGCACTACCAGTGGCAATGATTTGGACCCATTTGTCTCTCTTCATAGCATTAGATGATGAATTATTCTAAGCAACATCAATTGGTGAAAATGACAACATTCCAGAAGGCTTATTTAAAATATAGTGTATTGTGTAATTCTTTTTATTTGTCTGTTGCACAATCTATTTGCTGATACTTGTTTCTATCCCTTCCTCTCTCTCCCCTAGGCTATCAAACAAAGCTGCCCAACCTTACATACATCCATCATCGTTGAGTTGTTAAGAGAATAGCTGTAGAACATTTACGAGTGGATGGGATAGATTGCTGGCTGCTTTTCAAGAACAGAGTCAGTGCTACAAAAACTTTGCAAGATGGCAAATTTTCTCATGTTTCCTATTCCTTGCTCTGCTACGACCTGCTAGAAGTATGGTTTCTTGAATTTATAACTAATCTAGGTTGATTATAACACTGTTGATCATTCATATCTACTACCAGTATCAGAGTAAAATATTTCTTTTTTTTGGTAGCTATTTCTTAAGAAGGCTTTGGGATACATTTGAGGGAAGGAAGGAATCAGGATAAGTGCAGATATCTGAGGGCTAGTGTTATATGACTTTCTCAAGGTTAGGCTTTAAAAAATCAATACATGAAGTAGAGGTTAAGAGATTGCAAGTGTCTCACATGAGAAGTGTAACAAAATGAAGATGGAATAGATCACAATTGCATGACTTTGTCAGTGATTAAAAGAGAGAGGTTCAGATGGATTAGGGGTGCCATGTAATAATCTAAGAATCTGATCAATGACTGAAGGTGTGCACAAACATGTCTATGCTCATGCAATACAATTTACTCCTGCAGCTTGAAGAGCTGAGAAACATAGCGCAAAGGTTCCATGCAGGCCTGCACTGAAGCAGATATGGTGTTGCCCTGAGTGCTGTGCCAACTGAACCCGATTATTATGCCTTGCAGTTCCACTTGGCATAACTGCATAGTACTTTGCCTGTGCTATGTGGACTTGCCAAATCAGCTCAGTGCTAGCTTGGGGATCTCTGCATCATGTTCTCTGCAATTTAAAGGTACCCTTGGAAACCAAGCTAATTTTTTGATTTCTAGAGGGGTCGGAGAAATGCTTCCTGACTAGCCAGCATTGCTCTAATTAAGTGAGTCTGTACAGTGACTTTGCAGACAACAATACCTCGGCAGCCAGTAAAAGGCTGCTCCATTTAAGCATCCTATATTGTGCTCACTGAAAAGCTCCAGGATCTTCTTTGCTGGTTTAGATACTTGCAAATGCAGAAATCAGCAAACAGTTAAGAAGTTGTTCCCAAGAGAGAGCAGTCGACAGTCAAGAGCTGCCACTGAGCACAGGAGAATGGGGGGAGAGGTTTTGGAGTCCGGAGTAACAGCCATCAGACTAAGCTTTAGCGGCAGCCAGACAAACTCATATAGATAGCTCCTTTGTTGTGAGGCCTTTTTCTCTGCCTTGCCTTTGTTCTGAGTAATCAGGCTCTGCCTTAGCAAGGTGGTTTGCTGATGGACACCACTATGCTCATGGAAGCAAAAAAACTGAAGATGAGTCAGGACCATGAGATAATCCTGGCTGACCACAGAGAACTGAAGCCTGGGAGAGTCACGGGGCTCTGTGCCAGGAGACATGGAAACTGGGAGCCTGGCAATAGGAGAGGGAACATAATTTAGACAATTATAATGACAAAATTTGTGAACTTGCATTTTTAAAGTCTTCTGGGCTAGTTCAGAAATTGGCCACAAACTTGTGCTTACAGACCCCAGTAAATGTGGCATGTCAAAGGTCGTTTAGTATGAGGAAAAGGAGCATAGTTACACTACTAAAACATGACTAATTTTCAGCAGCTTCAAACTGTGCCAGCGTTGCCACTCAATAACACTGCTTGGTGACTCCACCCTGCTTGCATGGTAATTAGCTGGCTTCTACCACTGCTTCATGTTGTGAAGATCCTCAGCAGCCACAGCACAGAGTAGTGTTAGGGAGCATTTACCGAAGCTGTTGTTTGTGAAGAAATATCACAAACTGAGCCGCAATTACGTGAAACACAGAGGATAAATTTCAGTGATAAGTTCTTCTACACAGGAGAGAAGCTGAATGAAAACTGATGGTTCTCCTCCCCATAGCTGCACTTTTCTTCCCCTTTTTATCATTTTGTTTCATATTTTCCCTCTGACTTTTCTTCCTACTATATTTTGCTGTGATGTACATCACACCTGATACCACATAGGCTTAGCAACCCCTTGCCTTGCCTTCTGACTCTCCCCCTGCGTTCTTGCTCAGTGACTTATATTTTCATCCAGACAACCCATTTCATTAATTAAGTTTCTCTCTGCTCTCCCTCCCTCCTGATGCAGCCTTCAGCTCTAGTTCAACACTTTTAACAAAATCCTTGGTTATCAATATGGTATTCATCAAGCACATTTCTCTTCCTCTTGTTTAAATCTCCTCCAGCACTGGGCTTATCCTTTGCTTTACTATTTGGCTCTTCCATTATTCCCAGGCCATACATTCCCTCAAAGCTTTCTTTGCTCTTGATCTACCTCTCAACTATTGTCTTTGAACTTCTGTGTTATACCGACGCCCTGAGCACTGGCTGTAACTTCGTCTATAGTCTGAAGTGTCAACAAGAAGCACTGGATGTTCACAGAAGTTCACCCTGATTTTAGAGACAATTTCCAGTCTCCTGCTAGCACATCTGATTCAAAGAAAAATGAAGTACCAGTTATCTACTTTCAAATATCTCTTTTACATGTTATTTAGGTTTATCCCTAAGGAAAATAATCCTGCCTTATTCCTTATGATACTTAAGAAGTATCATTCTGCTCACTCAAACCATCTGCCCCAGAAGTCCAAGAAAAATCTCCTCCATTTAACACTACTAGGTTAGCACCAACCCAGGGACTAGCTTCCTAGACTTCACTTCTTCCCTTGCACTCTTCCCTTGTCAGCTTCTTTGTCAAACAGCTTCATGCTATCATCTCCTGTTCTGCAACCAGCAGCAAGCCCTCTGTTAAAGTTTATAAAACTCCTCTCTTACAAATTATGCCTTGTGCTTCTCTCTTTATTGTTGCCTCAAAAGCAGCTCCATATACCAGTGCCTAGAAAGCCAGTGAGGCTTATTCTTTTCTGGACAAGCCATACCGGGCCAGAAGATAGCAGCACATTTTGTTTAATCCTTTGAAATTCTTAATATATCAAAAGAATCTTATTCTGATGCTATTTTCAAACATTTATTTGCATTTCCACTTTCTCCAAAGTTTTTCTCATCTTTCCTTTTGCTACGAGGTTCAGAGACATTATCATTGCATCCCATATGGGCCAAATTATGCCAAAAGCCAAGAGGTATGGTGGAGGGTAATTTGGGCCACAAAACTTTCACTTATTCATCTAGGCCATCCAGTCTTGAGTTTTTTCAGATAATGAGTTCAAGATAAGTCTCTAAGCCATTAAGAATATGACAATATAACTTGCTGCTGAGTTACTTTTTCTGTGTTCAGAATTCTGAGGAGAACTGATTTCCAAGTTGATGTGTGTTTTGGATTTTTTTTTCATTGTCTCATAGTCTAGGGCAGTCCATTTCCGTGCCAAACCAGGAACAGTTGCAAGAATTTCATACATATTGACCATTGACATAAAATAAATGCATCAGGCCTCTGTGAGAAACAGAGTAGACCCTTACTGAAAGCTAAAACTCTCATTGACATGTTGACTGGAATTAAAAATCCTATTGTGTGAAAACAAAGTTCTAATTCTTTTTCTCCCTTGTTTTTAAGGTGACTTTAACTGTGCTAGAGGGAGCAAAACTGAGAACATGATGCAAGAATGAGCTGGCACTTTTTCTGAAAGTGCCAGCCCCATCTTGCTGTCTGTTATTGGAGTGCACAATCTATCCTCAACCAGTTTGTTTTTTACAACTCACCATCAGCGCTGTAAGCTCATAATGGCTTACTGTCATATCAAAGTGCATTAGAATCACAAAACTCTTGAACATAAAAACATAGCTCTTGATTTGCTATCATCAGTCCCCTAAAGTTCCTGGTGCTGGCAGAACAGGTCTTTTAAAACTGTAGACCAGCTGCTGAGCTAGTGTAAATCAGCATAGGATGTTGTGAAGTGGAAAAACATTGGTACTGCTTAGAGGCTGTTTTAAAGAGATCAATGAGTAATACATGTTTAACATACCCACTGGGATGTCTAACTTGCAGAGAAGATTTAAATTATGTATGAAAAAAATAATATTTAGTGGCTAAGCACCTGGCAGGATGTGTTGTAAATCTCCTTCACTGGAGGTTTGTAAGAACTGATTAGGCCAACATCTGTCACACATGGAAGGATTCTGCTCCAGTGGAGAGGCTGAACTGCATGTGCTGTGGTGATCTCTTCAGCTTTTGCACAGTGTGAAAAAATGGATCTCAGTGTTGAAACAGTCATGGGATTAGCAAAACATCTTTGACTCCTTGCTTCCTGTTCAAGACAGGTCAGAAGATTTGCAAATTGGTTCAGTCCCATGTGTTAACTCCTGTGTTATTCAGCCAAAGTTTCTCAGCCTGTACTTGATTTCTGAGTAGAGCTAAAAGAGGAGACAGGTAGTGCATGTAAATCATTCCAGCAAATTCACTAGCAAATATTAAATCAACCCAGTAAAATTTTAATATTCCTTTTCATGCTAAAATGAGCTATAACTACTATTTAACTTCATAGTTAACTGTACTATATAAGTATCTAGTTATTACTATATAGCTATAAAATATAGTTATAAAATTGTATTACGCTAGTTACTTACTAAGTAGCTGTAACAGCTATGTGGGGTTTTTTTGTCAGAAAAAAATCAAAGCAGTGGAAAAACTTCCATTTGCTTCAATGGAAAATGTGTCTGAATTGGAGAATATTTAATGTATTTTGACAATTAGTTGTGGGCACAGCAGAGCCATAGTGGTAATATATAACTGGAATTCATAGTGCACACTTTTCCAATAGCTTTTGCTAAGCGTATTATAGTAGGAAAAAAGCATTCTTCCATCTTAGTCTGCCATTTGACATTTGTTATAAGAAGTTATGAGTATTTTAGTAGTGCATGAGGCAGATTTTAGTATTGTTTCTTCTGTGGGATTCTCTGCAGTAGCTTGCCCATGCTTCTGCTTTGTGTGCAGTTTAAGGATCTATATGAGGAGAGGGACAGGAAAATTGTACTTTGAGAGGAGCGTTGTGATTTCTCCAAATCCCTGTGCTGCTCAGACCACTTGAGTGCAATTTTTTTGAGGCAGGAAAATGTTTTACCGCCTAGCACAGTTAAATCTGAGACCAAGCTCGTATGAGGGTGTTTCTCAGATTATGCTTTTGGAACGGGTTGTTTGGGCATCTGCATCAGCCTCAGGAGCACTTTTTAAGGCTAAGCCCCAAGGCCTGGCACTAGAAGGTTGGGGCATCACACTGTTTGTGAACAAGAAAAAGAGAGGGCCAGATCCCTTGTGAAGCCTAAATGGAAGTCTCCTGCTGATCTACTAGTGGTCAAGGCCAGGTACAAGTACTAATACAAGCATTACAGCAATGTGTTTGTGTGCTGTATGACAGCCATAGGAAGCCCAATGAGTGGAAAATAGTGCCCATCATAAGCACTCAGAAAACATAATGTAGCTTCCCAGGATAATAGGAAAGCACTTGAGACTTTGGTTTTTATGTGGTTTTAAAAATCATCCCATTGGTAGTTGACCCTGATGCTTCTCTGCTAGATGGTTATACTGCCAGCTGTGCACCAGGGCAGTTAATCTGCTTGTGTTTTGGGACATTATTCTACTGGACAGCAGGGCTAGCTGGCGATCAGCAGGACTTACTGGTTTAGGAGAAATGTCACACATGCACAACTCCCCTGCTTTCAGATCCAGTTCCAGTCTGGCAGAGGAATCTCTGCAGCTATGTTGCAGATTCTGAGGGCAAAATTAATCAGCATATCTAAACTGAGCTCACTAGCTTTAAATGGGACAGTCCTGTTCCTTCCTCTTTCTTATTCTTCCACTCTCCCAGTCTTTCCCATCCTCTTCTTTTTCACCCTGGTAGCAATAAAGCTGTTATCTTAAGGAGCCATGCTGGACTCCAGCTGACTACTTGCAGAGCCTCCTTGGGTCCCTCTGTTACTTTCCCAGTACCAGGACTGCAGAGCGACTGCACTTGTGTCTGGCATTGCGGGCATTAAGCCTAAAATGGTAAATCCAGCCAGGTCATTGAGCACTGAAGAGAAAAAAAGTGACTTGATCTGTAGTGGAAAAAGTAAGCTTGTTATCTCTGGCCACATGCCAGTGTTGCTAGTGCTCTGTTGTCTCTGGGTAACCCTATCTGGATGTCCCTGTGTCACCCCCTCCAGTACCTGTATGATATGGTTCCTGCCATTATCTGGCGTGTTTCAGCTCTTCTATTTCATCCTGCAGTTTCTTTGAGTTGTGCCACTTGTTGTTAATGGATATTGTGCCATTTCAAATGAGGAAAACTCAATCTTTACTCTGTCCTTACAACTTCTAGTTGGAGTCTCATAAGGTAGAGTACAGTAGATTGTAATCTTCTGGCCTTCAATAGTAAAAGGGTTCGACTATTCATGGTACATTTTTGTAACATGAAGAGCTCATCACTGAAGAAGAACAGGAAAAGCACACAGAGATTCAGGATGGTTTTAAAAATGGGAGTCCAAAATAGGAAACTGTGAAGTAGGAGTCTGGGTGTGATTTTAATTTAAATGAATTTGTTTTCTGAAATTTCATTTTTTTCTAAGTCAAAATATTTCAAAAGCAATATAAGTTTTGTCAAGAAGAGTGACAAAGTAATTGAAGAAGTAGGCACAGATCATGCTCTATGGCAATGGGATTAGGCAATTTCTTAGACTAAGATTCTTACTCATTCATCCTGTGTCAAGGATGGAAGGATTTGTAATTAGGTCTCATGAAAGAAACTTTGATGGGGATATTGGAAGACCAATGCCACATATGCTCTCTCAAAATGGAAAAGCAAGAGTTTTCATTTGCAAACTGATGTCTTAGTTTGCTCTTGACTAAAGAAGAATTTGAAAGGCATTATTTTAATCTCTGAAGAACAAACAACATTTAATACTTAAATGTGGTCAGAAACAACTCAGGTCTCACTTTTGGTCTGTACTACTTTTGTCATGAGATTGCAGTAACGCTCTATTGAAACAAGTCTGGAAACAGTGAAAAAGAAATGGCAGCACATGCATGGTGTGTGCAGCAGAAGATAAAGGCTGAGCTGGTGGAGAAAGTCTGGGCTCAGAAGCTGGCAGAGGCTGGGTTATTTTCTCTCTCCAGACCTGAAGTTATTTCTACTAGTTTGAGAGATCTGTCAGCTTCTTGGGGTCTCTCTGAAGCAGTCTGTGGGTCTTTTGGGCTACTTTAGCAATTGGAGTGCTAGGATTGCCTCTGGTCACACAATCAGCGTGTGTCTAGGAATTACCAGTCCTGCTGTGCACAAGCAGATCAGTTCTGCAGGGGAATTTTATGGACAAAAATTGCCCACTGAAAATAGTGCATGGACACCTGGGCAGAAAAACACCTTGGCAGGCTTGAAAGGGCAAGAGGGTTTAGAGCATTTGAGATGGTAGCACAATGGCCAAAAGGTGTTCCAAGCAGAGCACTGGATGTGAGCGTGAAAGTCCAAAGAAGTTGTAGGTGTGTAAACTGGCTGTGCCACAGGGCTTGAAGTTTAGAATGGCAGTCACCTGTCTCCAAAGCAACAATGCAAGAAGAGTCTGTGCAGCTGCTCCCAAAGGTCGGGGCTGCCTGTGCTCACAAGGGAGGTCCTGACATGCCCTGGGCGCCTCCAGCTCTGCTTTGCTTCTTGGCCAGAAGCACTGCAGCCCACAGGGCTCTGTGTCCGGGTGCTGGAAAGGGCGGGATACAGGAAGCTGGCAGGTCTCAGCCCCACTCCCTTGGGGCCCACCCCACTGCCTGTTCCCAGAGCACACCTAACGCCCACGGATGGCATTTGGCTGCCTGCAGAGATCAGCAAACGCCCAGCTTTTTGAAAACAGATCTTGGTTATGATGGAGGATGGGGATGGCACTAATGTATATGGGGTTTTTTAGTTAATGGCATGTGGTGGTCAGAGTGCTTGCTGCTAGTTAGGGAAATCTCAGTATTAAGTCTTCCTTGGTCTGGAGAAGTTCAAGCATACGTCTGCCAAGAGAGCAGCCTAATAAGCAAGCCAGCTGTGGGAGAGGAAGGAACTTGGAGCTTGTTGTTAAAGCTGGATCTTGGCAGAGTGACGTGAGTCAAAGGGCCACAAAGGGAGCAACCTGCCAGGAATGGGCAGTGTGGCAGAAGTGCAAGGGCTACAGCATAGCTGAGAAGGGAATGAAGCTTGACATATCCCTGTCTTCATGGCTATTTCTCCATCTGAGCCTATGCAAAAGACAGTCCAGAACCAGATGTGAAAATTGCCACTCTTAGAAAGAGACGTAAACCTTTCACCACAGGCCTAGGCTCCTTCATGTTCCTGAACCTTTCTTCAGAATGCTTTTTTCTTTGTGGCTGTCTTGGACTTATTTGGGCCCACTCGGGTCACTAAGGATAGCCATTTCTTGGGCAAGTGCTTTAGACAGCAGGATATAATGTAGTACTTGGGTACTGACACCACCACTGTCACGAGTTTTAAAAGCAACTGCAATCCTTTTTCTTGCCTTTTTGAGGAAATAGTTACAGGACGTTTCTTTGGGAGAGACTTGCTAGAGACTGGTTCCAAATAAGCAAATATTCCTAACTGCATTTGTCCATGAGCATCCCAGACTTTCTACAAGGGTTCACAGAAACAGAGGATAATGTAGGTCAGAAGAGACTGCTGGGTAACATCCAATCCAACTTCTTCCTTAAACTATGATTAAGTTTCTCAGGGCCATGAGAAGCTGATCTTTGAATATCTGCAAGAATTGAGACTCCACAACCTCACTGGGCAACCTCTTCCAGTGTTGGATTAGTCCTGTGAACATTTTTGTCCTTGTATCTAGACAGAATTTCCTTTGCTGCAACTTGCGATGATTTCCATTGTCCTTCCACTGTGCACCTCTGAGGAAAAGTCTGGCACTGCCCTACCTTAGATAGCTGATGGCAGGAATTAGGTGCCCCCTTGCCAGGCTTTTGCACTGGCATAGCTCCATGCTCAGCATTCCCATTCAGAGATGTCTGACTGTCTCCACACACTCTGGTTTGCCAGCAAGCACGGCATCTGGCTCTTGGTCTCATGTGCTGGATTTGGCACTGTCATGGGCTAATTATATCAGATGCAACTGAATTTTCATCTATGGTCTCTGTTCTGTCTCAGTTTTCCCAATTCCTGTTTAAATTTGCAACACTGCCTGAGTAAAAGAATCATATTTGGTGTGGCCAGCTATTATTTTTTATTGAAAGAAGCAGATGCTATGGAAAAATTAAAAATTGTCCTCAACCCCATAAAATGTTTCCAAATATGAGCAGATACTCAGGAATGAATGTACAGGAAAAGAGAATCTGCTTATTATGTTATCACTTTATACAGCAAAATAATTTCTTTTATGCTTCGTTTGCACTGAGGTATTGCTCCTTTGTAGGCAGCAGCTGTACGCCAGCTGTGTGTGTAGCTCCCTCTATAAAGATTACAGGAGAAACATACAAACTGCAATGTGGAAAAGAAGTTTTTGCTATTAATTAAAGATACAAAAGATATGTTGGACATTGTCTGTGTATAATCCATGCAGAGATTCCTGATAAAATGAGTTGTAAATGTGATCAGCCAGCTCCAGTGCCTCTAAATAGGTTACCTGCTCATTTAGTAAATCAGCTGTGGTTTCAGAAGTGCCTCAGCTGCTGGTATAGGGCTGGAACTGGTCCCAAAAGGTCATGACTGAGCCTGAGCTAATGAGCTCCAGTAATCTTACGCCTGCTCTTTATGGACACAAAAATGGGCAGCTATCAAGGGCTGACTGTACTGCTTGGGACTAGCCAAGGCAAGGGTTCCTCAGCCTCCTGCTTCTGAGCTGGGGAGATCTGCAGTGGGTTTGGCTGCCTTTGAAACTGTCAGTTTATGCGTTTACACACTGCTATATTTGAGCTAGAAAGCCCTTTCCATTAAAATACTTTAGACCTTTCCCATTAAATTTCCTATTTAAAGTAATTCATGATCATAGATTTCTGTGACATGAATAGTGTAAAGTTGACTGTAAGAGCTATTCCTTTTTGCCTCCTAAGCTTTGTCCCTTAAAATAAGCTGGAAGCCAGAAGAAAATCTCAGGGAATGTGCCTCTGTTAAATGAGGAACTGGGCCTTCATGAAAGTGGCAGCAAATAATTAATCTAAAGATAGTGGAGCAGCTCATACAGGAAGAATTTTAGAGTGGGAACCTAACATGATAGTGGACTCTGTGCTACCAGACACATTGCATGGAGACTCAAACAGAAGCTAGTATATCTCACATCTCTGCTACTGTAGAGTTCTCCAGATGTCCCATGTCTCAGCAGAGCTTTGCCTCCTGCAGAATGTTCAACCACCTCCTCTTCTCCCTTTCACTGCAAGGTTAAAAGCCAGTTTCTCAGCCAGGTGAGTCTGCCAATGCTCATTTCCAAATGATTTTTATTGCCAGTTTCTGATACTTTGAAGAATATGATGTATTTGGTGTGATATCAAAAAGAAAGTGAAAATCTCAAAGAAACAGAGATTATGAGGAATGTAAAAATTACGATGCCAAAAAACCATGCCTCATATACACATGGCTGAGGGTTACAAAGTAGTGGTGAAAGCAAGACCATACAGCCTTCATTACAGCAAATCTATCAATAATGTTAACTGCTTCTGCCTGTTTCTTTTTTCTTCCCTCTTACATGGGTTAACTTGCTAGTGGTTGCTTTAATAGTTTTCTGCAGAATTTATGAACAGGGGATTACAGACCAGATTATAGGGCATGCAGCATTGCCTTGCTCTTTGTGGTACCCAGTGGCTGCTTTATACTTAGTGTTTGCAAGACCAGGTCTAACTTACAATATATACAAGCACTTGACAACAATCTTTTCTTCAGACTTTCTGTCTGAGATGATTCAGCTCTAAAAGATGCAGTCTCTAATAGTGCCTTTTTCTTCTTGAGCCAGAATTTCATAAGTCCTTAAAGAAACCCAACCCCATATTAATACAACACACAATTACAAATGCTCTTAACTGAAGTACCATGCTGAATGCGTGTGTCATGTTAAATTAGCCTTTGTAGTGCTTAGAGCTGTTGCTTGGGCCTGTATATGTGGTTCCCTGGAGATATTAGCTCTGCTGTTAGAAACAGCAGTGCTCCAGTACAAGATCTAACAACAGAACCTACTGTCACTCCTCCTTGTCCCTGACTGCTTAAACTCATGTGGGTGAGCCAGAAGCCTAAAGACTATTGCCAAACATTTTTAGTAGCTCCACAAGGTTGGCTGTGCACGTTCACTTGCTAATCCTGAGAACTTTCTAAGAAAACTATCTTAGGAAAATGAGAATAAAATATAGGATAGGAAAATACCTTTTTGGCAATGGGAGCAAACTTTGCCTTTGTTTCAGGGAGTGAATTTTTTAACATGGTATTTGTACCACTCTTTTCTATTTGCTATTCTTTTCTAAATTAAACTCTTACCTGTGCAGCTTCTGGTACCAATACAGTTGTTTTCTCAGGAAACAAGTCGTGTGCTAAATAGAATTCAAATATCAGACTGAGAAAAAAAAGGCTCTTAAAAAAGAAACTGGATGTACAAAGTAATATGTTTTAAGGCCACATTCTTTCTAAGGGTAGCATCTAGGCTGCTGCTGACACATCGGGTTAGGAAAATAACCAGCCGCATCTCCAAAGAATGTTCCCTTCTTCTGCATTTGTGTAATTCTTTTGGGCCTACATATAAAGACTAAATCTGGAAGATCATCTTCTTTTACTTCACTTTCTAAGTCACAAAGCCAGGGAACCTTGGCTTTGTTTTATACTTTGCTACAGGACATGGAGAATTTTGTGGACATGATCGTTAAGAGAGAGGGTCAATTTCAAGTAATTTGTGTTGAAAGTTGTGGTGAAACACTCCCAGATGCTTTCTTCATGTACTGACCTCTGCCATTTCAAAAACAGCATACCTTGAGCCAAACGGCTGAGGTACCTGTTAAAGCAGTAGTATCTGCTTCTTTTACCTGGACTTTCTTGAAAACAGTTGGAAATTCTGAATATGTTATCAAGGGTTAATTTTGTATCTCTATGGTGACTTCTCCTTAAGCATTTTTTTTCCAGATCTTAATGATGATCTAACTACTCTTAACGGCTCCTGTAGCACCTTCTCTTCCCTCCCCTCTTGCCAACTTACCCCTTCAAGTATTCAGGTTGCTGCCAAGCTCTATTTTGTTTTCACTGAGTGCATTACTCCTCAAATTTCCTTAATGCGACGCAGAGCATATGCTAATGAATGTAGCCTGTTCTCTTGAATTCAGCCGGGAAATCTGCCCTGCTATTCTCTCAGCGGCTTTCGCAGAGGTGCTGTTGTTGCTCAGGACAGTTGCTTAGCTGCCATAAATTAGAGGTAGGTGTAGTAGGGGAAATTGAAATGGATCCTGATTTCCTCCAAACATGAGTAGTGAAGGAGCTTCATGTGATGCTGAGCTTTTCCTGGAGCAATAAGAGTAATTGCCAAGAGAAACCCTAGGCAGAAAGCTGGGCATGGAAACCAGCAATGTTGTCCCAAACCAAGCCATCATCACTAATGAGTAACATGTGTTTAATGATGATCATTGAAAAAAAAATAAAATGCTAGGTGTTCCGGGGCAATAAGGATGAAAAGCTTAAAAAAATGATGAAGAAGACCAGGAAAGAGTGCATTACTGCTCATGTGGAAGCTGGAACCACAGCTCCGTTTAGAAATGGATGAAAGGTGGTTTTGAACTTGCTTTATAACACCCAAAAAGGAACTACTTAAAGTAATAGGTTTTTTTTAACTTGTGAAAAATCTTGCACACTCAAAGTAATTTCGAAAAGGTAATTGCACACAGAGTACGATTTCCTTCACTCTCATAACGAGAAAAATGTACATCTTTCTTCTCTGTAACTTCTTTAAACCTTCTCAGGTTTGTAAAAATGGCAGAAATGGAAATGAAATAAATAGATGTTACTCTGTCATTAATCAGAACTCTTCCTGTTCCCCTAGTAAAGCTTCCAAAGAGGTGGAAGCTTTTAGAGACTGCAGAATGGCAAAGCAGGGTGAGAAGAGAAAGAAAAGTGGGAGGGGAAGAGCCCAACAAAACAACCAAAAAACCAACAGCATCAACACAAAGAAAAAAAGCTCCACTAAGAAAAAGCTTCTTTTAACACTGGTTTTCCTTCTGCTATAGTCATAATGGACACTGAGGAAAGAATAGGTTCCTAACATTTGGTAAATCTGAAACAGAAAAATGTCTCATCTTGTTGTAGAATATTTTTATAAAACTATAGTTTTTAAAGGACATTTTCTGTATTTCTATTAACACAACTTGCAGTTGATGGTCCTAATTATAAACATGGATAAGGATCATTTTGTTCTGATCAGATTTGTTCTTGTTCTGATCATGTCTATCCAAGTGTCATAGAGTTTTACTAGAAACTTAGAGTTGCACTAGAAGGCACCAGTGTATCTCTAAGGTATTTTCCAGATGGCATTGACAGTGATGGGCAGTGCTTGTGGTCCCAGAAGTACTGTTTGTATTTTATTTGATTCCAAGTATTATGTACTGATACATAAGTATATACATATATGCAGATACATTTGCATATCTGCATGCATGTATTCATAGAATTATATACATGTTTGCATGTGCATGTATATAAAAGATTTATGAACTCCTCTTTAAATTGGAAATTAATGTCAAAAGCTACCTGGTCCATGCTGGCAAAGGGAAAACAAGTGTCAATGACTTTCTATGTTCTTTTTCTGCTTCTCAACTTCTCGCTTTGTGGTTCTAGGATGCAAATCTAAGAAAACTCCAGAAATCCAAAACTCCAGTGGTTTGAGAAAGTGAGGATTAGAGGGGTTTTTTGTGTTTTTTGTTTGTTTTTTTAATTTTGAAACAAAGTTCTCTGTCTATTCATTGAATTTTTTAGGGGTATTTTTTAGGTGAATTTTTGACAACATCTGAGATGACCATATGCTGAAATAGCAAGATATAGTGTGAAGTACCTGAAGTATATGAAGTAGTATTTGGAACATCCCATGAACTTACATTTCAAAAAATGTCATATTAACCCATGGATCAATGCAGTACATATTAGTAGTGAGTTCCACTGCCATATTAGCAGTCCTACTGGGTACAGAAAGCTTTGGATAGCTCAAAATATTCACTTTACTATGTAATTTGAATGTAGCTGAAAACAAGGAAGAAAGGAGAAAAAACATGCAAAACTTCAACGTGTGGAGAAAAAACAGAAACAAATCCCAGTCACAGTCAAATGCCTATTTTCATCCTCACCTTTTCTCATTGTTCTCATCTTGGCTGGCATAGAAACAGTCTTGGCAATGATGCAAAGCTTTGCTTCTGACTTTTGAAGCCAATCTAAAGTTTTCACATCCTCAGATAACATCCTCAGACTCATATATGTGTACTTCCTGAGAAGTTTTTGGATCTGAATATGAGGGAGTCAATAGCTTGAGAGAGCCTGGGCTGTTAGTGAGTCAGGAGTCTCTTTCTCAATATTTCCAGTCTGACCTGAAATGGATGGGACCAGAAATTGCAGGGGAAAGCCTACTCCTAAGGAATTTCTAGAGAGAATTTGCAAATGAACTTTAACTCATAGAAGACTGAAAAAAGGGCCTTTTTTGTGCATGCTTTATGCTGCAAGACTTTTAGATATGTCTGTTATAATTTCAGATCTTGCTACTGCTATTCCTTGTGACCTCCTTGTATTTCTCTACTTCAAAACAATCACATCCTTCCTGCATTTGGACTTTTCTGTCCTATTCTTGTTCTTGTTTCTTCTGGCAGCAAGCAGAGCTTTGCGCTGAGCTGAGGATGAGGTACTACTGCTCCTTACCAAACAGCCCTGGCCTCGCACGACCTAGAATGCCATGGGATTAGCCAACACTTCCCAACTGATTTAATACCAGCCGAGCAGCTTTTTCTTAAACAGTCCTGGTATTTTGGAAATCTTCACACTCAGCCTTTATCTCACCAAAATTTGTCAAAGAACTAGTGGTGTCTCTATTGCTTAAACTCAAGCCCTGAGGAATTTAGTACCTGCACCTATGTGAGCCATTTCTCATCTTGTGACAGGATAATATTTGTATCTGGTACCACTTATTCACCTCTGTTGTGAAACTGAACTTTGTAAATACCTAGGCTAGTTCCCATTTATTTTTTGGAGGCAACTTCTGTGATAAGAAAGAAGAGTATTTCGAAAAAAAACCCCACCTAATTGTAATTGTCTATGAAAAGAGAGCTCTTTGGTTCTGCAGCAGTAGGAGATATTCCTGTTTTTCAAACAATGAACAACAAAATCTCTAGAGATTAGTACTAGCCTCAGGCAAAGTCCATTTTCCTTTGTCTTACAAATACCATTGACTATAACACTGTACCTGAGGTGAAGCTTTTAAGGAAGACACCTACAGCACCTACTTCCAGCTCACTAGAAGCCTGGAGATGGTGACTGGACCTAAAATTCAATGGAGAGTGCATAAGAACAGCAGCATCGATCTTCTTGTCAACTCATATTCATCAGTGGCTGGGCAGCTGTGTTGCATCAGCTGGGATGTCTTCGTTGTATCAGGGGCAATATACTAGGAATCATGACAGGGCTGGATGCTACAGTTAAGTCTCGGGTTTCTTTAGCTCTCTGATGGCATATTTTCTTGTGGTTGCCTGAATTCTCAGCAGCAAAGGAAAGCTAAGAAGATGCACACTGTTTTGATGCCTCAAAGGCCGCAGAGCTATGAAAAGTAACTTCTTTGTCAAAAACAAGGAGTCATAATGCTTCCATGGGGGCTTATCTAATAGTGAAAGGACTAAGAATATGTGAGGGTTTAGACAGAAGTAGCAAGATTGATGTATTAAAATACTGTTCTCAATAAAGACATCCTCATCACTCTACATGGCTTTGTACATGCATTAAATTTGAATCTTTCCTATTGAAATGCATCAAATGCAAAATTGTTTTAATAGCAAAAGAATTTATCCGTGAATTTTATTGTTCCGCATAAAGAAAAACCCGAGAGCATGGTATAAAATTGTGGAAGTCCGTGATGACAAATCTGTTTTCTTGTTCAGTGTTTTTATGAAGTATTTATAAGGACAGATGGTGGGCAGCAGCAGAACATGTTCAGTTTTATCAAGACATTTGGCTAACAAGCACAGACTGAAAGGCATTTCTTTCCTCCTCAACTTAATAATTTTAATTAGAGGCAAAAGGTGTGGTAGTCTCATTGTCTGGAGGCGTATGTGCAATATTGTCTTGGTTGGGCAGGGCTGGGTGGGAGAGAATATCACTGCCTCTAATGAAGGGTGGTGCATATCTGTGCAATCTCAGGGGTATTTTTTATTGTCTGGTAATCTAAAAAATGCAAATTCCAAATCTGCTTTTGCACAACATACACAGAGATACACTGAGGCTACTTTTTCAGTTAGTTGGAGAACAAAAACATGGCTACAAAATACATGCAAGTAGTAGTGCACCACTGGAGAAGAAAGGCTTTTTAACAAATAGTGGGACATACATTTATTATCTTCAGGGGAAATTTTCAAAACTACCTATGCAATTTATTAGTCTGTGGAACTCCTTCACTATTTAATGCTTTTGAAAATCTTACTTATTAACAAGTCATTTTGTCCTGCTAAGGACATCAAAGTGTTCTGGAAATAGTAATTGAGGATGATATGCTCTACCCAGGTCTAATGGTGTTCATTTACCCTACTTACCTCTGGTAATATTCTAGCTTTTTCAGAAGGCGGCTTGCACAGATCATGATGAATTTTGTCCTTTACGAGGTCTCCAAACCCCAGTGCAGACTACTTCTCCTGCTTTTGGATGCAGCAGTGGGAGGTGTACCAATATTGGGCTGGTCCCTAAAGGAAGCATTGAAAGGAGATTTGTACTCTGAACAGACCTAGCATCATGTTTTTACTGTGCATTCAGTCTCTCATGTACAGGTTATGGAAATTTTCAAAATGCCATCATCTCACGAGCATGCTTTTGTTAAGGGCTGCATGCTTCTGAGGTTTTCTGTGAGAAGATAAGCTGTCCTCTTGCTTTGTCATCATAGTCCTTGTTAAGATGTCTGATAAAACTGCTAGACAGAAAGGTCATAGTATTTATGCAGAGTACTTTCTAACTGTGTCATGGGCTGCATCAAAAGAAGTGTGACCAGCAAGTCAAGGAAGGTGGTTCTGCCCCTCTACTCTACCTTCATGAGAACTCACCTGGAGTGCTGTGTTCAGGTCTGGTGACATAAGAAAGAAATGGGCCTGCTGGATCAAGTCCAGAGAAGAGCCATGAAGATGATGAGAACAATGGGGCATCTCCCCTATGAGGAAAAGCTGAGACTTGGGGTTGTTCACCCTGGAGAAGAGAAGGCTCCAAGGAGATCTTATAGCAGCCTTCCAATACTTAGAGGGGGCCTACTCAGGGAATTTTTACAAGGGCATGCAGTAGTAGGACAAGGAGAAATGGCTTTGAACTAAAAGAGAGTAGGTTTACAAAATCGCAGAATCATGGAATCAGGTAGTTNTAAAAGAGAGTAGGTTTACAAAATCGCAGAATCATGGAATCAGTTAGTTTGGAAAAGACTTCTGAGATCATCAACTCCAACCTTTGACCCAATACTACCTTGTCAACTAGACCATGGCGCTAAGTGGCACATCCAGTCTCTTCTTAAATACCTCCAGGAATGGTGATTAGATATTAGGAAGAAATTCTTTAATGTGAAGGTAATTAGGCACTGCAACAGGCTACCCAGAGAAGCTGTGGATTCCTCATCCCTGGCAATGTTCAAGATGGAGTTCTAATCAACCTGGTCTAGTGGAATGTGTCTCTGCCCATGGTAGAGGGACTGGAATTAGATGATTTTAAGGTCCCTTCCAATTCAAACCACTCCATGATATGATTCTATGATTCTAACTATAAATCTGCCACTGACTTTGTGAAACTGTTTGTTTCCCATGATAGTAAATGTTTAAACTGATAAAATATTTTATAAGATCTTACTGAATATTTACCCTTACTGACTGAAGTTCACTTCTTGAGAATTATTTTAAGGACTGTTATCAGCCTCCTGGCTGTAAAAAAAGGCAACACATCTTTATCAGTCATTATTTTACTGCCTTTTAGACACTACTGTTTGGAAGAAAGTTAAGCTCAATGTGCAAAGCTACTGGAACTATGTCTCTTTATGACTAGAAACTTGTTTTTGTGTCCCTTATGAGTATAAATCTCTGAGATTTATGGGAAGTGACAGGTTGCACTGTACTACATTTCTTCACTGCCCAGTGGGGACGAATCCTTAGCAGGGAAGCACAGCCAGGATGGACTGGACCATGCATCTCAGGGCAGGAGCTTGACCAACAGGAGGTTTCCTGCCCACTGCTCCAGTGGGAGAACTGAGGCTTTGTGTCCCTCCACAGCCATCAACCTCTCACAGTTTGCATCAGCCACCTAGCAAGATTAATGTTCTAGTTCGTATGGTCTCCTAGAAAAATGATAGATGGCCCAATAAACCATGGTGGTTTGTTACAAAGCACATACTTTCAAACTTTAAGTACACAGCTAAGTTTCGGCAAAGAAGACTGATAAAATCTCTGATTACTAGACATATCAGAGTATTCCTCCTTCCATCATATACCTTTCCAAATATCAGATATATGATTGAACCTGGAGGAAGAGGCAGCTACATTTTCTTGTAATGGCAGTGCTTTGGGAAGTGCTTGTCCTTGACAATCTGCAGTAGACCGGAGGCAGCAAACAAATCAAAGCCAGCCTCTGAAAAAGATGTATGAACAACATTCCTAATATCAAGCTGTCTGCATTTACCAAACCATAACAGTACTGTGTAGCTCACCTGTGCTAGTTAGAGACCAATGATAATATATAAAGGAGTAATTGTAGCTATTAGTATAGATATTTGAGATCTAGGTAAGCAAACTCACATTCAAATGCAATACATTGTACTTGGTGTCTTGGTGTTCTTGGTGCAAAAACTCCTTGATTCATAATTCCTGACAGGAACAAACTTTCTGCACAATATATTTTCTACACAGTATGTTTTGTAGGCCTATTTCTATAAGCAGGTAACTGTAGATTACTCCTATAGGCAGACTGACACATGCATGGAGGTTTGTAGATCTGATTTGAAACAGCACAGCTGGCACTACTTCACTGCTCTGAGAAAAGCTACTTTGGTTTACATGTGGTGACATGCTGCCTATGAGCTTCCAGTGTGGTTCACATGATTGGTCTGAGATGAAAATGTAGATTTTTCAGGGTTACAATAGTAGGAGGGATGTACCTCCTATAGGGTGTGTCTGATCAGTTATGTTTTATAGATGCTGCTTGTACTGTTTCTGAAAAGAGATAAATGCCTTGCTAGTAACAAACCTGTCTAACCCCATTTAATCACCTGGAGTAAAAGCTGTAGAAAACAAATTTGCTTGTTCCTGTGTGTCAAAGTATCAACATCAAACATTACAGCACTCTTGTCATCCCTTTTTCTTATTGCTTCTCTTACTGGTTGTGGCCAAATATCAGTAAATAAATATCTTTCTGACTATATGCTGATTTATAGATAAATGTATCAGATTTTGCATAGCCTCTTTTTCTGCCCTTCTGCCCTTAATTTGAGCAATATGCCACTCTGGAAATAGATCCATTGACTTCATACCACTATTACAGAGTGTTAGGTCAGCACTGGATGCCAAGCTAATTCACATGCTGCTACACAAAACTCAGGATGTGAATTGCCTGTGAATTTATTTTAGCTAAGCTGTAATTAACCAATATCAGCTGTCTTTGTTGTAAGTGATAGGAAAATAATGGATATTCACTTTCTAGGGGAATGTAAATTCCAGACTTTTGCCTTTCCACTCTTGCCTGGGGCTGACTGGGGACATAGGTGATGGATCTGTCACAGTGCTGTCAGAGTGGCTGTGTAAAACAGGCCATGGAACATGCCCTGCAAGCTGCTAGCTGTACCCTGGCTACTCCTTAATGGATTTTACAGGGAGATGTAGTCCCTCCACTGTTGTTGAGGAAACACAAAGGCTCGGAAGTACCTTTTCACTGGCCACATGCCTTCCTTGACGCTGGACTCTCAGAGCCTGCTCTTCTAGAGTCCAGGGTTCTAGCTGTGAAAGATGTCCTGGAGAGCTTCCCAGCTCAACCCTGAGAGCAACAGCTTAAAATTGAGCTTGTCTCCTTTCCACCCCATTCATTCCTCCCAGACAGGCTGAAAGGAGGGCAAAGTCATCAGAGCATGATGCTGAGTAGTCAGAATTCCTGTGTGACTGCTTTTTGACAAGTAACAGGTAAAATAATTGTCTGTGACACGACAATGAATGCTACTAATGCCGGGAAGGAAGACATCTGGCATGGCAATTGCTGTACACTCACCTGACATAATTTTGAAATGTTCCGGACCAGGATAACGATAGGGCATTATTCCTTTAAGGAAAAGAAGAAAAAAAAAGGTGAACCCTGCCCCAAAATGGCAGAAACCTAACAACAAGAGCTGTCTGAACACGGTGGCTGGGGACGGCTAAACGTTTAATTTCTCCTTTTATTATGGCTGACAGAATTACAGAAATAGTTGTATTGATGCATAGGTGCAGTTGATGAGCTATGCCTCTTTGGAAAACTGGTCTAGTACATTCAGGTTTTGAGAGGCTCTGACTTGCTCATTCTCTCTTTCCCATCGAGAAAATTCCTATTCACTGTTCAGCCTGTCTGGCTTCATCTTTTTTCTTGTACCATTGCTGTTTTTACTTCTAATGAGTTGTAACTATTAGATCAGAGCCCAAGCTGTTGGCTGTATATGCAGTAGAGTTGCTGAACAGGCATAAAATAGGAGAACATTTTGGTTCCAGTAACATACCTGATCCACCCATGTCCATGCAACGAATACTGCATGTGTGACTTTTGCAGCACTGCAGAAATATTTGGCTCTCCTCATACTATGTTTCACAGGCCGCTTTTCTTCTAACATCACCTCACGTTTTGTGCCTTGGAAAAAGAGCTGTGTAGGGCTGGACAACTGTCTGGGACCCTAGAGAGGAGAACACTACAAATTTGACTAAACCAGTTCTAAAAAATGAACAGTGGAAAGCTGACAGTTAATTTTTGGTAACTTGTATAACACATACCAAAAGCCAAGGTCATATACAAAGTAGTGGGTATACTTTCACATGCAATTAATTTAATTCCATTAACTGATTTAATGGTTGAATTGTCAGAGGGAAGTTTACTTCTAAAACAACCTAGGCAAATATAATTCATTGCTCTTCTTGGCTTCTTCAATTTAATTTTTTTAATATTGTCATTTCAGGCATGGATTTCAGGTATCAGAAGGTATAGAAGTTATATAGGAAGGAAGAAACTGTTTGACTAAGGTTTACATCAGATGTAGAGCAAATAGAAAATTTAAGCCATATTCAGGATTTGAGATTAAGGAAGCACTTGTTATATAAAAATATGCTTCTGTGATGCAAATTCCTATATTCTAATTGTTATTTATTATTCTTATTATGATATGATATATAAATGGCAAGGTGAAGTCATATAAGGAGTATTTCCTGGTTTTTACACTCAACTATATAATATATATGCATGACATTCTTAAAACATTAATCAGATGATATTAGGTAAACTGTGTATTTTGAGAGAGCAAATCTAACTGGAGTAAAGCATAATGGCATAACTTAGAAAATGCCTCTGTCACAAAATTCTGTTGTTAGTACCCAAAAGAGAAGTAAAAGCTATGTTATGGTGAGTTGGCTGCAAAAGCACTTATCAGTCTATATTCCTCCCAGAAGAAGAAAAAATACAGAACTCCTACAGGAAAGGAGTACAGGAAGTTACAGTAAACTAGCAGGAACAAATAACCCAGTTTTAAAACACATCTTACAGGCTGAACATTTTAGCCTCTATTCAATGAAAAGAAAATAGCCTGTGCTCATCATCAGTCTATGTTTATTTTCTGTCTGTATAACTATCCCTTCTTTCCATGGCCCTCAACTCACATTCCAACCAGGTAGCTGTGTCAAAATGAAGGATATAAAGGACATAGCATAGCTATATGCTATTTCCTTATATGCTATATAAGGAAAGACTGGTATGTCAAACAGTCAGGAATGGTTTTCAAGTGACAGCAGTCTGTAGACTATGTATAAAACACAGTCCATGTGAGAGGCTTTTAGAAATGTTACTAAAGACCTGCTGAGATGAAAACCGTGGTGACACTAGGGAAGTGGGAACTGTTTTCCTTTCTATAAAAAGACTAATGTTACGTATGTCTTTAGTCAAAGCAAGAAGGAGGGCCTGAGAAGAGGAGCTGTAGACAAGTGAGGCTCACCTCAGCCCTGGAAAGATCATGAAGCATGAATCTTAGAGATCATTTCCAATCACATATAGATGGAAAGATAAACCAAAAGGGTAAATCCTTTACAAACCTGACTGCAGTCCATAATGAAATGACTGTGTATACTAATGGGAGGAGAGTGCTAGATGGAGTATATATTGACTTTAGTGGGGTTTTGACATATCAAAAGCAGGTGAGAAAACTGAACTTCTCTCGGAGGTGATGGATGATATAACCTGCAGCCATAGCCACAAACTGGATGTTCAGGCTGGACATTATGAAAAATGGTTTCACTTGGAGAGAAGTGCAGCACTGGGAGAGGTTGCTTGGGAAGGCAGAGGAGTCTCAGTCCTTGGATGCTCAGAGGACTTGACCAAAGTCACAGCTGATTTGATCAACTAGCACTGGTGGTAGCCCTGCTTCCAGAAAGAAGCTGGGGTTGATGACCTTCATGGACCTCTTCTGACCAACATTTCTGTGACAGTGTACGTGTTACTTCCCTTCAAGCAGTACTTCAGCAAACCCAGCAGTGAACTACTCTGAGCTTGACACCTTTATGACTTTCTGTAGCATATGAAGTTCAGACTTAGGCCCTTGCAATTGCAATTGTGACATTCTTGGTTCAAATTCAGCAGCACTATGTGGGTGGGTGTCAGAACTGCTGAAGTTCCCTGTGTTGGACTGCAATGGGAATCCACATGCCAGGTATTTGAAGCTTAAGGCTCCCTCTTCCTTCTAACCGTTTGTTATTTGCAGCATCAAAGAGAAAGTGGGCTTCCTCAAGTCACTTGCATCATCAAATGCCATTTCCCCTTGACCAGGTTTGCAGGAAAGGGCAAGACCAGGTGGAGGATGATACCTGCCAGTTCCTTCCACTCTCCTTCCCTGCCACTGTGCCTGCACCAGCACACAGCACACTGCACGTGCCACTGCATACAGCCTTCCACAGCCAAGAGGGAACCTTCCACAGCCGGGAGATTGAATGAAACTCAGCGCCCAGATGTGCTTCGTGGGCTGTTTGGGCAACATAATTTCTCTTGCTGGAGGAAAGCTGTGAAGCAACAATGCAGCAAACAGGAAATGATTCACCAGTTTTCTGCACACATCTCAGACATTATTTGTTGTGCTACAACGAATACAATATTTAATTTTGAACTAGAAAGTGCTTATAAAATTAGCAACAAAGAAGAGCTGAAAATATCTGTTTGCCCAGATATTGTCTGCATTGAGTTGTTTACTGCAACACAGAATCTTGTTCTGTACTGACAAACTTTCCTTACAGATCCTGCCAAGCACAAATTAGGTCAACCTAAGCAGCAGTATGAAAAGTAATTAGCCAAAAACTTTCTTAATTAGTGCTGTTATTCAGGGTGGGGAGAGCTCAGATCACAGCAAATTGGGGTAGGGCTTTAAGGTAGAGAGAGACTCTAAAGAAAGGTGGATCTAACACTGGATTCCTGCCCAATATATTTAGAAATTTTGATTGCAATGTTTTATTACCAGAGTGAGAACTGCATGTTGTGCCTGTAGGGTGCTCTGCATAGCACTACTAGACTGCAGTAAAACAACAAACAACAAACTAATCATTCTTACGGTTGTTCTTCTTGCAACTAGGGTCAGTGATTCCAGCTCTTCAGGCACTCTGTATCAGCATCACAGAAGCGCTGCGAAGAGACTGTTTCCCTCCTGCCTGATGCACCAAAAGTGCATTGCTGCCTCTGCAGAGCAGCTCCTGTCGGACTGCCTGACCGGAGTCTGGCATGCTTCACACAGTGACTGTCTCTGGGGTCCAGTTCAGGAGCCCACTTCGCAGGGGATATAAAAAACCCGATCAATATGGCTTCCACTGAGCAAGCCCCCATAACACTGTATGTGATATTATTGGCATTTTGACTCTTAGACAAGCCCGGGACTAAAAGGATGAGATTAAGTTGGTTTGGTACCTGTGAAGGTAGTCAATTCACAAGAAACTTGTGCTAGTCCTCATCCAAACAGTTATTTGGATAAAGAGAGATTTCTACTTTTTGTCATCAAGCAACTTTTACATTCTCTCACCCCTCTCTCCCAATTGGTGTAAAACACTGACCAATTTTTCTTAAATCAAAGAAAAAACACTGGCCAGCTTTTAATTTCTGCTACTTGGTCAGTTTTTACCACCCTTGCAGTCCGTCTCCCATCTGGAGTGAATAAAATTATTTGCATTTTTCCATGTAAAGGTGCTGGTAGGTACTGATGCAGGACAAGTTACTGATTAATAATCTTGATTAATATATAATACACTGATGAGATTTATCTGGAACAAAGAGCTAAATATTATATTAGTAGGCATAGACTGTAATAAAAAACATTCGAGTGCCAATGTGGAAAAAATATTAATGTGAAGAACCAACAAAGTTCCAAAAATTGATGATTTTTGCATTGGCTGTGCATGAACCGCCTCATTTCTGAAAGCAGTCTAGCTATATTCAGGCATTTTGCACTCAAGCTAATAAAGCTTTGAGAGAGGAATAATGGTAGGATGATATATGCAAATTCACATCCCAGTGGGTGAACTCATTATAGAGCACAGCAGAACCACATATGTGCATATTAGTAAAGCCCCTCACTAAGTTTTAAAATATGGTCTAAGTGTGATATAAACTCAGTACTGATCAACCACACAGAGGTTTTTGCATACCCTAATGATCATGAGAGTTGCATTTTAGGAGGAAAGTTCACATGGCTTTCAGGACAAAGAGCACCCGTCTCGTCATCTGGACAGTACAGCAAATCTCAGTGATTGCCACGGTTCTTATCTAGGCCTGATTCACTGAGAAGAAAGTGTTAACATGTGTCCTAAGATTTGGGCTGCATTCACGATCATGTTCTTTCAAAAGCTTAGGAGGAGACTATTTTAATACATAGTGTGGAAGAGCAAAGTAAATCTGATTCTAAAATGGTAGCATCAATGAAGCAATGAAAATGTTACTTGAGTTCATTACCTTAATAATAATTACTTTAAATTTATTTTAGTTTCGTTTAAGGCCTGCAGCCAACGCCACTAGAAAATTGTCACAAAATGTAAAGTTGTGTGCACATTTTAAAACTATCATCATTTGAGTTTATCAGTGACTACTGTGCATCCCACTAGCAAGAACAAATGTAAGCAACTTAGAATTAAATATATAAATGCCTATTTAAATAAGCAGATTGAAAAGACCTAATCTTCAGATGAGGAAACATACTTCTGAAAAAACTGATGTAGAACGGGTCCCACAAAATCTCTCCCAGATCTCTCTTCAGACAGGAAACTGCTGCCTCCTGGATTTTCTGCATCTATTCATAGGTGAAAAAGGAAGAATACAAAAGGATCTTGTTGGGCTGAAGTATCTTTGGGCTTTGGTAATGAGTTCAGTTCTGTTAATAGAAATTGAAAGACTTAAAATGGAGACATAGGAAGAAATAGTGAAATTGCATTATGAGAACTTAAAAAGTATAGTTAAAGGCCCTGTTAAGACATGCTTACCAAAAAAGCCAGTGTTAATAACTAACTTTCAGTTACCTCACTATAAACTACTTTCTAATAGTCTGAAAAACCTGTTAAAAAGGTTAGTTAATTCTGCAAGATCTAGTGGGCATTGTTTTCTTAGGTTAGTGAAAAAATATTTTATGGAAAATACTACATAATTGTGCAAAAGGAGGCTGTTCTGTGACTTTGGATTTTAACATTTTTTAATTTTAGTATTTAGGCATAAATGCATCAAAATAGATCTAAATTGATATTTCTCCTGTAGTTTTATTCCTTTATGTGGTGTTTAGGGACATGGATTATTGATGAACTTTGCAGTGCTGGGTTAACGGTTGGACTTTATGATCTTTAGGGTCTTTCCCAATCTAAATAATTCTGTGATTCTACCTTTGTCTTTATAGAAATGCTTAAATGCTTACTTAAACAGGCATGACATCTAATTCCAATCACATGAGTGAATGTTTCACAGAGAACCAAACCCATTTCTACTTTGATCATTGGCTGTGAAGCAGTTTCGTGCTCACAGTAGATACGTTTTCTTCTTTATATAAATCTACACATCATTTGCATCAAGTCTCTGATATTGCTGTTAAAACAACAAATATGATATGCTTAGAAATTTAGAGCTTCAGCACTTACGTTGACAGCCTTTCTATATGAGTTTAAAAATCAATCCTTCCTCATACTGAGGTTTAGCCAGCTACACAATAATGATCAGTCTTGTAATATGTGAAATATGTGTCAAATCTAATAACTAAAGTCTGCCTAAACAAAAGAATGTGTTCAAAAAGATTACTGGATTATTGCAGGCTCACACAGTCTGATGCCACTTTTCATGCTCCTTGTACAGCTTTTAGCACGTCTCAGCTGCTGCCAGTCAACACGTGCTCTTTAAGCATGGAAAATAATGCAGGTTTAGGAGAGCTGTGCTGATGCTTTGAATGAGGAGGTTATTTGGTGAGCTGGAGACATTAAAGGCTTTTCTTTTTCATCAGAAGGATTTTCTACAAAGGCTGTAAGAGATCCTGCTCTTCAGTTAATACACACTCAGTTAATACATATCATCCCCATATAGCTATTGACTGTAGCAGGCTTAACCAGTAGACGATGATGTACTCTCACAGTTTCTTGTTCTTTCACTGTACATGCTCCTTTTCACTCAAACTTGCATTAGAAGCCACTGCCAGAGGGACAAGATGGTCCCGGGGCTGGCAGCTCACAGCAGCACATATAGTACTGGGGAGGGTGCACATCCTCAGCCAGGAAATAGAAGAGTCTGAAGTCTTAGGCTAGCAAACACATGGACCAAATGATCTCTCCTGACTACAAAATTAATCAAATCTGCTTTTTTGTACTTGAGACCAGTGGAATTACACTGCTCCTGCCTTATGAGGTGTGTATAGTGGTATTTGCATAGCATCTTCAATAGTCTGATTTTATATACTTGGAAAAGTGAATCAATAAGCTTCTGAATGATTGCAACTATCTACTTGATGTGATGTCATCACCCAGAGCACACTCAGATGCTGAGATAATGATGGTTTTGCCAAGAGACTTTAAAGGTTTGAGTTAAAATAGTACAGTCTCCCCTTGATAATTCACCTGCTTAACGGATTTTGCGAATTCTGTGTGGGAATGTTGTGACTACTCAAAAATGATTACCATTAAACTTGAATTTTTCTTTGAAACAGGTTTCTGAAGACTAGTGATACACACTTTGCAGTAGTTAATACTTCCTTAGGTGGTGAAGAAATTCTCAGCTTTCTTATTGGCAATTCTTATCCTTACCTACAATTTAGATTTAATTGGAAGTCTGCCTTGCTTAATCTTTTCATGAAGCATCCAAAATAGTTGCTCTTTTCCTCTTAGTCTAGAATTGCAAGTCAAACACACTAAAATGCTAATGCTTTCAAAGCCTCTAGCGTAGTTTCAAGAAAAATTCAGGGACGTTTGTCGTGAACTACAACACACAAGATTTCTATTTATGCTGCAGGCCAGTTTTGCAGTTCAAGGGATAACTCTGTCAGGCCACATCTGGTATCATATACTAACATTATATTGCTCATAAACGACAAGCTGTTGACAAGAAGGTTCAAACTTATCTGTAACATTGCAGTAAGTACTCACTACTCATAGCATTTCTACTTGTACACGTTTCAGTGCATTAGACAAACCCTGGACATCCCATGTGTGGCATGACTCATGGACAAGATGTGCTTGAGGGAGGTGCAATCCCACAAAGCCGGGTTTGGGTCTGTTTTCCTAGTCACATTTTGCTCTTTTTCCATATTCTCTGTACTATTGTAGGTAGCTGTCATGCAGGTAAGTTGTCATTAATTTATCTTAAAACTTCAGGATCAAAATGTTTTGCAGAGAACATGGAGAATTCCTGCAGAAGTTCTTTGCAGTTAATCTAAATCTAAAATCACTACTGTTTTACCTTCAGTTTCAGCTATTGCAAATCACCATTGCATCAGCTGATTATGGGACTGTTTTACTTTGAGCAGTTTGTCAAAGATTAGATTTGTTTAAATGCTGCTTAAAGTTCATTTTAAATATGACTTTCCACATTATGATTTATTAAGCTTGGAAGAGAAATATGATCACTTCTGCCTACAAGAATGGACAGATTGTAAGACAGTCTAGTCTGATGCTATCCAGTTCCTGCAAATCATTGATTAATTGTCAGCTTTCATGCTTTCTTTAAGATGCTTTGAAAAACTGACTTTGGAAAACATGTTTTTCTTAGGTTGTCATAATATTTTTGAATCTTGACTTCAATGTCAATTTTTAAAGTTTTTCCATCTGTCTCTCAGAGATGACTGAGGCTGTGGGCACATTGTGACTACTGCTGTGGAACACTGGAGTCTCCAACAGGTACTGTTGAGCAGTCTTTTAATTGTGCAGTGAATGAACAGGATACACCTATGCAGCACAACCTCCACAAACATGCAGTCAGGTTTACACAGTTCAAAACAATGAGGCATTCACAGTTGTTCTGCTTTTCATCTCCCTTGTCCAAAGTCCAGTAAGAGGAAACAGTGTGCCATTAGTTTTCTAACACCAGACACCCTATTCATATTGGCCAGCTAATTACTGATACGATAGGAGAGCAGTCCCCATTAGGCATATGAATGTTGTCACATCCCAGGCAAACGCTGCTCATTGTAAGTGCATGCTCAGTTATCACCATCTTCAGTTCTTGTCTTCTTTGAAAACCAGTTACTTTGAGAACTGAGGAGGACAAGACATCATTAACTATGATGAAATGTTGGCCTTTCTTGTTTTGAAATGCCTGAGAAAAATGCATTAGGACAGGCACTACCTTGATCCTGGAAATGCAGACTTCTGTCTTCCAGCAAGCACCTTCAAGCACTGTTGAAGGGGCCACCACTTCCCCTGGACTGCAACTGTGGTCTCAGACCCTGGTGAAGGAGCAGCCCCACGTTTTATTGAGCCACCTGTGCACCAAGTAGTATGCACTCCTCTGGTGGGCAAAAAGGAAGCTGTGCTGCAGCTGAAGAACAAAGAAAGCAAAAGATAACTGTTCACCTCCTCTTGGTATGGTGTCTCATGAGCTCAGCATTGAGTTCCTGCTGATTTTCCATGTGCAACAGGAAGCATTCTCCCTGCTGCAGCAAGTGATCACCAAACTGGTTGCTCAGTGAGGAGGCTCCTTCAGCACAATCCCTGCAGATGCCGTGAGATGTGTTTACACCTAGGTAGCCAGCATCACAGAAGAGGTGGGAACAGGGGCAAACATGTTATTATTCCCAGATGCAAATGAATCTATAAGTCTAAATGGAAAATATTCACTCCCTATCTGAAAGATATGAACTTAGCACTTTTTTCCTTTTTTTTTTTTTTTTTTGGTGGGAAGTACATATGATTTTTAGTAGATATTTTTCTATTTAAAATTTAATTTGTTGAAATACAATTTTCCATCAGAAGTAATAAATGATGGCTGTATCCTTCCCACTCTTTGTTAAAATGGCATAAACCCAAATAAGACATTCCTTGTGTTATTAGTAGGCTAATGCAGTATGTTATAAAGGTCATATTTATAAAAGGATGTTCTATACTGCATAGTCTCAGTGTTGGAAATTAGCCCAAGTCAACTGCTACATTAGTCTTACCTTACCCTTTGTGCTCTCTGACTTCTGCAGTGTACTGCTTGTCAACAGACATATTCCCTCAAGAGGCAGTATTCATCTTGAAAAAGTCCACTGTACAAGTCTTTGATTTCTGCTGATAGCATAGGAAAAAGGCTATTGAAGCTCTTCAGTAAGCAAGACTCTGGCTGAAGAAATTTATTTTTTTCCTGGACATGAGCCACATTAGTCAGTAAACTGCCATTGGAGGGAGAATCCAAACTTGGTTTGCTCAGAAGCCCTCTACTACAAACATAAGGTGAGAATAAAACAATATATTGTGAAATAAAGTGATTCTAAAATAATATCTCTGTTAAAAATCTTAGTCTCCCTCCTCAAATATGAACGATACTTATTACAGGAGGGACAGAGAAGTAAAACAATAGCTGCTACTCCGATTATCTGGAGTCTCTGTCTTGTGTTAAGACGAAGCTTTAGGTGTGCTTACTATCTATATAATTTCACTAGTGAGACTTCATAAATTATAAGACAGTAAAGAACGCAGATGGGAACGATTTCAGGCTAAGCATGAGAATTTTATTGCTGACTATAGAAGGCCTTCTCCTAAAATGCTAATTTTTTTAGACATGGTACTTTGATCACTACAGATAGTGAATGTTAAACAAATAAAATTCTGGCATAGTTCTTCTGGTTCTAAATAGGAAGTGAAAAGTAGTCTGCCAAATTTTAATTGTTCATTTGGGCTATACTGCTGTCACTTTGCCAATCTCGAAGCCTGATATTAGAGAATATCCTTCTTAAGAAGAATAATACATTTCTGGATACATGCCTGAATGTCACTGGTTTGAAAGCACAAGTATTTCACATTTCTGAGAGCTAAGTTAATACTCCCACTGAGTCCTGCAGCAAGTTGCAGTGCTGGATGTATTGTGGGCTTGAGAAGACTGGACACAGTATTTTTAGGTTAGCTGGAAGGTGGAATGACGTGGTCTGGCACACTCCTCTGACAAGCTGATTGCAAGGCTGTGGCATGGTTGCTCCAGCTTTCCCAGTGCTGTTTAGGTTGCAGAAGTGAGGCCATCACAACCCATCCCATTAAGCCTCGGCCACTATGGACCTTGCAACCGCCTCCTTTTTACACTCAGATTGTGTAGCCAGCCAAGTTATGATTTGCCTGAAAAAAAAAAAAAGTGCAAAGCACTTTAGAGGAAAAGGAAACACCATTGTTGTCTCCTGCCCAATAATCCTCCGATGAGGGAGCCATAACTTAAAACCAAAGTATTAAGAAGCATTTTTGATTAGGTACTAGGGGAAAAAAATATACCCTGGAGGAAAAACATCACAAGAGGGAAAAATACCACTTTTTTCCTCCTCACCTTTTCTTAGAACTAGGTCATGTACGTTTACATTGCTCAGGTGTTTATTCTACTGTAACATAAATTCTACACTAAAGCTGAAATCGTTATGAGATAATGTTTGTAGAATACTTTATAACACAGAATTTTAGATAGGAATCAAGATTCTCTGAGGGGGAAAATTTTCATTCATTCAATAAATATTAGAATTTTTTTAAAGCAGCCTTCTGTACAAAGTTCTGATAAAATACACCAATGAGAATATTTTTGTGGATTTCTCTTGTCCCTTTTAAATCTCAGTTATAAGTGTCTAACCTCTTTTAGATGGTTTAAGGAGTAAAAAACTTTGTGAATACATAAACTTACAGAGTCCTAACTCTACATCTGTACATCAGCCCTTCCCAATGTAACAAAGTGAAACTTCCCAATAGTGGTCTAGGGAGGGGCTGACCGTGGAGGAAATGCCGCCACCATCTTCAGGTGTCAGCATGAAGTTCCTTTAGGAAGGGGCCAAGAGTCACTTCAACGGCTCCGGAGGAGGGGTTCTCTGTAAGCAGGTCTTGGTGAGGGTAAAGGGCAGAGACAGTAGTACTTTACCCCTTAAGCTGCTGAGAGTGTCTTTCTCACCCTTCTGGCAACCCAAGCATACGTATGCCTCACAGGTCAGAAATCTCTGTCTCCAGTTAGGTTCCTGTCACAGGCAGAGATGGGGAGCAGTGGAGTGGGAGCAAAGGTACCTATGCCTGAGCCTGGGGCTACCTGGGAAGGAGGTGGCAGCCAGTGCTGGGAGGAGGGGCTCTGATATGGGAGAGGCAGTCATGCTGAGAAGATATGGGGACACCTGTGGACAATACTTGGGTATGGCTCTTTTAGAGGCTATTATTACTATTTATTAGTTCAAGAGCAAAGAGCAAAGGCTCTCCTATGCCTCTCTTCTCATCCCAGTGGTAAAGGGCCACCATAAAGCAAATTAATCTTTAGCAAAGAATACTTCCTTCTGTTTTTCTGGGAACTCCATATCACAGTGATAGTGGTGACTGGGTCTCCCTCAAGCAGGTGCAAAGAGGGAGGCATAAGTCTTTCTTCATCAACCCTAGTGATACAGCCATAATAGCCTTCTGACATAATGCCTGGCACACAATGTGCTAAGAAGAAACCCTCCACTTTCCTGACATCCTCTCTTGTATTTGCCAGAATTCAGATCTTGCCAGATAAGCTTAGGAAGAACTGGTATTTCAAAGAATCATAGAACAGTTTGAGTTGCAAGGGGTTATAGATATTATTTATTTCTAACTCCCTTGCCATGGGCAGGGAGCCTTCCACTAGATCTGGTTACTCAGAGCCCCATCCAGCTTGGTCTTGAGCATCTCTGGGGATGGGGAGTCCACAAACTCTCTGGGCAATATTTATTTCAAAATGAAAGCATAAAGCCTTTGCAGAGCTTTCAATTATGAGGCAAAATTTGCAGGGGTGTTATCAAAAGTGAGCTCAGTGGCATGAAGTTCACCTTCTCCAAAGGTGATGCTTCTCTGGAGAGATCATAGCAGGATTCATCTGTGAGAAACTTTGTGGGGTACAACCTGGAGAGATTTTCATTTCTTCAAAAACACTGGCAAATTTTATAGTCAGCGTAAGAAGGCTGCTTAAAGTAAGGTTGGAAAAATACTTCTTTTGTGTGCAAAATGTTATTCTGCCATATACACATAAGCACATACATATCCCCAGTCGTGGGGAGGTTCATTATTCAGGACAGCATGTGGACCATGGCCTATCACTATTCTAACATCATATTAAGCATTAATTTCTCAATGTAACTGCACTAAGAGCAATGGAAGCAAATATAGTTTCTGGAAAGGCTGACTGCTTGGCATTCGTAATGTCCTTGAAATATCTTTTGTCAGCAGACAGGAGGTGGTGGGGCTGATATAACAGAGAAGAATATCTTTACTGCATTTGGATGTGTGCCTTGGAAAGCACCCATGCACCAGCAGGGAAGTACCAGTACTGGCCCTTGGGGCACACTAGAAAGAAAGTGGTTTGGGGAGAGGAAAATCCAATCAATGCAAATTTATGCAAGCGTGATCTGGTAAGCTGAAGATTTGATTATGTGTTTTTCCCTTAAATATCGATGTTAATAAGGATGTAATCTGCGTTAGAATGGGAAAACATGTAATAGGAGATCATATTATAGTTTTTAAATACATCTTATTCTGGCTTCATACGCTGCACCTTTCACTTGCTGCATTGTATCATATTTAGGTAGTTCTTAAAAGCTCCCATGATAGACCAGGCACCTCTTTTGCATGAACAGAAACTCACAAGGTTCCCTGCCTGGGCTCTAGGCCATTTTTTCTTCTGCATATTTTCTACTACAATCTCCAGGAAATACAGACATGTAGAGGACAGTAGTTTCCTGTTTGCTGAGAGGTATGATGAAAATTCATGAAAATTTAGATCTGAGATAATGCTGGAGTCTATACGGTCATTATCAACCATGAATTTAAAAGTGTGAAGGCAAGAATTATCAAAATTTATTGAAATTACACTGCTGACATATTAATCATGTTGCATAGATGATGTTATAATTTGTGCATGGTAGCAGTATGTAGGGTAGGAAGAAGATGATGGCATCAAAAAGAACCAGAAACCAGCAGGTAGTTCCTCAGTTCACCAGGAACATTGCGCTGTAGCTCAAGCTTATTTTAAAGATTTAAAATCTTAATTAGAAACAAATTTATGCTTTCTCTTTCATTCTAGTGAGAATAATAACATTGTAGAAGTACATTTCTCCTTTAACCATAGTCTACAAATGCTTTTAATTACATCACCTTTCATGGTATGACATTCACTGCAGTTAGTTGAAAGGCTGAACATGGCTCAGGTATCACAGAGAACATTTTCTACTGTCAAGTGTCACCAATAAAAGCATGCATGATAGAGCTACAGACTTACAGTCAATAAATGCTAATTTTACTTTTGCTAGATATTATAAACCTATTGAGATGGCTAAAAAAATATTTTTAAAAGTAAGTATTTGGCAAAGAAAATTTCCAATACATAGAGAAGGCTTTTCCACTAGGTCTCTTAAAAAAATTACAAACAACAAAGAATATGTGATAAAAGCAATTTTTCCCTATTACTGCTTATGGATAATGTCCCACACATATGGACTATGGAAAGAAAAATGTAGATACACATGAACTGTCTTGATTAATATAAATACCTTTCCTTTCTTGTAGATCAAGTATGAAATGGGTATAATCAGGTTATTTGCAAGAAATTAAATGTAAAAACAATCTGTATATGGCCATTTGAAGGAAGTAAAATACTGCACTTCCTTGTCTTATGTATTTATGAGAGCAAGACAACTCTAAATTTAATTGCTAATAAAAAATGGTATCATGGGATTGATTTCTCCTAGTCACAACCAGCCTAAAATTAAAATAACAAATTACGAAAAATATCAAAATGATCCCTTCCAAATAATAGCCAGTAAGAATATGTTTGAGGTTTCCCATTTTCAATATCTTTTTTGTGAATGGAAAATAGTGGGATTTGTGTTACAGTGCTTATAATGGACAAAATTTTAATTTAATTGTTTATTTAGAAATGGTCTCGGAGGCAATTTTCAAACAGCTGTATTTATGTGGATTATTTCCTCAATGCTGTTCATGACATACAGTATTACTAGATGTCACAAATCATCCTGGGACACCACGTATTGTACAGAGCAGATTATTTATTTTGCCAAGTCCAGATTTCAGTTTTTTAACTTTAGAGTTTGGAAACAATCCTGAAGGTAATAATGAAGTTTGAGAACCTTCTTTTGAGTATGCCTCTTGGCTGGCTGCCTTTCCTGGTTTTTTGGCCTCTCCAGGGACACATAATCAGTGCTACTCATGCAGTCCTTGTGCAGTTGCATACAGACTTTCTCAATTTCTTATATTTTAGCCAAAAAAAATTTGAAAAGGCTGCTTTGAAAACTACGCCTTTTCTTTTAATTCACAAAGTCTAGCTGCTTTACATTGCTGGGTAATGAAGCTACAGCTGACTGCCTCCAACTCTCCCACACCTGCAAAGTGGGGGGTTATAAATGAAATGCAGTAGGTTGCCTTGTTTTGCTTCTAACCATGTTAATTCCTCCCTCCCCACCCCAAAACAAAATTTCGGAAAGCAAATAACCATAATAAGTGGTTGCTGCACATAAAGCTTGTTTATCATTGCATAAAAAATTTCATAATATTCATAGACAACTGGACTGGTTATGCAGGGATTTCACAACTGCACATAAGACAACTAACTTGAGGTGTCTCAGTTAGTCTGCACTTGGATGCTCCTTTCAGATAGTTACCCCTTTTAATACTTTGGTGAAAAAAGTTTGGGATTTTTTTTCCAGGTCCCTTCATTTACTAAACCAAACTCAGGCCAAGATTTGGATTAATTTATTTTTTTATAGCCAAGATGGAGAGTGAATGCTGAATTCCAGCAACAGCCACATGCTTACATGAATTTAATCAGGCAAAATTAATGCTTGTCTGCCAGTTTAGAAATTCACATCTCTTGTATCTTATAGGCTTAAAACTCATTTGTCCTTAATCTTATTTTATATATGAGCATGTATTATAAAAAAACAACCTTAATTTTTTCTGTTTCTGGAGATGTTTGGATTTCAAATTCTCACCTATTTTTGTTTTCACACCAGAAATAAGCACCCATTGCCTGTATGTCAGATGAAGTCCTCCCACATATCCTGCTTTTTCCACCCTCTACCCCACTAATATCATGAATACCAATGCTGATATGAATCAGCTTTGCTCTGGATGGAGAAGAAAGCCTCTTGAAAAAGTAGTATATGGTCAGGCAGTGAAAGCATTATTACAGGTTGTATGCCATAGGGGCCAAATCAAAGACATTTAGGACTTTTGCTAACTTATCCATCTCCAAACGCTTTGATCTTCAAGCCTTAATGGCCTTTTCCATTGTTTAATCTCATTATAATAATGTAATATATGTGAAATAATGTGAAACATCACTGGAGCCAACCAGAGTCCCCACATATTGTCCATCATAAAGTGAAAGTATTGCTTTAATTATGCACTTTATTCCTATGTATGGGCAGATGTCACAGGTGTCATTGTCATATCCTCCTAATATCTCAGATTCCTCAATGCAGGAGTCTTGTTGGCAGCATCACTGTCAATGCCATGATCACAGTTCTGGATATGTAGAAGCGTTACAGCATAACATCAGTTTTTATGCAGGATGAAAGCCTCGGTCCAATGCTGCCAGAACAGCCTCCTTCTGGTGGCACCCTGAGTTGAGAGATTCTGAGATACATGTGACAGTTACTGAGAGGTAACTACGAACAGGGATTTTATGTAGTCCCTGCAGAAGGACTCTGCATTCCTTCACAGCTTGTTTTGTGCTGTCAAGTCCCATAAGGAAAGAAATAATCTTTCTGGTGCTACATTGCATGGTTCCTTTGTGTCATGTTCAGCTCTAACAGGAGAAGACCATGGAGAGTGAACTAGGAAGGATATCCTATACAACTGAGGGAGATACAGCAGGCTAAGATAAAGCATTAGCTTTGGTTTGTGAGGGATGTATTGTTACTCAGTGAAAAGGGCATTAGACATTAAGTCAGGAGGCATGGATTACACATCCTCTGCATTGCTGCCAAGTGTTGCTGCTGTGTGTTCCCTTGGGTCATCCCTCCACACTTCTGTTTCCCGTCCCAAAGTGCGACAATCTGATCTGGCTTTTAGAAAACTCCTGACTGCCCTTTTGCAGAGCAGTCCTGACCCCCACCTATGCTTCCACAGCAAAGAAGGTTAATTCATGCCCTTCTGGAGGTTTGAATTCATTTGTGGTAAACGTGGACATTTGCAATACCTTGGTTTTGCTGTCTTTAATCAATTTCTATGCAGGAAGAGAGGCATTTACCAAATAGACCAAGAGCAAAACAAGAAAAGTAATTAGTTTTCTGGATTTTTTGCTCATGGTAGAATTCACTGCCATCAGAGAGGCAAGTATGATATCTAATAGGCGTATTTCATTTTTTTTATGATTTTGAAAACTTTAAGTGATTGTGTTGACACTATGCAGTAAGGAAACCTTCATGGATTTAAGAATGCCTTTAAAGGCCTTAAGTGATTAATAAGTTGAACTGAGCTGATGAGTCTGTTACACTCAAAATATTGTTCACAGGCACAGAGGAAGCACACCTATTAATAAGTCAAAAAAATTTATAATGGACAATGTACCAATCTAATTCTAGAACTGTTATTAGTCTAGATCTAATTATTGCTGAAATAGAATAATAATTCTTTTAGGAAAAAGTCTAATTTATAGTAATAATACAATTCAAATTGTAGCACATGCAGTTCTTAGTAGATGTCCTTTTTCTCAGGGTAATGGTCACCCCTGCATTGCACCTTTAAGCTCTGAAGTCAGCAGCTTTGGGCTGCTGGAGAGAGTAACACGGTTAGTCATCAGCCTCTGAAGTTCTTCTTTGCGAGGAAAATTGCACTGATGCCACTGGTTTCTTCTTCCTTCCTCTAGGAGCCACATGTGATACCTTAATGTTTGCTAACATATTTATACATATTTCTCTTTATTCTTGGGTCTACACTGTCACATGACATCAGAATTTAATGTATATGATGCCCTCTATGCAGGTGAGATAATGTTTCTTCGTGCTGTTTTCCCTAAATTCAGTTTAGTGCAGCTTTATTATTTATCATCCCATATCTGTCTTTCTCTACACCACACACTATATCTCTGCTTCTCAGGGCCTCTGGTACTGTATCAGATTTGTGTTTTTCTCCGTCGTTGTATTAGAGTTGTAAATATTTTATTCTACAGAAAATAACTGCTTATTACTGCTGAAACTGAGATTATACCATGCAATGATAAACAGAAATAAGTTACATGTAAATACCTTATTAGTTAGAAAAATTGCTACTACAGCTGAAATAAGTAAAACAAAACTTCAGACAGATGAAGGAGAGAACAAGCCAGACATAGCTCAGTCCTAAGGCTATGCAAGCTCACTACAAAAGTACAACACAGCAATAATACTACTAATAAATGGGGACTGGGGGCAGGAGGAGACAACAAAGAGAGAGAAAAATAAAGCCCAAGGAATACAAGTGATAATTGAAACAACTCCTTACCACCAACTTAAAAATACCCAACCAGTCCTTGAAGAGCAGTCCCCTCACCAACCTTATCCCTGGTTTATTGCTGAGCACAATGCCATAAGGTCTGGAACACCCCTTTAGTCACTTGGGATCAGCTGTTCCAGCTGTGTATCCTTCCAAATTTTGTAAACCCCCAGCCTACTGGCTGGTGAGGTAGGGTAAGAAAATGAAAAGGCCTTGGCTCTGTGCAAGCACTGCTCAGCAATAACTAAAACATCCCCCTGTTACCAGCATTTCTCAGCACAAATCCAAAACACAACCCCATACCAGCTACTGTGAATAAAATTAACTCTACCCTAGCCAAAACCAGCACAGGTGCTATAAGGTGAAGGAAACCAGAGATAATGGACTCCATTTTCTAAATGAAATAAAACTCTCAAGCATCACAACACTAGCTACAGGAATAGCACTCTAAAAAATCAGTTCTACTGAACAGTCATGACTTCAGAATAATTAATTTGAACTTTTTTTTAATCCACTTTCTCTGTGCAGCTTCATTGTGCACTACTCACCTAAGTGCAAGTACTGCCCGAATCATATAGTGTTGGTCTAACATTATTTTAATTCAGTAAGATGGAGAAATAAGAGCCTGGACAAGATATTGCTGGCATATCTTGCTAATTCAACTTTATTCAGCAAGCTTGCCTACCAATTAAGAGGCCATATCTCAGATGACACTACACCTGTTCCTGCCACAGAGCAGTTCCTTGCTGACATAAGGTGGACCGAGGTTCTCAGAGGCTGGAACATGCCTGTCTGGGTGAAGCATGGGGCCCAGCTGCTGTGGAGAGATCAGGGTGGGGCAGGTGAACAAGGAAAAGGGTGGGATACTGACCTATTGCTCCCTCGGGCCCTTGGTGAGCTGGGAAAAAAACTGTCAGTGGAAGGTGCTGTATATCCAGGATCACTAAAAGCAGCTGTATTTATGTGCTTATCTTAGAAGTATATGTTTTAAAGGAATTTACTCAATGTGTCAATCTACTCATAAATAATCAGCAGAATTGGTGGTGTTTCATTTAAACACTCTCCTTGCTTGTATTTCATGGAGATTTATATGCTTAAATAAGTCATAGTGGCCAATAGCAGAGCTGAAAAAGAGCAGAGGCATCCTGCAACCCTCCAAATCAAGCTGACACTAGGCTACTCTGACCTCCTTGCTATCCTAAGGAGAGTACTCTGTATTTCAAAAAGGAAAATGAGTTCAGTGTGGCAGAAGTAAGATAAAGTTCAAAGGCTGTAAGTGGTAGTGGAGCAAATACAGCCTAGAAATATCTAAACGGTGGATGTCCGGAGGAAGGAGCCAGGCTCTTCTTGGTGGTGCCAACCAGGAGAACAAGAAGCAATGGGCAGAAACTGATGCACAGGAAGTTCCACCTGATTATGAAGAACTTCTTCTCTGTGCCGGCAACCATGCACTGGAACAGATTGCCCAGAGATGTTGTAGTGTCTCTCTCGCTGGAGATATTGAAGAACCATCTGGATGCAATCTTGTGCCATGTGCTCTAGGATGACCCTGACTGAGGAGGGAGATTGTACATGACAGACCACTGTCGTCCCTTCTGACCTGACTCATTCTGTGATTCTGTGAAATTACCTTCCAATTGGTAATAGCAATTAATCATGGAATGGCTTTTGATGTTGCGAGCTCTTCATTCCTCATGTATAAATAAAACTCTGTCATAAAAAATATGTAGCAATTAGGAAAAGAAGTCATTCAGGCAAGGCTGTGACGCATCTTGTTTACAATGTAGATGAAAACTTTCCTGATACACAGTCTATAAATTGGTCTATACATTTCCCTCTAGTGGCAAAGTGATGTAGTCACTATTTGATCTCAAATTTTTAATTAATCCAATGTTATCTTTCTTTGTGATAGATTTTCTTGTAACGTATCCTCATAATTGAAATTACCGCATTTTAGATTACTATTTGTGATATGCCAGGAAGTGAAATGACTCCATTTCTCATATTCCTTTTTTTTTTTTTAAAGTAAAACATCAACTCTATTCACTTCTTGTCCCTAATGACCTTCCTCTCCCTAATGACCTCCTAAATTTTTTCTATTTTAGACTTCCTGTAAGAAAAACACTAAAGAATAAATGTCAGCTAGTGGTGCTATGAATCTCAGCATAAATCAGGTAAGTGTGTAGACAAAGTCCTGATGGATTTATGGTAATGCAGAAATTTTTCATAACTCTAAATAAACCTCACCTTTCTTCTTTGTTATTGTATCCTTAAATGACCTGCAGGTAAATGATGATATGTTTGCCTGTATAAACAAGTTCATAGTAAGTAACGTATTAGCCATAGACATTTATTTCTCAACTTTGGTCCTTAGCCAGTTTATTCTCAGTGGCACTACAATAGAGTTGACTGACCAAAATGTTGATAATAGACCGGACAACTTTACCTAATGTTGCATTGTGCAGTCATGTTAAGAATTTGAAATTTTTGTTGAAAATAATGTAGGCCTTCTAATATTTTTCCCCAAATCCCTATCTGTCCAACTTTTTTTTTTTTTTTTTTAAGCAAATAGCTACACTGACACATCTTGTAAATATTTTTTCTCACTTTTGACTGGATCAGAACACAACCAAGTGACTAGGGTTACTTGTGACTGTGACACTGGACTGTACAGACATGAGCTGAACAAGTGTGGACTGAATTGAAGGGAAGTAAGACTATGTGCTGGGGTTCAAACTCAGAAGACTGTGAGTTAGCTTGACTGGGTAGGGAAAGGGGTCAGTTGGTGGATGTTGGTAGAAGGGAATAGTCAGGGTGTAGAAAGACACAACTGGGCAATATTAGCTCAGTGGGTAGGAGCTATGGGCCTCCTCCCTTCCAGGCTTAGGTCCAGGCTTGTAAAGACTGTTTTGTTTAATTCCCACCGTTTATTCTACACATACTTCTGAGAGCTTTTCCTTTATCATTAGAAGTGGTGATATATCACACATTTGACTTGCAAAGTAATTGTCCCCTTCTTTATGCCTGCCTTGCAGGGTTTCTTCAAGAACAAGCTCAGCCATATCTGCTGATGATCTGAGGAAAACCTTTCCCAGTTCTATCCCTCTGGGTACTGATACAGCAGCAAATTAAAAATTTGAAGCCTCTGGTGTAGGGGTGCTGCAGTAGAAACTGCAGATACCTCCTTCTTACTTTGATGTTAATCAGATATCAAGTCATTGGCAGATTCCAGCTCTCTGTCTAAACCAATGATGTAATTTCTACCTTTCTACGTTCTAGCTTGAAGCCCTTGGCAAACTGGCCCTGTTTGTTTCTGCAGTCCTTATAGACTCTGTTATTGCTATTCCCGATTGAAATTCAAGGTCTTCAAAGATTCATTTGATCTTAGAGCTGAACTCAGAACTCTGGAACTCTCCATTCCTGGACACCTCTTGGGGCTTAGACACCTATGCATACCTCCTGTGCTTGAGCTGGCTTGCCTAAACCCCACAGACAGCAGCTGAGTGACCAGGAACATTTTCTGAAGGGTCTCTTTGCCCTTGGATAATCCATAACACTCTCCGTAAGAGATTATATGACAAAAACTTAAAAGAGAGAAAGGGCATTAAGCTTCTTTCACCTGTGGGCTGAGTCTCCTGGAGGTACGCACAGTCTCAGGCTCATTGCTGCTGAGATTGGCTTCAGTAGCAGACCTGCCAGGCTGCCACTTTCTCAGTGAGTGTGAGCAAGCTGTTTTCTTTCCTGTCATCTCTAAAACTGGGTAGCTTCCTACAGCTTTGGAAAAGAAGACACCACAACAACTAAGTAACTCTCATTCTTTTCATATGATTAGTACTACTGAAACATTAGTAGCAACTTTGCTAATACCGGTGAATAGAGATCTGCAAACAGCCAGGTACCAATTCTGATGGTTGTTCCAAAACTACTGGAGAAGCATGATTTGAGATTGCGAGAACTGCTTAATGGAACTTATAGGTGTTTTATATCTTTATCAGTGACATGGACAGTGGGGTTGAGTGCACCTTCAGCAAGTTAGCCAATGACATCGAGCTGTGTGGTGTGGCTGAAATACTGCAGGGAAGGGATGCCATTGAGAGGGACCTGGACAGGCTTGAAAGATGGGCCCACACAAACCTCATGAAGTTCAACAAGGCTAAGTACAAGGTCTTGAGAGGTTGTGGAGTCTGCCTCATTGGAGATATTCAAGAACCATCTGGACACAATCCTGTGCAATATGCTCTGTGATTCTGTGATTGTGTGAAAATGTGACTATAGTTGAAATTACAAGAATGGGCATATGATTAGTGGGTCAAGAATCTCTCATTTTTCTCCCTTTTCTTCTCTCACAAAATGCTCATGCATAATACAGTAGTCCCAAAGCCATTCGAATCCACTCTACATGTGGAAGAGCTTATCACTTCATGACATATCCAAAGCCATATAACTTATTTCAGGCATATGATTTTATAAATTAACATTTATCAATCAATTCATCATCTCTATTATACAGTACTTTACCATGACCAGAGACACTGAAACAAAGGAAATCACGTCTAATTCATACCTACTCAGGGACTCTGCCTGCTCTTCACTGACTCCCACTATGCAGCTTTTTTTGGAATGTTCTGTCAGTTTTATACACAACAAGACAGTAACTTGTAACGTGTGCATCATTTACATTCAGTAGCGAACAAATGCACATCTTGCCTCCTTGTCCATATTTGAGCATGTAATGTCATTTAGAGGCACAGGGCACATAAGACACCCATAGGCAGCTATGACAAATGAGAAACCTCTCATGAGATATGAATATGTGAGAAATCTATAGCTAGGGGCAAGGTTGGTACCCTATAGTATCCTCAGGCAGTACTAGACAACAGTACGGAACCAGCTGAACTGAGATCTATGTCTATAACAAAGCACTTTACACGGTTTCTTTTCTGAGTTGACAGGTGTCAGCTCATGACTTGCACCCTAATGGTCATTATTGTATAAATCAATTTGATAAATGTTAAGTCAGGATCGGAATTTAAAAATAAACATTGCTGTTCAGCTGAATAATATGTTTGTTTGGGGTTATTTTTTTTTTTCTTTTTCCCTCTTCTTTATTCTTAGTGGTGTCATTAACTCTGTGCCTATACAAAACCTGGAAGGTAATAGGAGAGGTACTAGCATTTGTCTCAGTGCACAGTCGCAGGAATTCCCAGAGTGGCCCTTGCTCAGAAATGGCAGGCATGGCAGGAGCTTACACACAAGATCAAGATCAAGATGCAAATAAATGGAAAACATAACGTAGCTATAAATAGACAGAACTATCATTTAAGCTTCCACATATAGGAATTAGCTGCCTTAAGGAAGATCTTTGGTATGAAAATTCTCTAAAGAGGATAACTGGAGAAGCCCCAAATAGTCTTATTTATGTTTGCCAAGTGAAAAAATCCAGTAGTCTGATGTTTCAAGGGTGTTGGAAAGGGCTCCAAAAAAGAGCCATAATATCCTTTTGAAGCCTACTAAACATGAGGAGATAAGTAATTTGAGATTATCAAAGATAATATAGGCAACACTCTCACTATGGGAGGGTAGATCACAGTAGTAACTACTGAATCTAGCAGTAAGATTTAGTGATGCAAGATCAAAGCTAGAAAAATTGCTATTGGAAAGGAGGGACAAAATTTTAATTGTGAAGTTGATGAAAAACTGGAGAACTGCATTGTGGGCTATGATGGATTATCCAATGCCTGAAGTCTTTATTTAAAGACTGAAGGCCTCTCTGAAACCATCTTGTTATTTCCTCTTGAGGTTATTTGACTCAATACAGAAATCACTGGGAGAAATTTTGTGTTCTGTATTTTGCAGGAGGTGTCAACATGATCCCTTTTGACCTTAACATCTGTGAAAATACCCTCTAATTTCCTGCTCTGTAATAAGGCATTCCATGACAGGTCAGAGAGTATGAATGAAGAAACACGATAAACAACCCAAGAAGGAACACATCACTTCACTTACTTACAAAAGGAAGTATCAGACGGTGGAACCGTTGCTGTCAATCTGTCACTGGATCACAAAAGGTCAAGTGCTGTGTTCATACAGCATCTAGCACAGATGGAAGCCAATCCCTACAATGGTAGGTATTCTGATAGAAAACTAAAAGTCTGAAAAAAGCAAAACACGCTCCTTGGAATTATTGCTGAAGTACAGCTGCAAAGGAGGTTCCTGAGGCCTTTGATCTCCAGGTTGGCACAAAAGGGCAGGCTGAGTCAAGTAGGTGTAGGGACAATTAATGAGAACACTGACTGACTGCTGACTTTCACCATCATATTATGTATTTGACCGACAGTTAAATTCTTTGCCATATTGAGGATTATGGGCAGTTTAGCCATTTTTTTTGGCAGAAACAGGATTTGATTCCTCAAATATGTGTAGAAAAGGAAACATCAGTTTGATCCTGTTTTCTTTGCCGCTCCTTAAGACCGAAATGTGATTTCAGGTTTAGTAGAAAGGTTTCCTAGATAAAACAAGTAAGAATATGGTCCTATGCTTTAAGTTCAGTTCTGAAAGAATCATAACCAAAGTAAAAGCTATACCATTTTCTGGGAGATGAGAAAAAATGGAAAAAGCAACCCCCTCCAAAACAATGTAATTACAATGGCAGAAAAAGGCATGTGAATAAAACAAACCAGATCTACCAAATGAAAACATGACGCTGTAATGCTACCTTCCTTCACTGAGCTCACCCATTCTAGCCCTCAAATTAATCAGGCAGGGGTGTGCTTGGAGGGATTAGTTCACTGAAGGCATCTGACCCAGGTCAGAGACTGAATGATAAACTGGAGCATGGCTCCAGGCACTCACCTCGGGATTGATCATCAGCCTGCATGGATATGCCCTGCTGAAATGCATCCAAATGGTCTGGTTCATCAGGTCAAAATGATCTCAGCTTCCCACCCCACCCTGTGTCCCACCTGGTTCATCCACAAGTGGCTCGCCATTCCTTGGAGCTCTTGGTGGTTTGGGGCTAAGGTAAGCTGACAGAAGGCTGCTGGGCAGGTCTATGACAGGCACATGATCCATTTCATGCAAGGCGGCAAAGTACGCACAAACTTGGCATTTTCAGAAAATCTGCTCTTTAAGTCAACACAAAAATTCTTGCTGACATCAGCAGATGCAGTCTTAGGTCACTGCTTTTAGATTCACTGTTTTTAGATTCATTCACCCGTCCTTGGTGGTGGAGGAGCAAGACACCCCATGATGTACACATCCCTCAGCTGCTGACATTGATGTGAGATGGCAACACAGAGATCAGTGCCAGCTTTCAGCCTTAGCCTTGGTTTGTCCCCGAGACAAACATGAAGCTGTGGAACAAACTAGTCAGCAATCTGCCCAGCTTGATACTGGGAGAAGGCAGTCTCCTCCTACAAGGCATTAACAGCCTGACCAGACTGCCTTGATAGGAGAAGGCGCTTACTGGGAGATTGTCAAGGGGGAAATGCCTCAGAAAAAGCTCAGGACCTGACCACATAGAAATTAGGTGAAGATTCATTTGTCTTACTTCATATGAGGGAATTCCATTTTTACCAGTAATTGAGATCCATTTTCATGTATTTCCTAATTAGCATACACAGTGAGCAGAGTTTTTTTCCTGTGAGCACCTACATTTTCTCTGCAGCTGGCCAATCAACCTACTTTAAATAAAAACATTGAGGGGACAATTGCATCTCGTGATGTGTTTATATGGTTTTCTCACAGTACACAAATAAAAACCCAAGTATTGCATCTTCACTAGAGTTAGCTCAGGCTGTTTAGGATGGAAATAGTTGTTGGGATAAGGATATATTCCAGCTTTACCCTGCATTCAACTCCAGGCAGGCCCCTCTCTCCTGTCTCTCCTCTGGGAAGCCTCTCTGGCTGTCCCCTCTGCTTCAACATCTAACTCAAGTCCTCACCCTCCTTCCTTGACTTGATGCCATATCCTACACCCAGCACACATGTCCTTCCTTCCTCTTACACAACCATTGGGGAGGAGCTGTGGTCTGGCTGCAGACATCTCAAGCTGGAAGTCCCTCTGCAAAGCAAGCTTAACTTGAGATGAACACTGTAGCAGTATCTCATGTGAAATCTGATCTTCAGATGCGATGGTCCCTTGTGGTCACCTCTATAAAAATAGCCTCAATCTTCTGAGGAATGCCTGCCCAGGTATTTGTGCAAACAAGGTCTGGCTGGTCTTATCCACACTGAGAGATAGCTCAGGGAAGTGAATGTGGTGGCTTTTCTAGCCAGGCTTTCTCATGCAGCTTCATCTGTGACCAGGTCTGAAACCTGGTCCCGAGGGGAGCACTTAATGGAGAGAAAACATACACTTAAGAACCATTCAGGTTTCACACAAATAAGAGCAGTCACTTAAGTTACTGGCATAGATTAACTCTGCTGATAGTCCCTGGAAATGTCTGCATGTCTGTCTTGTCAATGGAAAATATTCAAAGCCATGTCATCTGAAATTGCCTTAAGACTAAAGAACAAAAATAAGGACAGTGAGGAGATGCATTAGCAGATGGATGGGATGTAAGGAAGTTAGCATAAATGTATGATACTGGAATACGAGAAGGCATCCTTTTGCACAGTATAACGAAGAAATTTCAACAACGTATATGGTCCGTGCCAACCAGGATTGCCACAGAAGCTATCATTATAGCAGCTGGTAATGGCTGCCTGGCAAGGAGTGCTGTGAGACATTCAGTTTCTCTAATAATTGAGGGCTTGTTCCTACCAGCTGCAGAGCATGCCCATCTTACATCTCTTCCGGCTGAAGACAAGGACAGTCATAGCTGCATAACAAGAAGCTTTGGCAGGATGAGAGGCTTTGAGGGCCAAAATTTCCTCATAAGATCATGTTAAACATTTACACGTTAAAAAAAAATAAATCTGGAACTAAAGTAAAACCCAACAGCTCTGCCTACCAGTATGTGAATCTCCTCATTTTCTTGCCTTTCTCCTGATCTGGGTTTTAAAAACATTCTGAATTGTGGGAAGTCCTTCCAGCCCTGTATAATGAAAATACAGTCTGTGGAACAGATGAATCATGGCTGACCAGTTAAATGCAGGACATCCAACCACGAGTGCTGCCACAACCAAACTTTTTGGCAAAATTTGGAGAAAACAGAAAATGTTGTACATGAGTAGAAGGAAGTACCTTGATTAAAGACCTGAAGGAGAAAGCTTATCTTTATATGATGCATGTTGTCATCAAGAACATTCTGGAGAATCTGAGACAATCAATGGGTTTCTAATTTTGAAATTATGTGAAACTTGGAATATAGAAATAATAGGATGATAAGATTGTGTTAGAGTCATCTACTGCGCAGAGCATCCTGTGGCATCCAAATAAACACGTACATTCAAATAAACACATACATTTTATAATCCCTGAGAACACATTTGATCTGTGGAGAATGGACAGTTTAAGGGTTTGTTAATAGCCCAGAATGTTTTTTATGTTGCAGCTGAGAAAAAAACCCTTTTACAATCATTCAAAGCAGAGAATACTGTGAGATAAGCAGTTTTTGAACACTCTTGCTACTTCTTCCACTCATTGACTGAAGAATACCATTGGCAAGGATACGGTGAACATCAGTCAACTAGACTAGACTTAGATTTCACAGGTGATATCTGAATCATTGTCTAGATGTGATAGTGTGTGACTGCAAAGACCGACAATGGGAGGATACTGAAACACACAAACTTACAAAGCGGGAAGCTAATAAAGGCAGTGAAGGCAAACAGTATTGAATAATGTAGCAAAATACACAGATTTCAGAAGTAGTCTTTCAGGCTGAAAACTTTATGAGTTTGATCCTATGACATAAAAGGAGATAATAGTACTAGGACTGGAGGGGAACCAGTGGTTTATGCTCTTTCGAAGTGGTGCGGAAATTAAGATTAATGGAGAAATAAACTCCAATTCTAAACAAAAATGTAAAGGAAATTTTATTGAACGGGTCAGAGACACTGGGGACCACAAAGGAACTGACGAGAATACTTTTAAACATTGTTATCCCTCCACATTTTAGACAGTAATGGATGGTTGGATGGATGACAAATAAGAGCACAGTATAGTATGAGGGAGACACATCAAAGCTACTAATAAAGAAAGTGGAAATGGATTAGCCACTGCCTGAGGAAATCAGAAATCAGAGCTAGCAGGCAAGCCATAGAGTGGGGTTTACAAGGAACAGAAAAAAAAAAAGGAAGATCATAAAGGTTTGTGGTAAAAAAGATTCATCTGGCTTGAAAAGACATCGAACAGCGCTCAAAGAAAAGATGAGTTACAGATAAGGACCTAAGTGTCCCCTGGATAAATAATATTAGCAGGAGACTTAGGCCTTTAGATAGTATGCCTTTAGATAGTCTTTGTGGATTGCACTGGAAAATGGAGCCCTGTTAAACAGGAGGTTTACATGTGTTCTCATGAGGGTGACCTTGATAATACACTGGCTACTTAACTGTTATCTGGTTGCAATATATGGCAACTATAATATATGCCATTAAAAAAAAGTGCATTTTTATTTTTTGCTCTGTACTATCACTCTGCTGATAGCTGCTGATATCCAAAGAAATTTTTTCAACAAAGAAAAATTTCAACTTTTTCTTACCCTGCCACAGCAGTGACCTCACTCTGCTCTCTTCCCTTCTTTCCTCACTGACTGCAGATCACTCCTATTGCACACCAGCTGAAACTTTTGTTTTCTTAGCTACTTACTTCCACTTTACCTTTGCCACTGGTTTCCCTCACTGCCTTTCCATAAATTTTATTGTAACAAAAAGGCAGGAACCACTAGATGGACTTGAAGTTATACAAAGGAGAAGAACAGACACAAGAGGGGACCAGACACAAGAATCTGTATCTTCACACATGCTTTGTGAAAAAGATGTGGAAAATAGAAGTCACTGTCCTTCGTGGAACTATCAAGCTTCTCTCCTAGCAACCTACAGAATTAATTGCTCTCAGAGAAGTGAGAAAAATATTTTGTATTCCATATTGGAACAAATTTTCTAGTAATGTTGGGGTGAGATAACCAAACCATCATCAGAAACCACATAGAGCACACACATAGTTTTCATGTTAAGAACCTTGCAAAGTGAGTTCACCATGCCTAGTGCTTATCGGTCCAGGAATAAACTATCCATCTAATCAAAATACAGTCTTTCATGAAGCAGGCTATTGGAACTAAGCAGATTTGGACTTGTTCACATTTAGAGACTCATTTTCAAAGGCAGGCATTTCCTAACAAATGGGGGATATCTAAGCCACATAGACTATTGTGACGTGCAAAATAAATAATGCACGAACTGAATTATTTATTAATTAATTAATGGTGCCATAAGCAAACTTTTACTGCCTAGTCTTTCAAAAAAGTGTAAACTTATCTAAGTAAAAATAACTGTAAACTCAAGCTAAAAGGAAGGGAAAATTATTCTTGATATTGAAAACAGAGAAGTAAAAATTCTTGAAGAACAATTTTGCTAAACTTCCCACCTCTGGGTTCACCAAGACTGGAACTACCAAAACACCAATTAAAAAAGATGGCATCTCCAGAGTGACGATTTATCATAATACTTCACAAAGTTCTTAACATACATTGATAACAACATAAATTCCTCAATGTTGTCTCAGCCTAGTTATCCTAACATTCACATGTCTTTAATTGCCAGTGACTTCACTTATAACTTTTCAAGAAAAAAAAAAAAAAAAGAAGGAGAAAACGAAAAATATTTGTTCAATACATAGACATCCCAGTGAAAAATTCTCAAGCCTCATCAGAGCAGGAAATATCTCATGAAAAGCATTTGGCTGAAAATTCATAACCAACTCTATTTGAAAACTGCTATTCAGAGGTAGCTTTGGTCACCACAGCTCCTCCATGTTTGCTTTTCCATATCCCCTGATAAATTTGCACAAGGGTTCAAGGTCTGCTGCTGCTGTGTGTTCGCCTTTTGCCAGCCTTGTTTCTATGACATGTCCAGGAAAGCTACACAGTGACCTTCACAGCCCGATTTCAGTACCGACCCCATCCCGGGGTGACCCGCAGCCCATCTCCTCAGAGGCTGCCTCTCTCCCCAGCCCTAGCCCCGGCTCTAGGAACGGACATGGAATGATGCAGGCTGTTTCCAAGTGACTGCCAATGTCATGAAGCAATGCAGAGCTGCTGGAGCTGCCTGACCCTCCGGGACAGTTTCTGACACTTGGCCCATGGCGCGCAGCTCCGGGCGGATGCGATTTCTTGGCTTTGCCCCCAGCACACTCTTCCTGCCAATTTTTCCTTGTTTGCATTCTGCTGGTTCTCCCAATAGAAAAGGCACTGCTGCCATAAACTCCAGGCACACCTGCCAGTGGGTCACAGTGGCCCAATTCACAGCACAAACCTTCTGAAACTTCAGTCTGCCCTACTTCACCTTTTGCATCTGGCTTGAGGCATCCTGTGCAGTGATCTCTCCCAGATGCATACCTGTTCTCTTTGCCCCTCTCCCAATGGCACATTGCACAAACCAGTGTATCTGCAAAAAACCTTCAGAAGAGTAATTTTAAAGGCCATGTTGATCACTGCTCTAAACATAAAGGGGACAGCAGTGGGGGAAAAAATATTCTAATTAATATTCTAATTAATTTTCAGATTCTTGATAGCAAAAACTTTGTCGAATCTACAACTAAAATATTAGGGAAAGACCATCAATAAATGAGATTTTTTTGGGGATGAATGGGAAGCTCTGCAGAAAAAGAAAAAAAGGAGACAAAATTTGAGCAAGGTGAAATCAACAGTGGGATCAGGTGTTGACAGTGTCTAAATTAAGAAGACATAGCTGAAGAAACATAATGTTTTAGGCTTGATTTTCATTAGTAGATAAAAAGAAGTGTGCATGGAAAATAATCCAAACTCACTGTGTACCTGCTGCTCTTTGAGAGCACAGGACAGCCCAGGCACTGGTGCAAGTCTATCCATGAACCACTTTTGACTGAACTTCTTCACTCCACACATGCAAAGCAATTACATGTGCTCTTGCCTTTCCTCATCTCTTTTTGGGTTTCTGTCTGTTCTTCCTTTTCTTGAAATTCTCAGTCTGTAACTTAAAAAAGGATGACATCACTTAGTACAATGTAATTAGACTAAAAGGAAACTGAATTTAGTAGGAGGAAATCCTAGGTTTGCTGTAATACTTCCTGTCTATTCTGGATATTAAGTTAAAAAAGATCAGAGAATGGCTACCTGTTCAACCATCAGTATATTTTTCCTTAAAATCTCTGGACATCAAATTTAAGCATTTATTTTCCTAATCAGCATTTACTCATACCCTTACTGACTGATGTCTAATAAACATCAAAATGTCAACTTACAGCGCATCACATACACGCTTTGGCCCCTTCCAGGTCTTTTGCAGGAGATTTGCCACAACAGCCTGTGCCAATTTCAGTAGTGTTGTCCTTTTGCCTACACGAGCTTTCTTCCCTCAGTCCTGCTCACATTTCAAAGCACACAGATGCTTCAGGTGAGGTATTCAGCTCAGCTGCTGCAGAGGGGTCACCTTGCTGAAGAGGCTCAGAGCAGGTGAAGCAAGGATGCATCGGGGATAGGAACCAAGGGAGCAGTTTCTCAGCATCTTTTGTAGAATTGTGTTGCACTGAGGTGCAGCCAGCAGCTGGCCAGTCATGCTGCTCCAGTGACCCATGGAGACTTGGAATGTATCTGCCTAACTGTCTCACGTATCAATGATGTGAGTGCAAGCAGACTCCCCTATGCTGGTTTATGTATGGGTAGAAATGAAGAGCAGGAACAGGGAGCTCTGCTTCAGCTATGAAGTCCTCCAGAAACAGGTGGTTAGACTGTGGGAAGCCAAGGCATGAGGTTATGTTAGGCCAGGGTTCCTTTTCCAGTTCCATGAATGATCCAAGAAATTTTATTTGTGTCATCCTCTCCCTGGACTCTGCATGGTTGCTTCTGGAGAGGCAGCACAGGATCTCATCACACTAGTTCTCATCAAATTGTTCTCATCTCTAGCCATTTGCCTTTTCCAGATGTATTTCTTGTTTTGCCTCACAACACATTTTTCTCTGCACAGAAGATAATGGACAGAGTGTATCCTGTCAACCATTCAGTCTGTGCATGCTGTGCTCTGAGGTGGTGTCCCTCTAGGATGAACAGGCAGTGACACAGGAGAATAACCCAGGAGACCAGCCTGTTTCTGTCATACTCTAGCAGTGGTCAAGGGCTCTTACATTTTGATGCTTTTACCAAGGCCCCCTCTGACCTTAAGAATTACTCTCCTCTGGATCTGCTACTCCTGCTCACATCAAAGACAAAGCTAGGGAATTTTGGCAGGCACTGCACAACAAAGCTGGGCTCCTGCTGCCCCTCGCTGTTGCTCTGCTCTACTCACATATCCCTGGCCAGTCACAGTGGCCCCACAACAGGCAAGGGGACTTTACTGTTCAGGAGTGCCCTGCTCTGCCCCTCAGTGCTTGCTGTGCTTCATATATTTCTCTTGTTGCAGGGGAAAAAAGCATTAGTCTCAGTGTCCTTGGGGTTATTTTTTTTAGAGAAATACATTAATTTGGACAAAGGAAGTTAATCACTTTTTGCTAAAAATAGGGATGATTGCAGTGCAGATCTAGCAGCAGTATGCATCTGTGGCAATTTAATTTCAGGGCTCACTCGGAAGAACAGCTAAATATCCCAACTTTCTAAGGGTTAAGATACATGTTTAATAGTAGACCATTTAGAGCATGTAGTTTAGGCATCTAGTACACAGCTAAAAGTAAGAAGTACTTCTTAAAGGGTGGCAAGAAGAATGCTGTTTGTCCCTCTGGCCCAGCGCTACTCACCGTCCTCCCAGCCCAGCAATAACTTTTAATGTTTTCAGCTACTACAGCTCAGCTTCTTTGTCCTGGATTACTGTGCTCTGCACTTGGACTAGGAGTTTACACTCAGAAAAGGCAGGGCTATTTCAGGGTTAGAGTGTCTGTGCAAGGCTAAGGGGGCTCCAGCGTCTGTCTCTCTTCTGCCTCTACTTTTGTAGAGCAGGATGAGCCCAAACAGAAACATTTAAACACATTATATTTCCACTCCTGTCCTTATAGAGAAAAAAATGAGACTCCTCTTTAAAGCACTTGAAAAATCTGCAGATTAAAAATTCTATAGAAGATCAGAGAAATGGAATAATGCCTTCTAACTAGCTCTTTGTTAACAGAGATGTGTAAAATTGCGGAATTTTAATTTGAAAAGATAAGTGGGAAATACGATTTTTTTCTAGATAAGAGTTTTGGATTGACAAATTACAACACCCAGTATTAAATTAGATCTTATACATTTTAACTTAAACAAAAATATCTGCATTTTCGGATCTTTTTCTCTGCATATATCTACAAACTGAGCAGTGACGCAGCAGCTGTGCCATATGTCAGCAATCTGAAAGAGATTCTGCCTCTCAAACTTGGCTCAGAAGAAAATTGTGGGATCAAGTATTGTCCTTGTCCCTAACCACCTCTGCAGCCAAGGCCTGAATAATCCTCTTGCAACAATTAATGGAATCACATTGCAGAACTATCAAAGTCAGGAATTGTTAATTTAAATTGAACCTCTTTTGAATTTTCTCTGGTGTTATTTTCTTACTCTCTTGTTCCAAGTTGAAAGGTGAAAAGACTTTTTTTAAACTTCATTTTATTACTAAAAATAAAACTAGCACAGATGAACTTTGAAGTATATGTAATTGAGTCTCATGTGATCAGAGGATCCAGTGTTGACGGGAACTCTCTTACTTGACCTAACTTAAATAATTATGTTCTCAGCCAGTGCTTGTGGAGAGCATGTTATTGTTTGCAAGAAGTATAAATCTGCTTTTGATTTGGAACATTGGTAGATCACCTCTAAGAAACAGACTGGGCTAATTTTAGGTTATTATTAGTAATGCATAAGTTTAGATCTGTCAGCACACTACAGTAAAACTCAATGTTAAGGATTCCACTGAATTTCATGACACCTTTTCAAGAAAAAACTAGAAGTCTTAGGTTTCTAAGGTGGAAACTGTATTCAGCTTTAATGCTATGTACTATTTAAAGACTTATTAAAACCTTTTCCAGAACTGCACTGGCCTGAGATACTGCCTGGAAGCAAGTCTGCAGCTGTTGTCTTTGCAGCACACACAGGAACTGTCTCCCCTTGTAGGACAAGCTGTTGCCTTTTTGTTTCATAGTTTTGCTGAATGGAAATAAATTAAATTATGTCAGTGTGACAAGGGTTGCCCTTTGGTCCTGGCTGGACCCCACATGCTCTGTAAATAGCAATGCACGTGTTTCCTGATCTGTTTTTTACTGCAGTGGAGTACCTTTACTAGAAGCTACCTGGCAGTGCTACCTGCTACCTCTCCTGTAGCAGCACCCAGAACTCCAGAGCCGGTGGGGACTTGTGACCATGGCTGTGGCAGGCTGCAGGGCCTGCCCACAGCCTCCACTTCATCTCCATCATGGTCCATGCTTTAGCTGAATATGACAGTCTGGCCAAACAGAGCCCCAGGAAGCAGGCGAAGAGGAGCACAGCTGCTGTTTTGCACCATGTCCTGATGGAGCTAGGTGAGGTTTTCTAGTACCATTGCAGAAATGGTTTTTGCTTCTCTGTCTCCTTTGCCATAAAAGGAGGAGAAGAAGAGTACTTTTATACTTCTCAGCAAAACCATGGCTAAAAACAACCGAGGGATTTTGAGTCACTCAGCAATGATGGGTATCAGATAGCATAAAGCAGAGCTCACTCTGCTTGTCTTCTGCATTCTCTGTTGATTAATTTGTTTTCAGACTTTTTCAGACTTGTTTCATGAACTAAGACTTTCATGATCCTAGCAATTACAGTACAGACAAAGTTTTCAACAAAACCTTTTCAAACCAAAAATGATTTTCCAATAAATGAAAAGTTTTTCTTCTACAAATCATCCAAAGATAATTTCTTGGGTAAATCCCATAGCCGTCACTTTCTTTTGGAGTTGTTGGCAGAGAAGCTCCTTTCAACACAAACCTTCTGAAACAACATTACCATCTAGTGGAGAACATGGTCCAGCACTGATGTGAATTCCTTAATGCGGAAATACGCACTGTGTGACTCTATCACACGAACTAGGAAGAAAATTAAATACTCATTTTGAAAATCAATGCTTGAAGTTAGCCGATTTCTTTAATGGAGTAAAAGAGTCTGAGTCATACTGTAGATCAGTAAGATTAAAACTGTGGTAAATGCAGGAAATCAATACAAGAATCTCTAGATTAATTTTAATTCCCTGAGATATTCACTTTGACAAAGCAGCTAAATCTCTATCTGGAAAAGAGATAACAAAATTCAGCCACTCTTTCTATGTAAGTTATGTAAAAATTTGAGCCTGAATTTAATCAATACCAACTAACCCCAAATTCTCATCTTTCAGGTTGGTGTAAATGGAAATGCTGAAGCAAACTCAGCAACACGACTTCTTCTGGAAACTTAATTAGGCACTACCAGCTGTCTTTCCCCTGTCCATCCCCTTGCATGCAGGAGGTTGAATGTCTCTGGTGCCAAACACTGTGCAGCACTTTCAGATGTGCAGGTCAGAAGCTGATGATCATTTGGCCAGCAGCAGTGGACAGGAATGCTGGTTACAGGGCTTTTGTTTTCTGCACCTGTACTCTCCTCTTTCTACACTTTCTTTCTGATGCTCAGTTTGTTTATCGGGTTTCTCTACCATGTCCCACCAATTGTATCCTCAGCCAGTGGGTCTCCACAGTGAAGAACAGCACTAGGAGCTTGCAGGACACATAGCAACCATGTTAAATATGTCTGGTCTTATCTATGTCAACCCTGACCTACCATGCTTTCTTCCTGATTGCCACATTTACTTCAGCACTGTAGCTGAAACAAGTTTGCATTTCTGGACTTGGCTAGCTTTTCAATCCCCTGTGTCCTAAACCTCTCTGATTTAGGCAAAAGTTAGCTGTTAGGAAAACACACTATCCTCTGGGGACATTAACTTTATACAGTGCTCAAATGCCAAAGTAGAAAGTTTGATAGAAAAATCAAGATCAATGAGTGCTTTTAAATCTAACCATGACGAGGGCCACATATTCATGTGTGCATGTTGCACACATGAGAAAAGCCATACTGAGAACTTGGTTCAGCTCCTCTACTCTCCTGTTTTTTCTGTACAACTGGGGGTGTCATTTAGAAAAAACTTGTGGAAGTTGATATCTGGAGGAGACGGAAGCGTTCTGCTCAGCACAGCACACAGCAGTTGCACAACAAAGAATAACAGTATTACAGCTCCTCCGTCGCTTGGGGTCACAGTAGCTGCTTTGCTCGGGAGATTATAGGCTTAGGTCTTAAATTCAAAGGGTAATAAACACATTAAAAAATAACCCAACAACACAGGAGCCTCTCCCCCAGAGGCAATGTGCAATCTGAGGTAGGATTAATAAGGGTACCATCCTGTTCCTGTTGGAATTGATGATTAAATTCTCCCTTGGGGATAAATTTGGGTCCTTCAATATCATGCATTAAAAGGAAAGTGAGATGACAAAATATCTGCCCAAAGTTTTTTATTTTTTTCTTCTTAAAATCAAATTTCTTCCCTTCCTGACAAGATGCAGCAGTGTTGGTGTTTCTTCTCTTACATAGACAGAACATGCTACATCTGAGAGACAGAAAGTCCTTAAAACTTGTAATTAAGAAGTTGGTCACCATCTGCCCAGGGTAAACCTATATTATAATCAGCCTGATTTTTGTGATGGGTCTGCATGTGACAGCTGTTTGATTTTTAAACATCCTCCAGCAATAGCAATGGCTACAATAGCCAGACGAATTGCCTGAACAATCCTTTTCAAAAGATGGTTGGAAAGAGCAGGAAAAAGCCCTTTCATGACAGTCACAAAATAGGTAAAAAATGGCCAAATGAATTAAGACAAGGGAATGAGATTGGCCTTTTCTTGTGGAATATGCAGAGATTTCCATTTAACCCACAGTGCAATTTATAACTGCTTTGTTTTTTATTTCTAAATTGTGTCAGTTTGGTATCCAGCAAGAATGTTAATATCTGAACGTACAGAGGCTTGTTAAATTAACATAGTTGACAACTCCTGAATAGCTTGCTTTTAAATGTTGCTGCTATCTTTAAAAATTTTGACCGCTATCCAACCTCAGTCCAGTGCCTTGTCCACCTATGGAACAGTGGGGACTGGAAACAGGGGAAGATGGGTGGCCATGATGTATATAATACCAAACTGGAAACTTCAGTGAATCTTGTAAACTTCCATCAGAAATGAGTAATCTATGCCATAGTTACAGAATAAACAGAATAAACATTTGGATGATATAAAATGACTGAAAAGGCCTCAGAAGCTGTGGCCATTGCCAGCAAAATGAACACAAGTTTCTGTGGTGTACCAGAAAAAGATCTATTGTCATCTACAAACATGTAACCAGGGGCATGCAGAAGACCACTAATGGACCATGACATTCAGAGGTATAGTTTCTGTCCCTGTCTTCCAACAATTATAAAAAATACAAGGTGGTACAGAAGCCTATGACAAATGGCCAGGGGCTTGAAAAATGCTTCACATTGCCTGCACATTCATTGCACTTTAGTGAAGTCTTGAAGTTGATCTGAAGACACACAAAGTATGTCGACATGGAATAGTGTAGGCTGACATGGGTGGGCTCTTTCTATACTCTGGGCTTGCTGAGCACAGGCTAACTCCAAACTGGAAATCACACAACTGGCTGAGTTTGGGACTGCACTGAGCCCAAACTAACAAACTTGGCTAAAAAGCAGAGGAATAAGGTGTGGCTTCTGGGTAAAATAAACTACCCTGTTTGGAAGGCTCAGTGTATCTCAGATCACAGACAGCTTTTTTTAAATCTACCTCTAGGGAATTAAGGACACATGCCTTGAGAAATAGCTAAAAATCAGGAACTGAAGAGAGGAGCAAAATTTGAAGCCATGCACTGGAAATGGTACATACATCCTTCAGTCAGCAGCTGAAAAAGCAAGACCCTGGTGTGCATAAAAGTTTCCAGACTGCCCATGCCCTTGGTTTCCTTAGTACAGATGAAAAGACTATTGCTATCAACAACCTCATGCCTGGTAATGAAGGTAATCTGGGAGAAAATGTAAAATCTTTTAAGAACCCTATTCCAATGATTGGAATACAAAAAAAGAGAGAGAAATCTGTTGACTCTATGGAGTCTTCAGCGTTTTATTCTTGTTTGTCCTCTCCTAGATCACACTGTCAAGGAAGGTGAAAGTCATCATCTCTTGACACCTGCTAGATCATATGCTGCTGGTTTTCCAGAAGATGTGCTTCACCAAAATGCACAGGACTGGAGTCAGTACAGAGCGGGCCACTCTTGCAGACCTCATGGTTAAAGAAAGTACCTTAGTCCCCAGTGATCTAAGTTTTTCCCCTTGACTGTTTGGCTCAACAGGACATAGTGGTTACGTGACAGACAACAGAGCTTGCAGATGTTTTGTCTTGGGCTTGTGCTGTGTGCATGGCCTATCTTTATATTGCAAGATAGAGTAGCTGATGGGAGGAGAATACAGAATAGGCTTTCAGGGGAAACTATACTATAAGCTTCCCTCTGAGATAATTTTAGTCATTACAGGGACTAGAAATTCCTGAAGTTTGTAGGCCACAGCAGTGAGTTGTTGCATGTTTTTCACTGGGATCTCTCTGGAGGTCATACAAAAGGTTTGGGTAAATCCCTGCTGTCAGCCCTTTGCTTCTGAAATTCTCATTTCCTCCTCTCACACACACTCATGTTCCTTTAATCATAGAACTTCCTGCTTCTTTTCTAAGCAAAAGCTGACAATGGAGTTTCTATCTTTTGTTGAGATATGATGTTTTTAAAAAGGGGAAACAAGAATTTACTGTACTTGTGACACACAGGGCAAATAATGATTAGCACAGATCCACTCAAATGTCAGAATACATATTCCTTAATTTGTCCACAATTTTAAGCCACTGTTGCCTTAATCTCCACCTATTTAGTAATGTCTTGTAAACATCTGCCCCAGTTAAAATGGCACTCCTTTCTGGAACTGAGATGCTGAACAAATTGTAAGAGAATTTGAAATGTTGCTTTTTAAAAAAAACCCCAACAAATGCTAATAATTTTGTATGTCTAAAGATGTTCTGAGGGTGGAAGACACTGTTTATGTCTGCCTGATTTAGGCTAACACTGACTTATTTTTCCTACCCCATATGGAACTTGGCAGCTACCAGAATATGAGTACTGGCTTTCATGCCACCCAGCATACTAAATTAACATGTAGCAATGTTAAAGTCAGTAGTTATATATGACTCCTTCACACTATCCCATTAAATCCTGCAGGAGCTGAGTGAGCCACCTGCAGTTTCTGCAGCTATAATTTCTGTACAAGCTGGGTAAGACAAACACTTACATATGTTCTGTCTCATCACCCTTTTTCTTGTTGTCGTGTGAAGTCACTGCATTAAAGCAATCTTTCTACTCTATTGATGTAGTTCAGCAGTTTAATGCCAAACAATTTAGTTAATGTCACAAACTCAATAGTCAAACAATAAAATTCAAATTTTGTGAGCAATAACTTTGTCTTTTTAAAGGTAAGGTAAGGTGTCACCAAAAAACGTTCCCAGCAGAGGCCTTATGATAATAGACCACAATTAAGGACTACTTTTGTTTCAGCTCCAGCCAGGTTACATATTGCAAGTGTCAGTGACTGGAAGTGCCTTCTTAAATTGTTATTTAATTGATGATTTTAGGTACTGTTAGAACTGAAGCTTGTTCTCAGCATGTTGAAGAAGTCAGTGCACCCCAGACATATGCCAGAAGCTCTTGGAGGATATTTTTGCTTTATTTTCCATTCTACCAGGAAGCAACATTTTCTGACCAGATAACTATGTTAATCAGGTCTTGCTTGACTTTCTCCACCATTTGAAAAGAACAGCAAATATTCTTCATCAGAGAAACCTTGCTTGCACTGTTCCCTGCCTTTATGAACTCCATCAGGAGCTGCAAAAAACCCTGTAGATTTTCTGAGACTTATCCATATCATTTCACTATGCTCAGATTTATATTGCCTCTCAGTTCAATGGATGTTTGCACTCACACCTCTTACTGTAGGTCTTGAAAATGTCATGGGTTTAACCTGTAGGGCCAGGAACAATTATTCCTTACTTATATACTAATTACATTGCTATTTTGCCAATTGCAAGGCTCACTGCTCCTCTAGATCTGCCTGTTGCCTAGATTCTAACCAGTGAAACCACCATTTGAGATTTCTTACCAAAAATACTAGACACAATTGGTGTATCAGGCCATCTAATACTTGACAACAACCACATTTCAGGTTTTGTTTGTTTTGCAATCAGATTTTTTGTGATATGCCCTAAGAGAAAACGTAATGAGCTGGGAAGACATAAATGTACCACTAATCCCATCGAGAATCTATGGCTTTGTGAGGTCAAAGTCCCAGGCAGTGGCTGATTCTTCAAGCTACTCAGCTACTAGTACATGGAAGAAATGCTCTTGGCAATTCCAAATCTTTGACATTGCAAGATGTTTCACTATCTACAGAGCCAACAACATCCTAAGCATCAGATGTTGGAAACATGGAAAAGACTGTATATAGGAGTGTTAGTAGTATTTGCTCATCTCTTAACAGCTTATGAAAAAAAAAAAGTGAGAAAACAGAACTTGAAACTTCTTAATGCGAGTTAAACAGCCAATCCTTGCCCCCTCCTCCCTCCCCACTTCAAGAGAATAAGGAGGAACCAAATTGTACCAAGAAGACTTTTTTTCCCCAAGGACCATCTTGATTAGACTGACATGCAAATAACAATTGAGAAATGGAAACCCACTGTCTCATTCATAACAGAGGAACAAACAGATGCAAAAGGTAATTATCATATCGTGCTTTTAGCTAGAAAATGAAAAATGTCTTTTTATCTCCTTGGTAGCCAAGCAGTCTAGTGTGAAATGTTAACAAAAGGAAAGCTATTACAGAAGAGGTAGCAAAAGAAAAATGTAGGCATCTAGCTGAGCCCAGGATCAATGGCTGTTGTCCAAATATCCTTGTCAGTCATTCTTAATCAAAACAGAAATGTAATGAAATTCTCCTAAAATGTCTTTGGTTCTGAAATGGTGCATAGCAAAATTCAGGGAGGGGAAGCTAGTAAAAGCTTCTCCAGAACCCTGGTTTTAATCATCTCTGTTCTCTCTGCAAGAGGAAGTTCATCATCTTTCAGTGTCTATAGCCTCAACACTTTTCTAACAACATAGAAATATACGATACAATTAGACGGAAGGAAAAATCCATCTATAATAAAGCCTTGTACATAATGATGTACTTAGTGATTTGCTTTGGGTTATGCTGAAAAGGCCTACTTTGAGGCACTGAATTCTTGCAGCCTCAGGTTTTTCTGGCAGTTGCATGAGAAAACGAGTATGCAATGATACACCTTAATTTAGGTTATGTAACTTAGTGGGTGTAGGCCACACATGTGCCTTCCGAAGCCAATGCCTGGGTTGCACTCCTGATGGTTAGCCTGGCTGCCAGCATTCTTCTCCCTCCCACGTACCTGTTCTTGTACAGCTCTGTTGAAGAAAAATTGGTTCACATCACAGGGCGTGACATAAATACTGTGCAATCATCTAAGGCGCCTCAAGCAATCAAGACATTCACCCAACTGTAGTCAAAAGGTATTCTTTTCATTTCAGGTGCTTTTTTGGTGTCACGAACACCAAAATTTTGTTTGCAAATATGGTCCACTGTTTGAAGTGAAAAACATGAACACAGTATTTTGAAACAGATGAGAGACTAGTCACGGCTGTTACACAGGGGAACCATCGTGTTGGAGGTCCTTAAGCAGGCTCTCAGAGAACTGGTTCCTTGTTCAGGGAAGAGCAGTGGTGTAGAGATACCTAAACAAGCTCTGACCAGCCCAGCACTAGAACCAGCAGCAATCTAGACATGTAACCTGAGCTGCATGGTGGGGAGCAGCAAGGTCTGGCACTGTGAAGAGGACAATAGGCCAGGAGCTGAGGGTGACAGGCAGGCAAGCAGGCAAGGAGGCCAACTTACTGAGGAGGCATGTCCCACAGTACCCAAAAAAGACAAGCAAGGCACATCAAAGTTCAGGCCACCAGATATGGCTGAGCTTAAGCCAGAAAGACAAGCCCCTAGGCCAGGATCAACAAGAGGACATGGCAAGCGTGGCTGCAACATAGCTCAGGCAAGGACAAAGCGCACAAGACTCATCTTAAATGCATCTCCTAAAAGATGGTGGCACGGTGAGAAGTACCTGGCTTCTTCCAGCTTTTTTTTGACTGGCTGCAACTGAGGCCCAAAGCTACTAGAAGCCTGAAGTGCCTCTGAAGTGTCTGCATTATCTAATTAACCAGCCAAATCTCCAGGAGAGAAGGGAATGCACTAAGGGCACGGACGCTATTCCACCTGACTTGGCTAAGAAGTAGTGTCGTCTGCCATGTTGAGACACCACGATGTTTTACTACAGTGGAATTGCAGCACCTATTGCAGCGGACTTGAAGTAAAAAAAAAAATTGATTCAGCTCCTTACTCTGTTGGTGGACTAAGATCCCAAGGAGAAAAAGCACTAGTTATGTAGTCTTCTTTGCTACGTGTAGATTACTGTCCTACTAGGACCTTCAGGGCCCTACTAGCTGCAGTTTTGTGACTTAGTCCTAAAAAATAACAACTTTTATCAGATTATTATGTTTGAAAAAAAAATCCCAAGAATATTGGTCAATTGATGATGCTATACTGCAGGCTTTGCTACTCAGTGCTGGCAATGCATCTACTCCAGCATATCGAGCAAGAACTGGTGGATGCAAGGTACCTGCAGAGGAGGTACCTGGTAAGGACACAACTTGTTTTAGTAAGACTGAGAGAACTGGAAGAGAGGAATAGCTGCCTGTAAATGACAAGGTTCCAGTGGCCATTTCCCATTTGACAATGTTTCAGCAGAACATTGCCTCACGTACTAAGTACATGTTGCAGGCCTTCTGGAGAAATCTTTTAGGCAATCTGTTTCAAGTAAGACAGTTTGACACAACTTAGAAGATCTAGATTTCAGAAACCAGTGAGAAACTGAAGTATTTGATGTAAGTCATTGCACTTCTTTGTGACTCAATTCTCATTCTAAACAAGGGCATTTGTGCCTTTATGAAAGTGCTTTGACCTTCCTATGATAGGCATTGTATCATCATTCTCAAATTCTGTATTAAGTAATGATCTCTGGAAATAAACAACAGGACAAAAAAATAGAGTACATCAAACAGCCAGAAGCACGAGTCATAGGTACAAACTACTACTTGCACAAGTATGAATAAAATCAAACCAGAACCAGATGACCACAGCAAAACACAACAGGTCTCCATCTATGCAGTGCTGTTCACTGTCATGGTTGCACAGAAGCTGCCCTGTTACACATGCCAACATTAGTTCTTTCCAGTTTTCAGGCATCTCTCTTTGGAGTACTGCTTCCATGTCACTCACTAGCATGCTCACGCTGCACTCCTTGCTGCCTTTCTCATGCAACTTTGGAAGCCTAGGTTGTACATACCAGTGAAGTCCTTCCTTCCTTCTTCACTGTTTTTTAATTTTCTTCAAGGACTAAGCATCACTGCTAGGGATTTTTATTTGTAGAAGTGATATGGAGAAAAATGTTGATTATTTCAATTTTAGATTTCTAGGAGTGGCTCATTTGTGATTTCTGCTGATCGTATGGATTTGCAGGTATTATTTTTTCTTTTAAATATTTTCAGAATCAGAAATTACTGTTCATACAGAAGATGGTATGCAATGGCAATTCCTGGTGCTCAGACAACAAGAGATCTAATTTTACACATCCTTAAGGATGATCAGCTATAGTGTAGTTGGAGTATCAAGCATCTGTGACTAGCTCTGGGCTCTATTCTTTCTCATACTTCTGGAGAGAAAAACCTCAAGCTTTTACAAAGTTGGGAACTGGGTAAGTGATACTACCTTCCTCCAACATCCAGTCTAAAGCCTTTTATGGAGAATTTGTGCAATTCCAAAAGTGCACTTAGATGAGAACTAGAGTCTCTGTTCTTTGAATGTACAAATGTGGTAAATAGATAAAAATTTTATGCTTTTGTGACTGTATAGAAGCAACCGTTTTGTTGTACTCGGGTGTTGAATTATCTGTGGGTACAAATGAATTTTCTACCTGTACCTATGAAAATTAACAACCACTGTAGATGCTACTGTGCTTTTGGGGAAAGTTTCATCTTATACAATTCTGAACTGTCACCCCACCAACTGTGCTTTTGTGTTTAAATGTAAAAAAATGTACAAACATAGATGTAAGCATAGATTTTTATTATTATTGCTCTCATTAAGAAGTCAGTGTATGAATATGGCACTATGCTGTAAAAATGCAACATTACTGATTGCACTAAGTGTGAGGTCCATTGCAACAAGATTTTAAACATGAAGCATGAGCTTCACTATGGATTTCCAAATAATAAAACAAGGTTAACAGTTAAGTGGATTAATAATAACTGCTTTATGTGGAATTTCAATACTAAGTGAATACAAAGTGGACTTGCAAGAACCACATATATAAAAACCATGTCCTGGGTCAATCTCCCCCATAACAAAACACTGCTACCTATTAAACCCTGCGCTTGAGGACTGAAAAAAACTATGGCACTATTCTTTATTCTGGAGCAAACCCAAACAACCGGGTATCCAAGGATATTATTGCACAGTGCTGCTTTAACTGGCTTGCAAACTACTCTAATTGTATTAAGGAAAATGAGGAACTTTTTAAAATATATATAATCCTGAAAGATGCATTGCAAAAAGAATGGTGTCCCAATTAGAAATGCAATACCCTTTATAAAAGAGTTTAAGCATATCTGGCATGGCATGAAGCTCTTGAAATGCCTCCACTTCTTCAGAAAAAGTTGTAAAGAACATTTCTCAGAGGATGAGTGGGCACGGAGTACTAAATAAAGTGGAAAAAAAAGACAGCGGGCTTCAGTTTCCCAGCAAAAAGATGTCTTACATCACACAGCAGATCAGAAATAAATAAGATGAAACTCAAAGAGTCTGAATATAAATCCTCAGATGATGCTGAAAGAGTCACAGGCTTCACCAAATCAATGTCAGTATATTTTGTTAAGAATAATGCAGTTACTATATACAGTATGTTTAGCAGATAATGCCAACCAACAATACACTAAATTAAAGGTTGTTAAACAAAAAATACACTAAACCAACATACTTATAAAAACAGATGGCAACCCCCCAGTTATGCATAATTACATATGATAAAATCCAGCTCCCTGGAGTCCAATGGATTGACATCTTCAAGCATCAGAAAGTAGTTTTCAGAAGCATAAACAATTAACAGAACCCTGTCAAGATGTAGGGGAATTACAACATCAAAAAACTCAAGTCCAAACACTAAACTCTCTGTAAATGTATCCACTGCCCAGCTGTAATGGGGTAGTCATCTACTCAAAGGTTTTACAGTCATATTTCTTCAAAGGGCCTTCTAAAGGTGTGCTATTGAACATGGTGGTGATCCAGACACAAACAAAAAATGTGACAAATCGAAAGCACTTAGGTTTAGAAGCACTTAGTGAAGAATCCCTAACATATTTACAGTGTATTGTACGTGACTGCAAACTATTAAGTTTCTCCTATTTATTATGTGGCATCTTACTCTTCATTGTATTTCTACATACGAAGAAGAAAAGTCTTCTCCCCAAGAAACCGCCTTCTCTGATATGGGAAGCCACCATGCTTTCCTACAATAAGGCATGTACAATGAACATGACAATGTCTAATCCCAATGGATCATGACAAAAGACACCCTTTGTTTCTTGTTCATCTTCTCTGCTCCATTACAACTGTGCACATCAGTCAGCATCCATGTGTTCTTGTTTAGTAGGTAGAGGCTTCCCATCTGTATCACCAATCTTTTTTTGCATCTCTTCCACCACTTTCAGCAAAGCTGCTCGCTCCTGCTCAAGAGTGAGAATGGACTGCTTCAGCTTGCCTTCACTGGTCAATAAAACCTCTACTGTAGCTTCAAGGTTTTGGATTTTCCCATTAGCCACCTTTCAAAGTAAAAAGATATGAGGAGGGGGAGAAAGGATGAGACAGGGGAAAAAAAGTAAATTCATTATTGACCCAAACTATCTTTAAACTATCTTTTGAGATACAAGAATACATATAAAATACTTCAGAAATTATGAAAAATTGCAAAGTTACTCGCACATATGAATGTTATTAAATCTGCGCACATTAGACTATAACTATGATTTTGCCTATAACAAGGAACTTCCCTCTCGACTTCATTGCTTTGGCTAGTTCACAAACTCAGAATATAATGCAAAGTAACGAAATTAGAAAGTTACTAAGTCTGCAAATTTTACACCAAAGAACTGCAGTTAAGATAAGCTTCTGTATGGGTCAGTTGGGAGACACATTTTTTGCCAGCCACATTTGTTGCTTTGCATAGTGAAGACAACTCAGCCTGTTAGCTGCATTCTCATTTCATCCTCAGCAGGTCAGCCTCCAGCCTTTACTGGTGCCTGGTGTTATCATTTCCCAGGTGCAGGACCCTGCATTTGCTCATGGGTAAGTTCTTCAACTGCCCATCTTCCAGTCCATCTCTCCAGTTTGTCAAGATCCTTCTGAAGAGCTGCACAGCACTTTGGGGTATCAGACACTCCTCACAGCTTTGTGTCATCAGTGAACATGCTGAGGGGGCACCTGTGCCTTCATCCAAGCCATTGGTGAATAAGTTAAACAATACTAGTATTGAACCCTGGGGGACACCACTAGTTACAGGTCTCCAACTAAACCCTGTGCCACTGATCACTACCCTTTGAGACCGGTCATTCAGCCAGTTTTGAATCCACCACACCATCTACTTGTCCAGCCCACAATTCCTAAGCTTAAAATCCCCTTATGCAGGGATCTACAGGACATGACTTCTTGAATAACATCCCAGAACCACCTCTTCCCTATCATACATTCAACAATATCCTTACCCATGTGCCCAATGTACAGCTTAAGCAAATTTTTGTTAGGAGGAGCAGTCTAAGTCTGCATGATTGACTTTAGTTATGATGCATTTGAAAAAATCCAACTCCTTCCCTCACCCATTATCTTACAAAGTCTGCATCTTTAACAATAATCAAAAGGCTTGGAATGTCTATATCTTAGCCTTTAAGTCTCTTTCTCCTTCAAATTAAATGCAGAGTCAAAAGTTTTATAGCAAATATCCTGTTCTAAAGCAGCCAGAAAGCTGACTTCTTTCAGGGAGAAGCAAAGAACAACCCCAAGAGAGAACAGGTGTATGGTCTCTGAAAAAGCTGCATGCTAAATATGCATTCAGCATATATTAGAAATTCTTGTTTCACATACTGTTTAAACAATCTGGATAACAGTTAAAAAATTTGTAATAAGAACTATGTCTTATCTCTAAAATATCTCTAAATTGTGACACTGGAATTAGTTTTTCCCATTTTTGATAGACTAGTATCCCTGTTGTAAAATAGTGACTGAAAATGTAAAAATGCAGTTGAAAAAGCACTTGCTATATTTTTAGTCATCTTCTACAGCTATGATTTTAATTACAAGAGAAGAGACAGTGTGATGAATCATCTTTTCCACTAACTGCAAGCATATGCTCTATCCATCCCCCTCTTAGAATTTCTTCAGCATTTAAACTTTAAGGGCTAAACTAAGTAAAACTTTTAAGTGGCTATACTTCAAAGCCACTAGACTAAACATCAATCTTTCCTGTAATGTGGTATAGGACAGTCTCTTCTGGAAAGGTGTAAAAATTAAAATGTTAATGAAATATGAAATATAAATTGTACCTGCAGTTCTTCCAGGAGATCAAAGTTTTGTTTGCGCAAGCTACTGTTTGCCTTTTCTAATTTATCCAGTCTCTGATTGTCATTTAAAGATGAATCTATAAGCTCATCCTGAAGCACATGATATTCAACTTCATAAGCTTGCAACTGTTTGGCAATATCCATTTCAAACACCTGTTGTATATAAAAATATTAATAGGAACTGAGCAGATCAAAACCATAGCTCTTTCAACACTTTAAAATCTATGGATCTAGATCTAGACTTACCCATCTAATCACTGCATACAAAAAAAAAGAACTTACGTTTTGGCACTCACATTTCCTACTCTGGAAATGGTAATACTGAGGCAGTAGAGTGCAATACATTGGATCTACTTCAAAATTTTGCTACTGATTTGCTGCCTGACTTCAGCAAAACTACGTACACTAAAGTTCTCAAGAAGTGCAGACTTTGTTGGGTATTCCCCTTTCAAAATTTAAAGCATCTCAGTTCGGCATAAACATCCTCGAAATCAGCCATCACTTGAAAAGAAGTGTGGCCCAAACCCTTGTGCCTGTGTAAAACTGTAAGGCTAAAGAGAATAAAAGTTTTAAATGAAAACCAGTAAACTTTGTTAGCTTTATTTATGATTCTACAGTACTTTTACCAACTGAAAGAAAATTGAATAATCTACCCTTACACTAATACACTTAACGGAAACATTATGTAATGCCAAAGTAGATTTGTATCATTGTTAACTACAAATTACTGAAATGAATGCTCAGTCTTACACATGAATATTAAGAAAACCTTTTATTTTAAAAGCAGATAAAAAAATTGAGGTGCACAGAGTGACTCGAAGATAAAAATCTACTATTATATTTTCCTTTTTGGCAAGCATCTGCCTTCAAATAATTAATAATTATGGTTCCAATGTCTCTAAAGTACTTATTTCCTCTAAAACCAGTGAAGAAGGTGGTGATTTAAAAAGACAAGTGTGCCCATCACAGAACATAGAAGAAATAAAAGCTGATTTAAAAATGCACCTGAAAAACAGCCTGAGAAGTTCAAGAGTAATTCTTTATTTTTAAACTTCTTATACTTTATTACTTTAGAAATGAATCAAAAGTCAAATTCTATTTTAAATACCTAGTGAAATTACAAGAACATGTTCCTATTTTATTTATCTGCTCCGTCTAAAAAACTTTAACTGTTGGTTAAAGAAAACATGAGTTTACAAAATGTTTCTGTCACATGTTTCATGTGCTATAACAATTATCTCATAATTGTATAACAGCAGATACATATACACTGAGAATCTAAGTATAGAGGTATTTCAGCCTTCTACAGAAAAACAATTTTAATTTCAGTTTGATTACACATATGGAACTTCCATTTTATGTAGATCTGAGCACCTCTGGAGAAGATACCCTGTTGAAGTTTCAATGAAACAAGCAATGCAATTCAGCAGGGCAGAATGCTAGTTCCTCTCATGACCTCTACCATTTCCAGCCTTTGTGCTCCTGAGGAGGGAGGGAAATTCCTGCTGTCATAACCAGAGTACCAAATCTGAAAGGGGGGGAACATGAGGCAAATCAAAAGTTTTACTTGAAAACTAGCTAACTGAAGGCACATTAAGACATGCAAACCAAAGGCCATACTACAGAAGGTGTGAGGAGCTGTGTAAGGACTGCAGGGCTGGTCAAACAGCTGCACTCTTCGAAGTCAGCCCTCATCAAAGTAGGGGAACTGCTCTCCCTTCAACACACTTCTACACACAAACTTTAAATTTAGAGCAGTCAGAGCTGCCTAAACAGACCATCTCTCTTTCCTGCTCAAAGCACATTGTTTTCTGCTTGCCACCTAATCACTGCAGGTCTTTCAGCCTGGCAGGTAACATACAACCCCCTGAGGCCACTGGAAATCACTAGCTTTCCTTCCCCTGCCACAGGCCTTCCAGTTCTCCCCTCCTTCTTTTGATAGTAAGCACTAGGACCAATTTTTCTGATCCAAATGTGAGCACGTGTCCCCTGGAAGCTTTGCTGCCCAGGCTCAGAATGGAGCACCTCACAAGCCTCCTGCAGTGTACTGCACTGCTGCCTGCTTTCTTTGTAAAGCCGCAGACTTCGATCTCCTGCAGCCCTCAGTGAGTTGTAGGCATCTGTAGTTCTGCACTGGAGGGCCTCTATGTTTTGGACCATGGAAGGCCTTCAGAAAAACAGGCTAAAGCCTATCTTCTACTTGTTTGCTGCATCTTAGATGTCAAGTATGACAACATTTACGGTTTTTAAACAGGCAAGCCTTAACTGCAATAATTTGTAATTTTTTCAAATTCTATAGTTATTATCTGGGGAATTCTGCTAGCTTAGCAATATTTCATGATGTTCATTGTCTGCTCTTTAAAAAAACTATATTGAAGAGTCCTAGTTTTTGCTGTCTGGAGTCACTGCTCACTGGAATAGCCTGCATTGCACCATGTACTCCTGGCAGAATTATAAAGGTGCTGTTGTTACATACTGAACCAGCACCATAAAAGCCAGTAAAAGTCAATGTAGGGAGGCTTCTAATTTTGTTAAGTAAGGTCAACGTTTATTTATTTATGTAAGTCAACTTTTGCTTCTGAAATGAGACTTAGAGGGCAAGATTGTTTGGTGAAGAAAAAAAAATAATTCATTTTCATTAAAATCTTTATAAAGTGACCATAATCAACATGTAGATGTATGAATATAAAGCTACTATAGAAGGCATCTGCTTCCAAAAGTTTTCAGCACCTTCAGAACTACAATAACAGAATTCTCAGCTACAAGCACAACACTGTTGTGGTCAAGGACTTGTTAAAAAGAGCTTTCCTTTGTATACCTCTTGTATGTTCAGAATATTTCTTACCTGACTAATGGTCTTTTCCATCTGTACCAAACCCAAGTTGGGGAGAGTGCTTTTAATAAAATCAACAATAGTTTCTAGGTTCTCATGCTGCAGAATCAAGGGCTTATGGCTTCCTAAAAGGCTTAAAGCCACTTTAAATATAGCCTCTGATCCTTGAAGAAAGAGCATATCTGTGAAAACAAAGACAAAAGAGACTATATCAAGCAAACACATCTTTTGACCAGAATATTAAAACAGTAAAATGTCCAAGGACAACATCATCTCATAGGAGTGACCAGGAGGTTAGATATACTGTCCCAGACACATGCTTTTGGCTATGGCTTTTGAAGTTTTATAGGATCAAGATTATTACTGTGTACAGCACACTTGATTAACACAATCACTTATTAATTTGTTCAGTTAGTTTTCACGAAAAAAAAACCCAATTCAAATTAACTACATTTTCAGTATGTGTCTCAAACATTTCTTTTAACATTCCAATAACTATATTAATAAATACCCTGAAATCTTGGTAATATATCTTAAACATAAATATTGCAGGTGGCCCTGTAACAACGGCAACTGGCATACATTCAAGAACACTGAAACCACAGTATATAGTGACCTTTCAATGCAACATCCCTTCTTTCCTTGTCCTTTACAAAGTGCCTATGTATTTAGAGAGTAAAGAGATAGAAGTCTGCAATGAAAGCATCACACAGAAACCCATCTTCACAGATCCAATCTGAATAAACAGCATTACCCTGCATTTGACTCTCCAGTTACTGTAACTCAGAATTTGCTCCTGGTTTTATTGAGGTACTCACTACAGGCAGAATCATCTAATGCATAAAACAATACTGATGGAGGTGAAAAAGGAAGAGAAGATACTGTGAGTTTTTACCATATTTGGTAAATATGTATTTAATTGAAATGGTTTCTCTCTTTTTCTTTCCCTGCTTTTCATTTGAAGGTGTGAATGAAGTCATAATCATATACGAAGTAGCATAATGACACCAAAAAATAGTACATCATAATGATTAAAAAAAAGAAAAAAGAAAGAAAGAATAAAGAGAGAGAAAAAAACCCATGACACAGTAAGGGAAACAACTACTACCAAAACTACAGGAATCTCTGATGTAGGGAAGAACACGTGGAAGCACTGGCTAACTACCTTTCTTAGTAAAAGCAAACTCTTTTTTCCAAAATTTTATCATAACGAAATTCCCACCTTGCGCTCTTTTGTGTATAATGTTGAAATCATAACTCATTTCACACACTTTCTCTTCAAGAAAGAAAAGCATAATTAATAACTAACCGTAACTCTTGCACTTTGCCACCATTTATCCTAAAATAAGTATAAATGTTTTTCAACTCAGCGCTGACTTCATTGTGAACTCCAAAGGCAGGAATGATTAAAAAGTGATAACAGAGCAGGCATCTGCCTCAATACACTATTGAAACTCAAACCTATGGGAAAATGGTTCATAGGGAAAGTTCTATATTAGGACAGGGAATGCTGAAGAACAGCTAGGAAACACAAAGTAAACAAAACAGAGCTGAATGTCTATTTATGATTCAGCACCTGCCCCATAATGATATGCAGATTAACTCAAGGTGACCTAAAAGTTGTTAATGAATGTCTGCATGAGCTGAGCTGGTAATATGCAGCTGAAATCCCTCTCATTTAAAATAGCAAGTACTTAGCACAGACTTGTTTGTTATCCATTCCCCACACTTCCTGTTAAGTGGGCTCTCTGCCAACCACAACACAGTGAAGGTACCCAAATTAATGTCAGTGTGGTTGGCAGCATACAGGATTAAAAAAAAATTTAAATTTTATGCATAATCTTGAAACTAAATAAATGCTATTCTATCAAGTCTCCTCTATTAATAAGTAAGAAGGGGTATTAAAGAACACATCTTTCTTAACAATGTACTTTCATCAGATCCTGCTCAGGAGAAGTGTTGAAAGTTTGGTCAGATAATTAAAAAGTTAAAAGGAGTTTTGCTTTTTGACTCAAAAAATAGCCTAACCTACTTTTACATATTGCCAGTAAGATGGCTGCAAAAAGCACTCTATGGAAGCCTAAAGGAAATGGCCTGTTAACAACTGTATTATTAAATAGCAGTGAGCTAGCTTCAAATGCCAAGGATTCAGGGATATCCTGTTAGAAAGTGTCAGTGCAATCTCTCAGTATCCTATAAAACAGTTACTTCAGCTTCAACATGTTTTCATCCCAAGGGCCTACTAAATGAGCAATGAAAACGTAAAAATGTTATTCAAAAGTGTATGAACACTTTTAGGCCAGAAACAACTGGATCCCAACTTGCCATGCTGCTAATGCCAGCTGCTAGCAGCTTTAGCTTTTTTTAGGTTTAAAGTTATGTTTCAGAGTCTTTAGTATGGGTGAAGATGAGATTTTACTTTCTACTGTAAGAAAACGTCCAATGTTCTCAACCTTCCTAGCTCCAGTAATCACTGTTTTAAGGAAATTACTAAATACTTCAAAACATTAAAATCTGCAAGTGTTCATCAAGCCGAAACTTTCTCTCTAAAAAACATCAGAGGTTTTTAAGAGGCAACAGTTTCCATCACACAATTTTTTTGCTTGACCTAAAATCAGACATGTGAAGATCATGTTTCTATGCCTTCTATTGTAACACAAACTCTTTGTTTTCTAAAGCCCTACAATCCTCTAATGAAAGACAAAATACTAATCTCTGTATTAAGGCAGAAATCTAAATATACTGGATACACAGGACACTTTTATAACCTCATTTCAAACACTCTTCTTACCATGTACAATATTACGAATGATTACGAATAATTGAAAGATGAACTGATTATAAACTCAGTATATGACACTTGCATACAGAATTCATTTAATTCCTACAGATTATTAGTCAACTAGATATTTGGTGATGTACATTAGCCTGCTTTGAACACTTCCAGGAAAAAAAAAAAATCTGTTTTCCCTGGAATTCAGATGCTAGTCATAATACATGTAATTCTACTCAGATATATACACCATTCTTTTCACTTTGAATTTTTCTAGCACTACTTTTTGCATGCCCTTAAACGGAAACAGGACAGGACAGGACTCTTGTTTGTTCTTCTTGAGCTCTACATTCATTTTTTCTGGTAGATAAGTTTATGCTTTAAGTCAGGAAAGAGTTGATATTAATACCCTAATAAATACTTTCTTCATTGCATCTCTTAAAGGAGACTGACTAAGGAAAACAAAAATAGCTTCTCATTAGATGAATTGAGGAGAAAGCTCCAAACCACCCTGCTCATCATGGACAAACCAGTACCACATAATGAAGTTGAAAAGCAAACACCAAACAATCTATGAAATATACAACCATAAACTAGTATCAAGGTAAATAATTAATGGGAATTTAATTAAAAAAGAGAACTTCTGTAGATTCTAACAATAGGTAACAGAAGTGACTTTAGAACCTAACCCCCATATGCTTTCAAACATTTACAGAAAGTGAGATAATCAGACTAAAATTGTAAGGATAAGAAACACTAGTTTAAAAGCCTTATGTTTCTGCAGAGTAAATCCATTAAATGGCAAGGGCAGTCTGTGTGTGTATTTTAAAACATAACCCTCCAAAAAATTTTCTGCTGACATCCTTGAATGCAATGATAGTAGAGTAAATGGATATATTTCTCAGATGATACCTTTGTTACATCTCTCTTCAGTTTGAAAGTAACTAATTGTTGGTCTTGAAGTGCCATTGTCGCAACACAATGCTCGCCTTCACAGCATCAAATTTTACATCCCCCCTACGAGTGGTTACAGAGTGGAAAAGATAACAATGAAGATGAAAAAATAAGACAAGTACTGTCATTTGCTTTCCTCCTCTCTTTTCCAGTTCTACTGAAATACTGCAAAATCCATAGCATGATCTCTATTGTTTTTCTTCCGCTCATAGTAAACAAAATACATCTCCTGGGTGTCTGAAACAGGTTGGATAATAATGCTGTTCCTAATAACAAGATTCCAAATATAAGACATCAAAAAGAATATACAGAAGTTTTAAGAAGAATTACCAAACACTCTGGATACAAATCCAAGGGGAAACTGAGAGGCAAACATGGTGAGAAACCAGGGAGCAGCATAGAGGCTGGGGCCAATCTCATGTTCTTCTAGGTGGTTATAGAGATCTCGATGGTAGTCATGAAGAAGTCGAGACAGTTGGTACATTTGGATCTGTATGGAATAAGAAGGAAGAGAATAAAGATAAGCATATTTTAACACTTAGAGTAGCAAAGTCCATGCTTCATACTTATTAAAAACAGAGAAAGATAATTGTCAGTTGGTGTTTGGACAGAATTGTGTAAAGACAAGAAATACTCAGAAGCCACCTAAAGACACATGATGGGTCACCTGTGAGCCTATGACAGGCAAATTTGCAGGATCATTTGAACCTCATACAAAATAACAGAATTCTTGCTATTTATGGTTTCTATAGTTTCCCCTGGAATCTTTTGATTTGAACCCACTGCATTTAAGATGATGTATTCTTTTCCCATATTACCCTTCCCTCCTTTTGAGAACTCAAGTTAAAGTTTGCGTTTTGACAACGCTATATTGCATTATTATGATTTAACATTAGCAACCTTTACTTAAAAAAACGCTGAAAACATACCTGCAGAATTGTCATGTCAGGACGATATTGTTTTCTCAGGCCTATGTCAAACATGAGAAACTTCAGCATTTTAAAAGCATCTTCTTCACTCATATGAAGCAGTAGAACTCCTGCTACAAAACTAAGACCCTGGCAATATCCCACTTCCTGGTCCAAAAGTGAATAGGCCTTCAAAATGTTGTAGAGTGACAGCTGTCCAGCTCCCAGCTGTGCTGAGAAGTATGGATGTGTTGGAAATGTGCGCCCTGTGAAAACAGCTGAAGTTAGCAACTTAAACTAAAAAATAAACAACAAAGCCCTCAAAACCTTGCTATGTTATCAAATTCAACAGTCTTTCAAAAACATAGATTCTTTTGAAAAGCAGATTCGGAGCCAACCCACAGGAAGCCCGTAACAAAGTTAACAACAAGAAACAACTGAATCTTATACTCTACCGCTGTTTTGTTTCAGTCATTGCGAAATTAATTTTGAAAGTGTCAGGAGGATTGGGACAATCTATTGTTGGGAACAGCTGAATACCTGGTTCTTAAGACTGGCCCTGATAAGTTTGTTAAAGGGCTTATAGGGCCTGGCTGCCTGTAATAGTAGGAGATTTGATTCAGTAGCTTGAGGAGTAAACCAGTTCTACTTTCTTGATTAAAAAGTGTTAGCTTTTAAACAACTATTATGATTCAGGTGCCAACTTAGAACATCTGAGCTATCAGGGCTGGGGGCCTTTCCCTTTCTTATTTCTTCTTGTCTTTCTTTTTCCTGTAATTACTTTTGCTGTCATGTCCTTCCTTGCCTTGGTCCCTCCCAGTCTTATGGGTCTTTCCTCCTTTCCTTTCACCAGGAAGCACTGGGTCCTGTGCTGATCCAGTTCACTAACATGGCAGAACATGGGGTTACTTGTTCTGTCCATGAACAGCAACACAAGGGACAAGTGCTTGGAGAGTAGGAGTCAGATGTCAGAGCAAATCTTCCTCTAGGTGGCGACGGGCTTTGGCTCTATTTCTCAAATCTCTATAAATCCCAGACTGGCTTATCTGCAAACTTTCATACAGCACTTGGTATCCTTAAGCCAGACCAGTCCAACTGGGTAACTTACACAATCAGCTTGACCCACACAATTTTCTCAGTGAGTAAAAACTCAATCTGTGTTTGTTTTGTTTTGGTTTTTTTTTCTGCAGCCCTTACAATATCAAGAATTGTGTGTTATGATATGCTATAGATGTGCCATGATATACACTGTATATTATGTGAAAGTATAGCAGAAGGGGGCAGCCGACAGACAGGGCATTTTGCATAGCCATTTCTGGGCTTTGTTTCCTCAGGCTCTTGAGCATCTGGATACTTTGTCCAGGATCACCAGGGGACTCCTGGAAACCTGAGGGTACTGCTGCTGGCAGGTAAAGCTGATGGTGCAGAAAGGGTAGCTCTGGTAGCTCCTAAGCAACCCTTATCAGCTGCCGTTGGTGCCTGTAGCCTTTGTTCTAGCTGATCCTTGATTAGGGAGGATCATTAATGACCTGGACAATGGGGCAGAGCGCACCCTAAGCAAGTCTGCAGATACAAAACTGAGAGGAGTGACAGATACACAGCTGCCATTCAGAGGGCAGGCAGGCTGGAGAAATGAGCTTACAGGAACTTTAGAAAGTTCAGCAAAGGTAAATGCAAAAATCCTGCATCGCTAGTATTTGTTGGAGGCTGCTCATCTGAAAAGCAGCTTTGCAGAAAAGGACCTGAAGGTCCTGGTGGTCATCAAGTTGAACATGAGCCAGCAGTATGCCATTGCAGCAAAGAAGGCCAGCAGCTGGAGGCAGGTGATTCTTCCCCTCTACTCATTACTGGTGAGGCCACATCTAGAATGCTGTGCCCACTTCTGGGCTCCCCAGTACAAGAGATATGGCCATACTGAAGAAAGTCCAGCAAAAGGCCACTAAGATGATGAAGGAACTGGAGCACCTCTCCTGTGAAGAAAGGTTGAAAGAACTGGGACTGTTTAGCCTGAAGAAGAAAAGGCTCAAGGGGATGTTACCAGTGTACACGAATACCAAGTGGGAATACCCAGAAGGAATCAGGCTTCTCTCAGTAGTGCTCACTGACAGAACAAGAGGCAATGGGCACAAACTGAAATACAGGACATTCTACCTGTTATTAAAACCACCTTTTTTTTCTCTTGCAAGGGTGGCCAGACACAATACAGGCTGTTCAAGGGGTTGTGGAGTCTGCATTTATGGACATATGCAAAGTCTGAGCAAACATGATCCTGGGCAACCTGCACAGACCTCACTTTGAGCAGGAGGGTTTGGACTAGATCTCAAGGGCTCCCTTCCCATTCCAACCACTTTGTGATTCCGTGAACAAAGACATTAAGGACTTCACTTTTACGGATTTTTTTTCTAGAACTTTTGCAAAAGAGATTTTTTCACTTTCAGGGGAAAAAACCCTCCACCTATCATACTTCCTCTGAACTATCTCAACAGAGAAGGAATTTGAATACCTCTTTTGTTCTAGTATTAAGTAGAGCTTGTTTTTTGTTTGCCCACTTGTTAAACACCACCCCACCCTTTAGCTCCTGGAATGCTGCTGTACTGCCAGATAATATCAGAGCTCCAGTTTCAAGAAGACAAAGCCTGGGGGCAGAGTCCTTCTGCCACCTGGTAGCTGCTTCAGCCTGTTACATGGCACATGGCATTCAGTTCTGAGTAGGTCTCCCTGGACAGGGTCTCAGAGTTGAATATTACAGAAGAAATATTTCTAGCTTTCAAACAAGAAGGAGTTTGTGTACTTTTGCTTAAATGACAAGTTACTACAGCACAGTCTAAAGACAGATCTGCGCTGCCACACTCAAGCAGCAAGGCTCCTTTCAGACAAATCATGAAGAAAAATTATAAGCTGAGCAAGAATAAAAATAAGTTCTAAAAAACAATAAATGGAGGAGAAGCAGAACTGATTTGTTTCTGAATACCCCGGTGTTGACTTAACTAAGAATTTTAGCTTTTATTTTGGAGCAAAGCCCTCCGTCCTTGCTGAATAGAGGCTCTAAATGAACTCTGACACCTTTAGAGCCCAAGAATGAGAAAGTAAGCACCTATTACTTATTTTTTAAAATGTAATAAAACAAAACATAATTTTCTACTGTGTTCAGCAAACATCTAGTGATGGATGGTTTCCTACACTGATAGCATCTAGAAGTCAGTTTACTCTACCTTATTGAGAGCAGAAATCATTTACTGGACATGACTTCAGGACCTGAAATTCCCAGTGACTGTAGCAGTTGTGCAGGTATGCTCACAAAAAAACCCAAGTACAAGTCTTCAGGGAATTGTGGCTTTTTTCCTAGACCATGTAATGAAATAGTATCATGACATGTAAACTGGGCCAGGGAAGCAGTTGCTGTACCTTATCTCTGCATCCACATGCACAGTGCTGGTCTCATTTTCAGGAAGCACAAATTACAGCTGAAGATGCATCAATTCAACTAAGTGTGAGCAACACTATTATGGCTTTGGCTGATAACGTGTTATAGCAAGACCTCTTCAGCCGAATTTGGGAAAGGTTTTCAAACATTACAACCATGTGTTGCATGAACACAGGTTTTTCTTTCAAGGTGGAAGTGCATGCTTTCAGAAGGATTCTTAAAAATTTAAGAGAAAATGCTTCTGATAGCCTGAAGGAACACAAGTCAGAACATGTAAATTACTTCTAGCTGTCTATTTAGTTATGCTGTCTGTTACCACAAAGTGCAGCTCTATTTCAGTGTGAATCACTAGGAAGTCTTCAGCTTCCTAATTTCATCTTGATGTAATGACAGGGCCAAATTCCTTCCTCAGCCAATGGGCTAATGGGCTGGCAAATAGCACCCTGGCAAAAACACCTTGCATTAAAACCACCATGAAGTTACCAATTTGCCAACACATGCAGTCATTTGTTTCTACAAGAAGAGCACATGACTATGATAAGAAAGTATTTGTGTGCAGAGCCAGGCAGAAAATATGAACAGCTTGCCGAGCCAGTAAGCTACAGTTTGCTATGTGAGACAACCAAACTCAGACTGACTTTGCCTCCCACTGTCTAGGAGTTATCTCACCACCCTCCACACTGCTGAAGGTGTTCAGTTCACTAATGTAGCACAGAACTGTTCACTTCTTACTGAACCACTTCAGTGTGTACAGAATCCCAACCTTCACTGGCAGGGCTATCAGCAACACATATGCTGGACCAATAAGCACTTGCTAGCAAATGATCTTTGGTTGCATGTAAATGTCTCTCTCAAAAACAAAAGATTGCATTTGGCATTGTTCAATCCAGGGGAATTCCTAGAACCAGTATGAAAAGTCTGAAGGGAACAATTTACCTACGTTGCAACTGCCTATTCCCAGCTGGTAGGAAGGTTTCTTGGAGTGTTACTTTTCCAGTGCCAAGTAGAAACTGGCAAGCCTGTCAAGTAGGAGAAAAGGAAGGTAGCATTGACCACCACCCCTTCCACCTCAGCTCATGTCAGTTTCTGCAGAAACACATCTGTTCTGTCAGATTCTTGTTTTCTATGCACTGCTTTGATATTTTAACTCACTTTATCAAGCATTGCAAAAAAGAGAAAATAGGCTCTTTACCACATAAACCTGTGGTCACTATCTAAACTCGACAAATTTCCTCACAGCTCAGCACCCACTGAAAAAAGTCTGCACATTATGCTTTTAACAAATGGGTGCCCCAGACATCTCTGGGTATAGGTGATCTTGCCTCAAGAGGCAAGAAAGAGGGTAGAGTCATTTGCAATGAAAAATGCTCAAATACCGTTTGAGCAGTTATAAAGAGCAGAATCACAATGGGACAACTCTGTACTACTGACTTACAGAAAAGATGTAAGAGAAAATAATGCAATAGGTATTAATCATTCAGATCAGGCCAAGTATGGCTTTTCCCATAATTTTTTATCATTCTATCACATGACATTCGGCTACTTGCAGCACGTAACTTCCCTTGATGGAGTTTTTCATGGCAAAGTCATTTAGTCAAACTTGGTGATTACAGACTTCCTAAATAGCCCCACACAAATCCTCAGACCCAAATCACAAACAGTTCTACATGTTTTGGAAGATATTATTTATTTTTTGCCTTTATTAGGGAAGAGTATAATGAACACTGAGTTCAGTGTGGGATTATCTCACACACAAGAGCTGGGATCCTCTTAGAAAAACATCAACTGCTGTTTTCTCATACCAGATTAAAATCAGCTCTTACCAACAAGCCATTATTAAATGGTGAAAGACTTTTTCTTTGTTATCTTATATTTCATTATCTTCCAGAGGTCATAAACCCCTTGTTATAATTTCAGACTGTTACTGTACTTACCTAGGTCAATAAGTATTGCATGCTGTTGGGAAGTTAATTGTTTTAGGAGTTCTTTATAAGGTGTGTCCTTTGGTTGTTGTTTGTTTTGAAACTGATGCTTAAGATGGTATTGCTCTGCTAGAAACTTCCATATCTCCCCGCGGTGGTGACGTGGTACTCCTGAGGGAATAAAATAATTAAACCAGTAATTTGTATGCCTGCTGAGGGTTCAGTTATAGTTTAGTTGAGCTAACAGGATTGAGGAACTGAAGATCCATATCTCTTAGATAGGCAAGCAGATCCCTATCTGCTACCTACAGTGAACCACAGAAGCTGATCAAACTACAGTGCTTATACTTCCTCAATCAATAGAAGAGATCAGCACCTTAACAGGAGAGATTTAAGGCAGAAACACTGTGAACTGCCTAAGTCTGAGAAGTACTAGAAGACACACCAAGAATTGCAATACCTGTCTTTGAAAAGTTACATGCTTATCTCCTACTTTTCCACGTAAAGTACACAGTAAAGCATTGCGATAGAACTAGCTCAAGCTTTTCACTAATACAGCACTGACTGTTGTTAGAAGTAAGTTTTGGGAAGGCGGGGTGTGCACATACCAAAAGTGTAAACAGACACAAATGCCATGTGATCTAGAGACAACACAAGGCAGATAATCAGATGGCAAGTACTGTATTTCTACTTTTGCTATCGGTTTGCTCAATGACTGGTACACATAAAAATGTTTTAAAGCTTGACTTTATCTATAAGAAGGGATGATGCTACTTCAACTTTCACATAGCTAATGGTAGTCTTCATTTTTATCTATATGTAAAGTTCTGAGAGTATAATTAATTCAGCATAAGATTGGCACTATTAAATCATCTACACAAGAAATTAATACACCGTTCTTTCGGAAAATATTCTGTCTAATCCACGATGTACTGGAATCAGATATAACATTTTGAAGTAACTTATGGCTTGAAGTTTTTTGGACTGCTTTTTGCTTTTGGTATACATGTAACATACAGAGGACAACAACAATAGGAGAAATCAAAATTCACTCAAGCATACAACTTATATGGAAAAATAACAAAACATATTAGGATTTGATATTTTTAGGAAGTTACACTTACCTACTCATGTTAGATGGACAATTTGGTTTAACTTGTCTGTATACTTGCATATGGTCAGGTTCGATATATAAAATATTAAACATCTGATAGTGGGTAATTCTTGACGCTTCCGTTACATGTTGGAAAGCTTTGTATACAACTATAAAAAGCTCCTTAGAGCAGCCACTTCACCATCAAATACATACAGCTCTCAGTAAAAAGCCTTTGGGACTGACTATGGCACAAATAACATTGAGCAATAACCTAGTTTCTTTGAACATTTAAAGAACATCCCTAGGTTCTATTATTTTGATGCAATGGAGAGAGGGGCTAGTTGCTTAGCCCTGCAGTTGTGAAGTAGTGGTGTTTTCAGGTACAATGCATTGTTAAACTCAGAGAAAAGGCAGTTCTGCAGAGATACCCATGGGTACCCAGGCTGGAACACAGAATTTCCAGATAATAGTGCAGATGGCTTCTTCAGTTATTTATACAGTAATTTCTTTGGCATTATCCAGGCTTTTAAAATTTTTTTTTAATTATAACTTCTTATTTATAAAACCAGACTCCAACAATTGTAATACAAAGAGGTAGTGTACAACTCTCCTGTAAGGACAAATGTTATTCAAAAATGAACACTACAGTTCCAGTAATACAACTACAGCTACCCCTGAAAGGGCTGGTACTTGCATTCGCACAACCACGGCAGTACTGAATGTTGTTACTTGTTAAGTTGGCAGCCTGAGGAACAGCACTAGAGAGAATCTGGTTATAAGGAGAGGTTAAGTGGTCACCCTATTCCTTTTCTAATAAAATCTACATGCATTTCAATAACTCAAAATAACAAACTGTGCTTACCTTGCCCAACAGCTGAGTGTATTTTTTCCACATCAAATTTAATCTTTGACCTTCCAGGTGTACTCAACATTTTTTCCCAAATCAAAGTTACATCTTTTAAGCATGGTGTGATTTCTTCATAATCAAGTTTCAGACGTCTGTTCTGCAAATTGTTTTCTGAAGCTGGGAAGTAATACCATGAATATAGCAGTCAATATTATTTACAATTTGTAAAATGGATTAATTTAACTTACAACCTCTTATGCATACAGTAAAGCTTTTAAGTTTTGTTTCTGTGGTGGCATTTTAGTACTATAAAGTACTTGGAAAAAGTGGTTTACTAATAGTATTCATGTAAACTAAATAATAAAGCATCTTTTGTGAGAGTGGATGAATTTGTGCAGGCTGAAAAAATAGAAGAGAAAGAAAAAGGTCAGATGAGATACAAATATGTCAGTCATCTATTCCTAAAAGAATGAAATGCTGAAAAAAAAATGTTGTAAGGAAACCAGGACGAAGATACAAAGAAAGCACTAAGGAATGCAATAAACTGTGAGAAATTTATGGAGAATTTAACAAAATAGGTATTTCAATTTATTAACTAGGCTCTAATGTGGATGAGGACTTAATGCATCTAGTTCCAGGACAAAATCAGCTCTCCACTTGCAAAAACGAGTAGAGCAAAAGTTCAAAAGACATAAAAGTCTGAAAAGGTTCTACAGGATTAAATAAAAATTAAGAAGTACTTTTTCTACAAATAACATGATCTGAAACAAGTAACTATGTTTATGAAACAGTGCATCATGAAATGACCACTTTTTTTTGTTAACTTGCCATGATTTTTTCACAGTACCTCTTTGTTGTGATGATGCATTACTGTAATGCTGACAAGACACTCTTATTTTGAGGACATTATGCCATACATCATAAACCTGCTGCAACTTCTGATGATTTCATAGTATGAACTCAAAAAATCTTATTCCTATGCATTTCAGGAGGTTATTCATATGAGTTATGACATTACCCAAGTGTTTGCAAGATCTGGACGTCATAGTATTTAATTTTTAATTCAGTGAGATCCATGTAAATACAAGCACTCATTGTTTTATTACGGCTGCACATGCAGAGTGAAAGCGATTATGTCAATCTAAACTATTTGTCAACTTCTTCACCATTTTGTCAGGTCAAATACAACATATTTATAAATCAGAATATAAAAAAACCTTAAAGTACAGGTGGTATTGTATGAAGATAATTAAAAAATAGTATTTAAATTTCAGTTTATATGAAAACAGAGAAATCTTTCAATGTTGCATCTTTTGCAAACTGGTGTTTGACAACTTTTCAGACTTTTCTGCTTTAATCAGTCTTCTTATGCTATGTGCAAAAATGTGACAGTGGTAGTGACGTGTGAGGACTGAGGTGGGTATATGCCTTTGTCAACAAGCTTACTTAGGTTATGACACTACCCTATTCTCAAAATCACACATAAGCCCAAATGGTAAAGATGCTGCACTCACTGCAACTGTATCTGTTGTTTTCAAGTATTGTCTCACCATCTGAGCTCTTCATGTAGCAGCTACCAAGGACAACTTTCTCACTCCACAGTATACAAAGCACAGCCTGGGTCTCCTGCCAACACCTGCCTCATTCATTCACTAACTAGCTTTTTGGAGATGCTCATCTTTGTGTATCTGTGATGGTTTGGCAATTTTTTATTTTGGGCAGACAAAATTGGAGCATCTAGTTAAACTTGTTAAAATGTGTATGGATATTAATGGCTTAACAGCTGCCAAGTCCTTAATGGACTGTGGGCTGTAGATTCAGATAATTTGAATACAAGAGAAATTAAAAAAAATCAGGAGTATAAATACACAAAACTGAGAACATTTATTTCTAAGTGTCATAAAAAAAGTTACAGAAGCTCATTTACAACAGCACTGTTCCAAGCTGAAGAGATTGTATCATTGCCTTCAGTACTTCTTCTCCAGATAGTTTTGGTGTCTGAGCCAAAGACACTGTATATTTGGTATCCATTGCCATATTTTATTTTACTGGATGAACTAGCACATTTTCTGGGAACATCTGTGGGGTTCTTAGGAAGCTTATGTGTCAGGTTTTCTTCAGATAGCAGGGTCAAAATAGGAGGAGTTATACTGCTGGGAGCAAAGAGCCTGCAGGTGGGCTAAGTGTTTCACCAGGCTATATCAAATGTCTGACAAGTGTTTTCTCTTTCCAACTTGGAGCCTTAGACGAAGTTTACAGAAGGATTTCATGTTTGGTGTACTGACCTTTTCACACAGAGGGACCCTTTCTCTACACAGTTGTTCTTCTTGGAAGTCAATCCTGTCTCAGGTTCACACAAAGTCAAAGAAGAATTGCCATTTTCATGCCAGGTACCTTCCCTTTTCAGGGTCGAGGTACCTACTCCCTTCCTGAACACCTAAAATTAGCCAGATAAACATTTCCGTCCTCATCATTCACATTGTCAAAGGAGCAGCTCTCAAGGGCTATCATTTGGTATTCTTCATGCAGCAGCTTTTTATGTGTTAAAACTGCTACCAAAATAGACTTTTTGCAGCTAATTCATCCACTGAAAAAATGTGGGTAAGAACAACTGCAAATTATAGTTTCTCAACACTCTTTGGACTGATCTAAATCATTACTAGTCCATACAAACTTTGCCTGCACAGTGTGTACTACTGCAGGCATCCATAGTTTCAAGTCCACAATCACCACCTTAAGAACTTCCATTTAGCCTCAAGACTGGCTAAACACAAAGTTGCAATGACTATTACTTACAAAAGGACCTATGGACATGAATGTAAAAAATAATTCAGTTCATGATAGTGATCATGTTGAATTCCTTGTGAGAGCTCCTAGATGCCAGCCAAATGAACCTCTGCCACAGTAAAAATAGAAGAGTATCACTTAAGATCAAGTAAACAAATAAGATGTTGAAGTGATAAAAAAAGACAATTTTCACCTACATTAATGAGTGCTGAGGGAGATCTTGATGATCTGGTTTACCTGTATGCTCATAAAATGTCTCATTAAGGCTTGGTGCAGTCCACTGCCAAGGGCACAGAGCAAAACAAAAGATGAACCTGTATTGCAGTAGGGTGTAATCAAGAACTTCACCAACCTTGTAACTTCTGGTTTTCTTTCTCCATTCTGAGGAGCAGTATCTGCTGAATAATTGCTTTCTTCCACAGCTCGCGAAGCTCATGAGGTGTCCGTTTCTTTTCTTCTTTCACTGGCCCAAAGGGGCCATCTTCACACACTGGCTCCAATGGGGATCTGGGTGGAAGTTCTCCCAATTCACAGTAATCTTTAAAAAAAGAGAAGCTGTTGTGCACTACTTAGGAGCCATGAGGAGGTGAATGAAGGGACACAATTTGAAAGATTGCATACATGTATATATAAACACACATCTACATATATATACAAACTCATATATATACACACGCATACGCAACACACATAAGAGGTAGCAATACTAAGCAAGGTTTCCCAAATGGCAGTTTCAAGCAGATTTACAAGCTGCTTTTGAATAAGAATCATATGTGCCAAAGCCTAGAAAAATTTTTTCTACATCTCATGAAAAACATTGTACCACACACCAAGACCACAGCTTGCAAATTACAGCTTTACACAGAGAGAACTAAAAGGAAAAGGCAAGTTTGAGAAGTACAAAAATTACAAAAACATAACCTACAGCTAAAACCTGGCATAACTCAAATGGTAGATAAAATCAAATCTAGCGCCCATATAATTTGAAGAATAATCTCTTTAGTGTATTTAACAAAGAAAATACATACCCTTAGCTGCACAAACACACCACCACCTAAGGCCATACAATGGGATGATTACCAGCTCTTAAAGTAAATAGGTGGGAAGTAGACAGGCACTTAAGACCTGTTTGTTTTCACTTCTCCTTTTGAACAATATTATAACCTTCTGCACTTTTTCTTTCGGCTTCAGCTGGTCTACCACAAAATGTACCTTTTTGTCAAGCAAGCAAAGTAATTCTAAGACGACTGAAAACACTACAAAAGAAAGGGAGCACTGAATAAATCTCAGGCAAATTGAAAAATAAATTCTTTCTAGGGAAAGAGTATACAACATTTTTAAATCAAGCAATCCATGTAAGAAGTGTAAGTTGTTATATTTTGTTTTCTTAATACCTGCTGTAGAATCACTTTATTGTTTTATACAGCTTCCCTGAAGGCTCAGTAGTCTTTGATATAACCTGTATCTAGAAGAAAAATTAGTCAATTCACCACCTTTAAAATGAACGGTCTAAACAACCAATCTCTTCCTACCAAGTCCCAAATGGAAGGCCATCACAACAGCACTTCTTCACCCAAAAGGAATCGCTATGAAATGGCTTCCCAAGCTATACATGCAAAAAAATGCTCTAAAGTTAGCGCACCAAAAAACATTCCCCAGTCTCTCCAGCTTGAGACAAGTACAACTGTGTGTGTTATTTCAAACACCTCTCAGAGCAGGAGAATTCCTGAAGCAATTATTCCGATGGTATCTCAGTGGTCCATTTCTTTATCATTGTCTAGCATAGTGATAAAGATTTTGAATTAAACACACACACATCACCTCATCTCTTCAAAACTAACAAAACAGGAAGGTTTTCACCTCTTCAAGCTCTGTTCAGAATGCCACTATATACTGACTCACATGGTTCATATGCAGCTATTCTTGTTTGTTTGAAAGCACTCACACAACTGAGCCGGATGACTAAGAATGGAAATGGTCACAACTGTTGGCTTCTGCATTTCTGAGTTTTGTCACTGTCAATCTTTTCCTCTTAAAGACTCAGAGAGAAGTAGGGTGGGTCCAAATATCACCTGTTTCCTTATTCAAAGTTTATTTGCTTGTCACCACAGTTAAAGTCAAGGGTTAAAATAATACAGATTAAAAAAATTGCAGTATTTTCAGCTAGGAGAACAATTTAAACCTCTACAAACTTGCACTCTGGATATAAGTGTGGATACTCATTCTTCTATCTATAGCATTTAAAGAACAATGAACATCACAGGGATGAGAATTAGGCAAAGGTAAAATATATTGACACTTCAATGCCAATCATCATTTGTTGCAAAGAAAGTAGGAAAACCTGACAGGTGCACTCAGAGATACAGCTGATTATGAAAAATATCAACACAGCAAGGAAACTGTATTATATCCCCTAAGAGAAACTGGGGAACAATACATTTTTTCTTCACAGGTAAATGGACAGACTTCTCTAGGGTAAGATCTGCAATTATAAAAGAGATTTAAGTAAACGCCAGCAGGTAGAGGAAGGTACACATGCCTTATAATTCTCAACTTGTGTTGACAATGAAAAGAAAATCATTTTGGTTTGATTGCTGATTTTGATACACATGCGATATTGTCAGCAATGTTCTGTACATTTTTATGTAGAATGTCTACACATAATATTGATAATAAAACTGATCTCAATTTTCCTTAGTGCATATTAAATAACATTTTAAGGTAAATGCTCTTAAGGATAATTCTGGTAGAATTTCCTTACATTTGCTTGAATGAAATAATAAACTTAAAGAAATGAAAATACAATCTTCCAGAGAAGTTTTCATTTCCTCTAAGGCTACAGAAATAATGCCACAGGAAAGAGGAATCAACAAAAAGGGTCACCAAACATTAAAGGAAAAAGTAAAAGTGGTACAGATAGGACTGTCTGTGGTCTATTCATGTCTTATATTCATGTTACATTTTCACAGCATACAGTATAGAATGCATGTACACCTTGTGGGGAACAAATCCCATCCTACACCTTATGTCATTTGTTTATGGATTTCTTTTAGATTCAGATATTTATTCTGGTTTTATGTATGTATACATGCACATATATGTTAGAAAAGAATAGACTACATACAGATACAATTTAAGGCTACCTACTTGCAAAAAAACACCCCAAAAACCAGGCTGGAAAACACATGCAAGGAAAAGGATTAAAGGCACCTAGAATCTTCCTGTCTTTAATGGACACATCCCACTTCCTCAGTACAAATTAGTTTTAAGGTATCAAATTAACAAGTTTGTAAGAGATGTTACTTACTTATAGTCCTCCTGTAATCAACCTGTTGCAACGCCTGGACTGCTGCAAAACATTAATTACTGAAGACCACGGTCCTCCTTCCACTTAGGCTGAAAATTTCTCTTCTGTTACTAACATGGTAAGATCATTACTCACTAAAAGAAATCATAATTATGGCTATAAAAAACCCAGAAAGGTTACCAAATTCAAAATTCTGTAAGTTGAACTATTAAAATTGTCAACACTACCTTCTAATTCTTGTGAAGAATACTATGCTTGATTTTGCCTTCCAAATGGCAGCTCCTTTTCTATGTTTTCTTTTTCTTCTTATCACTTGTGGACACTTAACAGAAAGTCTAAAGTCTACTGTGATAAAGCGCAACACTCTCAAAACCTGCCTTCCCTCTCATCTGTGTGCTGGCATGAAGCAGGATTTAAAGAACGCAGAAGAAACCCGTTTAACTGCTCAGGTCAGAAGTCTGCAGGGTTGCACTAGCTATTTGGCCAATAAAGGAGGGGGAAAGGTGGAATGTGAAGGTAATCTCTCAAAGCAAAGTAAAAACCCAGACTTCTGGTAAGTCAACACTAACTCATGTTCACAAATACAGCCAGCTTCCAGATCCACAACAGACAAGAGTAGAAATACTATAATAAGAAACTGAGTATTACATTGTTATGCACAAGTAACCTGGAGGACAGCAAAGAAAGCAAAGATAAATAAATAGGAGAGCAATTCAACTGAATGTAACCAGGAGCTCACATTCCACTGAACCAAACAGCCATGTGTTAAAATCCAAGCAATGTTCAGCTTCCAGAATTTTTATGAGATTAGTAATTGCACTTAAACAGGATATGAACACTTCAGCACACACTGAAAGACTGCTTCCCTGTTTATCTGCCAACCTAGTCAGCTTTTGTTGACTCCTATTCCACATTTGACCTGTATTCCTTTCAAATATATTGCCTCCCTTCCTGCAGCTTCCATATAAATTTCTACCATCTTACACAGTAGTCCTAAAAGCCCACCATACTTCTGTTCTTTAGGGTTCAGGATTTGGCAAGTTGATAACTAATGTATTTTATCAATACACAGGTTATTTTCCACATGAGGTTAATACTTGGACTACCCTTCAGAGTGACTCTTCCGCACAATGCAATTCTACAAATCTTGAGTCCAAGTACTCCTTGAGAAACAATGCACTTCATTTGGGAAAGCCATCATCTTTCCTGGGCTTGTGAGAACTTCTGCAAGGTAATGAACTACAGACAACAGTGCTGATAACCAGGGGGAAATGTTGCACAAATGTACCAGTGCATCCACACGTACCTCGAAGGCACTCTTCTTTATGCTTCCACCACTTATAATACTCCAAAAAAGGAAAAGACCAATAGGAACAATGAACTGAGATGGAATTTGTACAGCAGACCCATTCCTTTATATCCGTCCATCCATTTATTTATGAAGCTGTTGGCTTCACACGGCAGTGCTTCAATCCTAAGGTGCGGAATATCTCAACACTCCAAAAGGATCAACAAATGCATTACACAAAAGTCTTATGTGCAAAGATGACACACAGAACAAAGTACTAAAGGTTATGAAGAAAGTATCATGATATATTACTACCAGGGACCACACTAAAGAAAGTAATAATAATAACAGATAATATCTGACTGGTAGTGATACAAACAGGGAAATTTCATTTGTAAATGACTAAGAAAAAATAATTTATCAAATATTTTCTTATTAAATCAACCCCAGTATTAAGCAGGGCTTTTCAGAAACAAGAAAGAAAAAAGGAAACTCACTATGAGAAACCACACACACAACATAAAAAAACAATAGAAGTGACAAACCCACCTAAAAACCTAAATTTAAAAAACATCCTTTCAGAAGCACTTAGTCTAACCAACCTCAACTACCAAAACCAAGTTAGTAAGATTCACCTTTGACTAGAAACTGCAACACTTCGAGCAGAAGGGAAGGGCTAATAGGGAGAAGGCTCAATAGTAATGTATTGCTGCCATTCTCACTACAGAGTTGTTCACATATGGCCCTCTACATGCCCTGTTTACCAGTCACATCTACTCTCCATGGTTAAGAAGCCAGGCAAGATATGGTAAGAATATGAAGAGAAGAATCCATTAAGCTTTTTATTTACTGCATTACATTATTTTTCCTTGTTGCATTTCAGAGTTTACAAAAATTCAGCTTGGCAAACAAACAAGAACCCCCACAGACAAGTAAACTTCCATAAATAAGGATGCAATAGTCCTATTATTTTACACAGATGTCTGGAATACTTAGTTTCATAACCCAATATGGTAACATGTGGAGGAGCCTTCTGTTACCTGAAAGTTTCAAATATGGAACAACAAGAAGCAACAAGTTCTTCTAGTCTGACATACAACTTAAAGCAATGGCTGAATGAGGAATTTCTTGAAAAATTGTGTATTTCAATACTGTTGATTAAAGCCAATTCTGAAAGATGCTTTGTTTTTGATTTTAAAGCCAAGAACTTCTTAAAAATTAATCACTACCTCCAAATTAATCCCATATACTAACATTATCAAGTCTTGAGAAATGAATGCTCTGATATTTCAACGGGCACAGAAGCCATCAAACATTAAATGTGTACTTACTGGTTATAGCTAAAGCTCCTGTTCTGCAAATCAAGATTATGAGCACATGTTTGCTCTGAAAGGAACAGAGCTGAATAACTAATTCTAACCAACTGGAATTCTTACAGCATTAAAAAAACTAGTATTTTATTGCTAAAAAAGCACCATTGAAACAGAATTGGTAAACAGATTACAAATAATTCTAAGCACGGAATGCTAAAGCAACAGTTTATAGTACTGGCAGTACTACTATAGAATTATTTAAAAAAGGTTTTGCTTAAATAATCAAGAGCCATAATCCTCACTACAAGGCACATAAACAGATAGGTAGGTGCTCACTATAGCTCGTTTCAAGAGTAACAGTGTTCATATTTCTTCAGCACTTAGGGTTTAACAGTCTGCTACTTCTATCTGTTAGAGACTGAATCTCAATTAATTTAATTAAGTTAATTTTAATTAAGTTTAATTAATTAATCAAGTTTGTCTTCCTGTACAGAGATACTCGTACTTTCTAAAGGAATTTTTTTTCCTGCAAGTCAAGCTGTAAAATGCTGTGTAATTCTTTTGGTTAAAGTTCCTTTTTTATCTGAATCTGTTTTCTGTGTAGTGTTAAGTAATACCAAGCATCTAATTTCTCTCAATTGTAATTTCTTCCACTGCTGAACAGGTAACTCCATCTCACACTGTCCACTTCAAATCAAATCACCCATTTTCCAACCTAAAACTGACACAGCTGCTGCAAAAATCTTGCTCTCTACTTTCAACATACCTCCTTCATCAAGAAAGCTCTGACAAACACCATCACTTTCCCACCATTTACTTCAAAAACTATTCAGGCTCCCTTTAAATCTAGCACTTAATTCTGATGGGAGTTTCTAACAATCTGCAAAACAGTTCTCCTCCTATGATCAATTCTGAACATTCAATATGTGAAAGTTGTAGTGAAAATCATCCACTGCACAGAGATTTGTAGATGCTGAATAAACGTGTGTGAATATCTTGCTGCACTCCATTGCAAGGTGAAGCTTCATACCATGTATACACTGATTTAAGTGTGTCCTGCTCCTGAGTAGGGTAAGAGCACCCACCTTCACCTTTCAGACACCTGTCCCTTCCTGCTCTCATGCTCGTGTAATACTCTGAGTGGGACTAGAAAACTGATCCAATTGAAAATCATGGGGTTTGAATGTGTCCATACTTGAGCTAATTTAAAATGATCACTGAGTTATCTTCACCTTTTTACCATTGAACAGAAAATTATGAGTCGTAGACCATCTGCATAGCTAAAGCATGTGGCTCTTGTTAGAGTGGTGCTACAGCAGTAGGAATAGTTGCCTGAAAGTAGGGTGGGGAGGTATAAAGGTAAAAGCCAAATAACTGAAGAAACACTTTCTTTACTTAGAACATTTAAAACCGTGAATAGAAGACACAGAGCTTTAGAAAAAGAGAATAATGAAAACCTTATTTCAAAAGAAATATAGTATTGTAACAGATCAAAGTGTGATCCATTTTGTGAGTGACCCTTTCCTATCTTTCCGCTTTGCAGAACTTAACACTCATTACGCTCCCCCAAATAAATAAAGAGAAAAATATCCGAGGATGACACACTGTGTACCTCAAGGCGGCAGTAAGAGAAACGCTGCCCCCTGGTGCTCCACACCACTTGCAGCACCACAACCATTCCATGGAAAGTGGCTAACACCAGATGAGGTTGGATAATTTGAACTGCAGTCTGCCACAATAGAACTAGCATAATTCATAATTCAATCCTCCAGCCACCAGCTGTAAAGCACGAAAAGTCTCTACAGATCATTTCATCTATGCAGAAAGTTCTTTCTAGATCTTCAACTGGAGATCGTACGGCTGTTATGCCAGACAGCAAATTGCACAATAGTTTTCTGATATGTTTCATTGTAAAGTGAAGCAGGAAAAAGTAGTAAGAGAAGGGGAAAGTGGCAGCACCAACAAGCAGGAGGTGGCTAGAGAGGGGGTTGTATATGGGACACTGATCCCATACAACTAAAAGTAACGGTCTCTGTACAAAGCCTTCTGTTGTCTCAGAGTGCTTACCCTGCTGAGTAAGGCTGCATTAATCCAGTCTTCAGGCAAGGCAGCAATCAAAAATGGCAAGAAAAAATGTTTTTCCAGTGTATCTATTTACAATATTTTTTCTTTAATTGTACTGATTTAGGACTGCTTTTTATTTAACTTCTGAACTAGTAAAAAAATGAACATCCTCCTTATGTATACTGAACCCTCCCTTTTAAATAATGGTGTCTGCAAAACAGTGTGCTCTCTGTGTGGTAATATATGATGCAACCCACAAAGCACAGCCAGCAACCATTTTTCTCCAGCTGAGCTACAGGAAATGAAGCTTTAGCCTGAACTATTTTTGAGCACTTCCTAAAGAAGTAAAGGATACAGAAGTGGAAGACAGTGGGAGTCAGAGTGCTGTTCAAGCCTCATGTGGGAATTCAGGACATTAGATATTTTTCAAGTACAGAACCTCAAAAGAATAAGACCAAAATTTCTGCAAAAGTTATGTACCAGTGGTGAGTTTTCTTTTTTTAAAACTTTTAGTAAATACACCTTCATATCCTGCTGTGTTAACTACACAGAGAGCAGAATGAACATGATGCATCTTGAGATTCAGCTCATCTCGTGCCTATCCAACAGAGTCACAAATGTCAGAGCCTAGGTTTTTCTGAGAGTATAAAGCTTAAAGTTGTCTCTGTTTCTTGTGATAGATTACACATGCATATTTACTCATTGCAAACCAAAGAAGTTACATCCACAGAGCAGTTTCATTTTCTTGATGGTGCCTGCCCACACGTGGCCAAAGCAATTCAGGTATACTGGTGGATTTTATGTTCAATACAAAGTTAGTAAAGCAGCCTAGCCTAAATTTGAAAAGCTTTATCTCTGATTCACAGAGATCTGGGTCTCTTGGCTGACTGATTTACTAGATTTAACCCCATCTTTATCTTTTTCCTTTACTGCTCTCCTGCAGAGTACCCTGGAGAGGAGTGTTGGCTACTGCACTTGAATGGAGAAATTGGTCAGTGGAGTCAGAGTCTACAAATGTTCTTATTTCTCTCTCTTCATGCTTACTTCTGCAGAACATGACAAACCGTGCCACCTTTAAAACCTTCTATGCCTTCTCTCCAGTTTGGCTGAAATTGATCTTTTGGTGATAAATCAGCTGTTTTGTACAAACTAAAGGCAATCACTCTATAAAGAATATGAAATACTTAAAACCATAAAAAGAATATGAAGGAAAAACAATATGACGAGTGATAGGTAGTTCCATTTACTTTTGAACTAGAGATGTTAGTTAACTGTGGTGGTGAGTCCAATGCAAGACCAGCTCTCTTAAAGGCAACAGAGACTGGATAATGAGTGAGTATCCATTAGTGTCAGAAGCGTTCCAGGAGACACATAAAACCCCAAATGGAAACCCTCAGTATTAGTTATAACTAACTTTAAAAAGCTCCAAACCCTAACATTGAGTTTTCTCTTACTTTTCATAAATTGAATATGTGCACTGAAACAAATTCAGAAAAAGAAAATGAGTAAAGAAAAAGACAAAATATTTTAAATTACTCCTCCTATTAATAGCACAGCCTGTTTCCCCTTTTGGCCACACTTGTTTCTCCAACTATTCTGCTTACCCAGCTGTAGGTTGTTAAGATTGTATCTTGCAGCTATTATGTCTCAGGAAATGCTCAGAGAGGCAATTTTGGTGGGATTTTTTTTCCTGTTTAATATGGGAAAGGACTCATGGCTTTCAAAACCAAGTAAGACTATTTCCAGTCACAAAGAGATGCAACAAACCTGTAAAAACAGCAGTTTCACAGAACAGCTGAGGTTGTCTTTAAGTACATGAGAGCATTTCATATGTATGTTTACGCAGCATGCTCTTGAGACCACTTCTCTTTGAAGGACATTAAATTTAAGAGGAACCTGTGTCCATATTTTCAGCTTACCTCACTGTCAGTCAAATTATGTTGCAAGAAGTGCACTAAGGACAGAAATAATTCTGTCATGTGCTGTGTCCAATTAATCAAGGCCTCACTTGAAGATACAAGAAAAACATCTCAGTGACATTAGGATAGTTACTTTTTACTGCATTTACTATAATGTACTGTTCCTTCCTATTCCTTATACAATGGCCTTAGAGAAGAGTCAGAAGTTACAGCTTGCAGAACTCACTGTATGAAATTCAAACTTTAGTGAGACAGAGACTGTTACCTACAAGCTTTTCTCAGGCCTTCTTGGCCTCAACAAGTGCTGCACTAGCTGTCTTACATAAATTTGGACGCATAAAACAATGTACCTGCATGATCATGTGCAGTGATTTTCCTCTAGTCCACGGTTCTTTATATCTCCATAGAATTTCAGGAGATAAATATGAGAACAGTGGATACTATAACTCAAGTGGCAAATGTCACAGACTGGAGCAGCATATAAGAGAACATATTCAGTCTGGTATACAGAACTCAACTGAGGCCATAACAGAAATCTAGTTTCTTCTCCTAGGCCTGGATTTGTCTAGTACGTCATCCTATACTCCAGCACAGAAAGATGAAATAGAAGCATCATCTTTTCTTCAGGGCAATACTTGGTGATTCATTTTTTCCCCCCCAAACCCATTAAAAATAGTACACATAAAACAATTTCTTCTTTGGCTAGTTAATGCAATACGATAGAAACAATGTGACATATAAAGCTGAAAAGTAAAAACAGCTGGTGATCTTGGCATGACCAAAAAGCAGGTGGGAAACTCCAACCACAGTTAGAACATGAGGCAAATACATACACTCAGTAGACAAAATGATTCACAGTTCACAGACTACATACATAGTAAGTTTGTGGAAGCAAACAAATCCAGACTTTACCATCATATCGGCTGGGAGAATCACATGCTTTCTGAGGGGTTGCAACTCGCAGGAATATCTGCTGCCTCCATGAATGCCTTCGTGTCCTTACAGGACTGTCTGCATCGATGGCCTGCTGGCTGTGTTTGGATTCGTAGTCACTACAATTGGGGAACATAGGACAGCTTGTGAGCGTGTTACCTGAATCTGCTCTAGCGGTGACACAGTCTACAGTGAATACAGTAACAAGAACCACCAACTGAGAAGTGCAGTGTGCTGTGCACATGCTGGGGCAAGCTCTTAGTGCTAGGTAGGTGAAGCTTGCTTTGTGGCAGAAGCCTTATACAAGGCTTGTTCACAAACAGGGGCAGGGCAGCTGTGCAATCTGCTTTCTCCAGTTTTAATTAATTTTCGGTTTTCTTTGCAGCAGTGTAATAATCACAACATATTAAAGGCACATACACAATAATGTAGCTTTACTATTATGCTATTTACATGCCATCCACAAAATCTAGCAAGTATTCATAGGAGACACAAAGACTTGCTGATGCTTTTTATCAGCACACATCAAGGAGCTTTAGACACCAATTAAACTTTCAACCTTCTGTAAACTGTGTATGCAATACATTCCTTCCTAACTCAAATTGGGAGCAAAAATTTTAACCTTTATGTTCATAGGACTACCTCTGAAATAAGCAGCAAACTTGGTAACAGTGACCAGGAACCTTGCATACTACTCCTTTGATGTAATCCACACACTCCATACAGCGACTTTTACTCAGAATGTTAAATGAAATAGTGAAAAGCAATGCTCTTTTCTTATTAAAAATCCTACTAATAACTTTCATCCATCATTATTCTAAACCATTCATTGCTTTATTCCAGCCATTGACTAAATGGTTGCATGAGTCTTTGTCAAAGCTGAAAGGCATAAATGACATTTAAGCAGCTCTAGCAGCAACAGGGAGGAGCATTTTGTAGGTCATCCTTTCCTCCTAGTTTGAGGATAGTAACATCACTGAGAACGAATCATGTATATTCTCTTAACTGAAAACTGTCCTTCACCGGGAATAATCACAGAACTACACAGATGGAAGTTGCATGAACATTGCAACATCAAAAATGGCTAAGTTTTGCAATCTTAATGGAAGAGCAGCCTGGGATAGCTTCATGCTTTTGACAGCAATTACATATAGAACACACACAAGTGAACTGTTGCACCAAAACACGTTTTGCAAGTGCAAGAAGCATTTGACAGTTTTACCTCCAGGACTTTAAGAAAGAGCCCTACCTTGTTGTGTTCCTAAAGTCAGAGGTGTTATTTTCATCTACAGGAGCCAGAAATTTTAAGAAATTTGGCACAGAAGAGGAAGAATGAAGCTTTTTCCTTAAGGCAGTACGGTAGGAGGTGCTGAGAGCGCAGTTGGGAAAAGTATAGTTTAGCATAAAGAAGTATAAACCCACAGAATAAAAATAATACACATTTCTAAGTTTCAAACAAAAAGCAGCTAAATCCTGAAGGCCTGAATATCAATCAAAGTCAAAATTGAAACTGCTAACAAAGTATTACTTTGAAATACATATTTGTTTGGGCAGACTAAAATGTTCCAATATATATAAATGTACTTCCAGTAAAGGTATTATTTTTTGGTATACCCCAAGATTTTTAGTGCACGTTTCAAATAAATTCCTTTAATCTAATAAGAACTGATGCCAACTTTATCATTGTACTTTTACTTAAGTATCAGTTTCCATGACTGACTAAGTCTGGGGGAAAAGGTTAGGAAAAGCTGACACTGGTAATCATTGTGCTGGCAAATGAAAAATAATACTGTGGCAAAAAACACTTTGTAAAGCATAAACAGGGTTTTATTCAGACAGCAGCTTGGAACTTCTAAGTTAAAAGCTCAGCCTTCTGCATTATGGCGCTATTTATACAACAGACAGGAGCACTAATCAAATTTCTCAACAGTCTTCTGGTCTGTTAAAATAACAAGTCTCAAACTTACGTGGAAGAAGGTTAATAAAAGGAAATAAGAACAACTCAGTGAAAAGTTTTTGCATGGAGTGAAAACATAGACAACTACTTGGCAAACAATACTAGAAGACCTTTTCTCAGAAGAGTACACAAAACTATGTGAGTAGGAGAATTTACTCCTGGAAAAGTGAGTTTAAGAAAGAATTGCTTCTGATAAATAATAACAGTGTATCTGGATGGCATTTAGCTCTGTTTCTGGAAGATGCGAATGGGACAGGGGGGAATACTCCGGCATAATCATTGGTATGAAGTGAAGCAGCTTGTTTAATAGCTAGCTGGTAGTGAGATAAAGAAGATAAGGCTATAGCATGGTGTGCCTTTTAAAAAGGGTTCACTTAAAATTGCATCGTAAATCCATCACAATTACATAGTAATTCCATTTACAGAAGACAATCAACTTGGGAAGCTTGATCTTATTGATCTAAACTCATAAACCCATTTGATATTCCTATCAATTACCACTTTCAGTCTTGTTGCTTAGATGTTCAACAAGGCTTATCCTTAAATGACAGGGTGAGGGAAGGAGAAGTTGAAACTGTGTATACAAAATCATAAACAAATCTATTTTGAAAAATTTACTTTTGAGAAGTTAACCTTCAGGATTCAAGTCGGTCTTATTAAATTTAAGAGTGAAGAAGATACTGTAGATTCCTATGTCCTGCCCTGAACAACGTCATATTTCTGAGGTGAAGTTAAATTAAGAGATGCTAGTTAGCAGTCAGCAAATACAACAGAAGAAACTGGTGAAACAAGGTTCTTTGTTGAGTATTTCCTCAGGTTCAGAAGAATCAGCACCTTGGAGAAACAGGAAATTTTCACCCAAGAGAACAAAAATGAACAATAAACAGCAACAGCAAAAAAATTTGCTTGCCAATGGCCAGTGAGTGTTGACAGTGCTTCCAAGGACATTTAGTTTCATTAGCCTTTTGAGCTAAAATAAGCAGTTTTATCTCAAGGGGTTAAGAAGGGGTTTAACAGTTCAAGATTTTTAGGGAGCTACTTAGTTTCAGATTCTCAGAGAAACAAAGAGTTAATGTCTTTTTCTCAATGTTCTCTGTATGTATTTTAATACAAAGAAAGGATGCATGGAAAAGTATAATTGTTTGATTTGGGGTTTTCTTTTGTGAGGAGTGGGGGTGGGGGGTAGGGTTGTTTGTGGGCTTTTTTTTTGATTGGCTCTCTATAGTCCTGCTACTTTTTACCCCATTTAGTTAATTTGGTCAACCTGCCTTTAGTGTCAAGCACAAAAGACTATCAATATGTTTCTGTGTTACCAAGAACAAAGCAGAACAGAACCAAATGATTCAGGAAGGACTGAGTGAGCTCAGGCGCTTGATAACTTATCCCTCATACAATTTAAAGAGTGCTGCTATCTGCTGCATAACACCAAAAGGCTTTGGAGCAACTGGCTCTAGAGAAACAGCTGCTGTCTTAAAGAATTTTATTGATTGAAATGACAAATTATGTAATTAGCTACTACGTTCAGTAGTGGAATAGAGTTGTCTCTCCTGTAAGAATCTACCACTTTTGGTCTATTTTAAATATTTAGACTATAGATTTTCATATTTATGACATGGTAAAAGAAACCCTACCGCAAACTACTTGCAGGTGCTAGCTCACCTTTTTTGTGCAAAATGCCCACTTTGTTCTCCAGTTGAATTATGCCTTAGATATTTAAAGAAGTTGGGTGAAGAAGCTGAAGGATTAAGATGAGCTAGAGTAGGAGAACGTGCAAGTTGACCAGGAGAACTTTTAGATTCGCCGACAGATTCATTCAAACCATATAGTGAGATTCCAACCAGAGTGATGGAGTTGAGGTAGCACAAAGAACAAAAGAGTAAGAAAGGAAAGAAGGGAAAAAAAATGAAATACCTTCTCCAATCTTTGAAAAAGACCTAGCATATATTAATGAGACATTTCCTGTTTTAATGCAGTACATTTAAGAACACAGACATTTTAACCCAATCAGCAAAATACACATTCACAGGCTTCAGCAAGGGAATTCAGCGTATGACTAAACTAAAATTCACAAAAAATTGGCACTAACATCCCCCTTTCTTTTTCCTTACATGTGCTTCCCTTTGGTTTCTATGACAAAGTCAGGCGTATGATTAAGAGCTCCAATGGATCAAAGGTGAAATGCTAGAGGAAGAACCGAATTTCTGAATTGAGGTAAGCTGTTCAAAAACACTTATAAACCAGTCAAGACTTCTAAAAAGTCTATAACTCCACTGATTTTTGAGAATTTTAAGTATGCATGTCTTGTAAGTTGTCCATTTTCTCTGTTTCTGTGTATTTGTTATGAAATGGAAGCAACAGGGATTTCTTTTGGGTTTGAGTTATGTGAGAGAGCAGGCACACTAAGGTCTTACTAAAAATTACATGACCAAACCCAACTAGAAATAACCAAGAAAATGGAAAATATACTTCATTTCTAACTGTTATAATAACTGATTGAACAAGCAGCTACAAGCATCGGGGCAGCTCTTGTGAAGATAACAGAACAAAACAAGTCTCAAACTGCACTACAAAAACATTCAAGTACTTTAGAATTAAAAAGATTCAAAAAAGGGACAAAGAGACAACTCAGGTTATGTTTTCCTTCAAATACTATAATTCTCTTTTTTTTCCACTGTTCATCTCCCATTTCAGGCATGTTTGTTTACTGCCCTGTGTCCTGCAGGAAAAAATGAGGTGGAACACATACAGATTTCCTGCCAACTTGTTTGAGCAGTAAAAAGAGGAGCCTACAGACAGAAACTCATTGAAAAGCTAGACAGAAGCCTCACCTGTACCAATAATTAGGCAATTTATTTTAGTTTTGTCTGCTATTTCAAAGTCACATATGAATTCACCAACGAGTAAGGTTTTCAGGATCACAAAAGCTACTGGATTTTTCTCTCTAAATAGACAACAAGAAGTAGCATTTATTTATACTGCTCACAAATCAAAAAAAACTAATGATTGCACAAATATAACTAAACCCCTTTGAAGCAACTCATACCTTCTCTCCCTTCTCTCCTCTTAGCACACAGGGCCAAGAGTCTTTTAACAGAATAGCTACAAACCTCCAAAGAGTGATGCACCACTGTGCCACATTTCTTATCATGACGGTATATGTAGTATGTAATTATCATCCCCAAATACATCCTCAACAAATGAAATCATAGCCTGCTTTTAATAAGTCTTACTTTCTCTTATGAGGAGTCTCAGTGCTCACTGAGTGATACCTCATAAGTTTCCTCTGAGGAACAGACGGTGATGTTTCAACAGGTACGAGAGATTCCTGGCTTTCTGTTGGCAAGTAACTTAGTGTGTTTGCTCGCCTCCGAAAGCTTTGCTGAGGAACAGACTGATCAACAGGAGAATCATCTGTGTCACTGAGGAGATCACCCACTGATCCACTGGTCTTGATAGTGCTTTCTGTAGAAAGTCCCTCTTTCTTCTTTCCACACAATGGTGCTTCCTAGCAGTGCAAGAAATAAGGTTATCGATAAAGTCCATCCTTGAGGTTCCAGTACCATGTCATTATTCACATCCCACAGAGACCTGCTTCAAACAGGCACATTTGTACCAATGCTCAAAGAAAGATATTTGATGTTTTATGTCTTTATTATTCCTCACTTAGGTCAACAAAGCACAGTCTTTATTTTGCAGAGAAAAACTGATTTTGTGAGTAATCGTATTTTATAGCATATTGAATACAACTCAGAAGAAATGGGGTAAGAACAAAAGGATCAGGTTTGGCTAACAGTGAAAAGGGTGGTATTGCAAAGTACTGTATATTTAGCATCCCACCCAACAATTCCTCTTGTCTATCTGAAGATTCACACAAAGAACTTAATCCTATTACTAGATGCCTGTTTCAGTCCCATATTTTCTCCATTCCCCACCTTATGTGTTTCCGGCGGTCAGCCACTCTTTCAAAAACATAAGCAGAAAGAGCAGACTCTTGATTCCATGAAGTTAGCAGTTTGCAGGAGGCCAGGCATTACAGAAGAATCAGTATCTATATATCCACGTCTGCAGAGTCCTTTGCTGCTTCCAGAGAAGAAGACTGGCTTCTTCTATGCTATTGACATGTGACTATTATTCTTAGACTGAATTTCTATTATCAGAGTAAACTGATATTTTTTTTCAAGTTGACCCTCAGAGAATTCGCACACATTCTAATGTCACATACATGAAAAATGATCTGAGTAACCAACCTGCAAATTCTAAAAAACTTGAATATTGCTTCAGGCTGGGGAAAAAAAAACAACAAAAAAAACCCCAGAAAGACAGAGGCTCATCCAAGAAGCTGCCTGCCCTGTCACTCTTAGATGGACTCAGCACAGGAATAAAGCAACACCCTTTGGATCAGCTAGCCGCAGCAGGTTTCCTAGAGGTAGGAAGAAAAGGACATACCTATCCCTCCCTACTGTGTGATATTGGTTTTATTGTACTGTTTGGCTGTTCTGGGGTTTATTTCTTTTCACACTAACTTGTTTACTGATAAAAGCAATCAAAACAAAATGCAAGATGTTAGAACAAAACAGTCATATGAGCATTTTATATCTGATCAATTGTTTCAGAAGAACTAATATTATAGTCTCTTTTTTAGACTATTATCCAAAGTTTCTAAATATTTAAAATTATCCCAGGCTTTACTTACTTTATTCATGCTGCTTAGGGCACTGGACACGGGGCTGTCCAAATCCACAGAACCAGAACTGTCCAGCGGGCCTCTGGCTTTACTGCCCTGTAGAGATAAAGCAAACCAGCAGTTAAAATCATGATACACGAGGCATACCAAAAAGGGATTTGTATAGCATAGTCAGAATCTGTAATTTTCAAAGAGAGTATCAAATTTAATTTCCTAAAATGCCTAAGAATATCCATTGCCTTTATGGGAAACAGAAGCTTCATTCAGGACACTTTGACAATTTAAAGGCTCCTATAGAATTAAGGAATTCTAACTGGCAATTATGTGCTTTCTATGTTATGTACATAATCACATATTGCATAAATGTACTGTAACTACTGTTAAATACCTTCCATATTAGATACTTCTTACAAAGATACAAAGAAATGAAAAGGACATTTATTACAAAGGACTAACCCCATATGATTTTACACAGAGAAACAACTTCTAGTATTGTCATTTCAGTGCCTACAAATCAGAAAGCATAAATATTTCTCTAGAATGTGTTAAACAATATTTTCGTATAATTTAACTAATACTTTTATGTAACCAAGGAAAGTATCAAGAAACCTACTGATGGATTCTCATGTGCAAATACAATTGTATCTTCCTAACTTGAAATGGTATAATTTTTTAATGTCCTGAAGTCAAGGCTTATGTTCTCTTTGAACTGTTATTCCAGGTAAAACATAAAATGTTACCATTTTTCACAACAGTGACTATTTTGTGTTTGAAGTTCAGCCAAAACTTGAGGCTTCAGATCTGATAAAAACCCAAGAATTTCCATCAAAACAGAAATGACAGTGAAAATGCAACCAATACACAGCTGTGCTTATGTGAAGACAGCTTATGTGAGTCAGGAAAAACTAGCAAACATCAGAACAGTGTTATAGCTAATGTAACAACACTAACATATTTCATACACTGAACACACCTGCAGCAGGATTTTATGGGGGTGAATTCTAGACATGCTGCCTGGGAAGTAATGAGGGGAGATACTAAACTAAAAAATCCTCTCTATATGCATAATTATGACAGGGGGACCATGTTTTTGTCATTATTTGTTTTGTCACTACAAGCTGCATGTCTATGAGCCAATAAATTGTACTAGATCTTGCTTCAATGTACTTTTTGCTGATTACAAGTGAGAATGTCCAATTTCTGTTCCTCAGTATTTGTTGTTTGGCATTACACAGAATTACACAGAATTAATAAGATTGGAAAAGACCATGGAGATCACCAAGTCCAACCTTTACCTAGGTTAACAACATATCCAACATCAGTCTAACATCTATACCATCTAAACCATTTAATATTCTGTCACAACTCTTTTTTTTTTTAAGGGAGAACATCTGATTGTTTTTAATTCTTTTGTCCTTTTCCAAGTCTCCTATTGCTTTCCTCATACTTTTCCCATGAGGTGCAAATCAAAGAATATTTGAATGAGAGAAAACCTTGTAGGTTTAAATAGTGCTTAAACCTGTCATCTGATTTAATTTCATAACTACTGCTGTACACTTTTATCAGGTAATTTCAGTGACCTGTTCATGATAAACATTTTCCCAACATGATCTCTTGGGAATCACTATCACAGAGAAGCTCAAGTTTTTCTCACTGATCAGTATTTCCAGACACAGTTTACACAGAATTTTTTACATGATGTAATATTGCATAAGTGCCTCCATATTCTTAGTGCCCTCTGAAGTTCTTTACATTCCCTGCCTTCAAATAATCTATAGCATTTAAAAGTTCAGATGCCCCATTATCCATCAATTCCGTGTCACTAATAAATACTATCTAATTAGGAATGCTTAGTCAGTTGCCCAATAATTTCCTTCAACATAAAGAGAAGTGAACAATTGTAATTACTTTTTAAATTTCCTAAATCCAAAAGAGAAATAAAAAAATCATTGCTTTTTTTAAAGTCCCCATGCTCAACTATATAATATTAAATGCCTATACACACTATTTCTTATTTAGGAATTAGTTTGCTTCATCCAGGACTTAGTATTCTCTCTATCAAAGCCCTGCTTTGTTTTGTCTTCTAAAATATACACTCAAATACTTTTGTCACTGTGCCATTATTAACTTCTGGGCTTTGGCCTGGAAGGACAATTATGACTTTTCCATCATTCAAATAAATAAATAAAGCACTGACATTATGTTCAAATAAACATGAAGATACTTACACGTGATAAAATACTTTCAAATGATTCTGTCAGAGACCTTTTTGCTTTGTTCTTTAACATATCTAATCTGAATCTTGGAGCACTGCTGGACACCTCATTTACAGCATTCTCAGCAGAAGGTTGTGAAGTCTGCAAATAGAAATGCAAAATGCTCAACAGCATGAAGGAGAATCTTAGTGAACAGTCTGAAGACTCCTGTAATTTGAATCAGTATTTTCTCCTACTGTCCTTGGCTTTTCAGGCATTTCTCTCTGCTGATACCTGTACTGAAGTATAACAAATCATCTTAACATAAGACCAGGAAACATCTTAAAGCAAAAGTGTTGAGTGTACCAGCATTCTTCAGAAGAATTGGCATTTTGATCGGAACTTATGGCTCTGTTGACAAATTTTCTTTAATGCCAACGTTCAGCTGTCAAAATTATAAATGTTTGACTATAACAGATTAGAGATTTTTGATGGATTTCTATCTCTTCAAACAATAAATTAATAAAAATTTACAAAGTTCATAATTAACAGGAACTATAACCATCTCCACTATATCAAAATAGGGCTTTATAAGGGGCGTGAAGATGTGTAACAAACTTCTATATATTTCACCAGTAGAAACATTTTCACCTTAAAACTAACAGTCAGAGACTTACTTCTTAAATAAATATTAATAAATATAATGTAGTAAAAATGATACCATGATGCAAATATTACCATCCAAACCAAATACACACAGTAGAAATCAGAAGTTGGTTATCAGTGGTATTTTTGGGCATTCATCTTCAGGCCACCAGGTACTATAGCCCTCTCTACTTATCCCTAGTTTCAGAGATCCGAAGGCTTGATTTATGCAGCTGAATAACACATTATCACCACCACCAAATAGTCCTGCCTATATATAATTTCAAAACATCTTATTTCCAGTAGGACAAAGTTACAGGCTTCTGTATTGTCTTTTTACCTTCCCTCATCTTATCCTGAAGGGGCAAATCAGATGCTGCTTGCTAATATGTTCTTATGAAAATACACCTATTGAAACATTTTTATTAAATAAGATCCATGCATTAGTATAATTTAATTTTTTTCTCTCCTGATTTAAATATTAAAAAAAAGAAAAAAAATGATAAAAAGAACGAAAGTGAATATCTATGCAGAAAAGAAGGAAAAAGGGACATCAGAGTGTGATGGGTTAATGGTTGCTGAGACAAACAACACTGTAAGAGTATGTGTTCAAAGGTATCTGCTGTTACACAGCTCCGGAGATAAATTACCAGAGTAAATATAAAACGTTATGCTGAGACAAATGATGGACTGACAGCAAAACAAGTCTGTTCTCAGAGCATTGGCATCTTTGCAAGTGTCAGATTAATGAATTTTGGTTCCAGGAACTGAGGAAATGGACTGCAGCAGGCCTTAGGAATTTTCAAATCACACTGAAGACACAGTAAGGTATTATCTTGCTTTATATATCCCTATTTCCAAACTATCTGTGACTGACAACTATTTGATAATCAGCTGGCAGTAGACCAAATAAAAATATTTCAGGTATGATGACAGAGGACCTCAGGCAATGTTTCTTCCTCTTATGCCATAACTGCAATGCTTTTTTCTTAAAAGTCTGTTTCTGGTGAGATGCCCAAGACAACAAATGAGACCAAAACATGCAAAGCTTTCTTCCTGTTTACTCAGGGAGGTCAATAATTAACCAGTAAGACATAAAAAGAGAAAAGATTAACAAAGTGAAAAAAAATAGAAAATGAAGATTTGCTGCTACTTCCTTAATTTGTTCATAAGTCTGATTACTCTCCATATACTCATTTGCCAGCTTATATCACAAACGGTCAACAGCAGTCATCACAATAGAATGACCAGCCAGCAGCAGAGGGACATCCAAGGTTTTTAAAAGGATCAAATAGTCGGGATTGAAAGTGTCCAGTGAATGTCATTCGATTCTTTTTTAAATACAGACCACCTCAAGGTATCTCAAGTGAGTCACAAACCAAGGCATCCAAAATCCTAATCCTCTTTGGAAAATCTTAACTGTGCTGTATAAATAGTGTTCCAGTACAAATAGTGTAATAATAGTTCCAGCATAAATAGTATAAATAGTGTTCCAGCATTGATGGAACCTGATGCAGAATAGAAGGTAGCTCAGCTTTTTGGAAATGAATGAGAGTCTCTGCTGCAGTTACTGCAGCTATCCTCCTCAGCTACTCCTCTTTGAGGCCACTTCCAATGGTCCATTGCACATAAGAAATTGAGTAAATGTAATAGGATTTTTATCAAGGATCCAATCCAATGTGTTGTCAGTACACTGACTCACACTGACAGTGGAACGGCAAATGACATAGATCATTTGAGAGCAATTGCAAATTCCTTTTATATTCTCTCACATACACAGAATTTTCACAGCAGTGAGAAGAAAGAAACAAATTAGTAGTCTACCTTGTCCGCATCTCTGTCTTCTAGGCCTGAAATCAGACTCTACTAGGGACCTCAAAATTTGAGATATCTTTTGTGGTGCATGACAACAGCTTATGAATCATAAGCAAACTCAGTGTTCACCACTGCTTATACTTTCGAGTTTCAAAATGCAAGTGATGGAAATTTATGATGGAAATACGGAAATCTTTGGAAAGATATAAAAATGGAACAGAAATTTTTTTCCCAGCTTCTCTTTATATGAGCTAAAAACGAATGTTTACTTACCTGTTTTGCTTCTCCAACATGAACATGGTCCTTCTGTTTTTCTTCATACATGTTTCTCAAAATAGAGATAACCAACTCATTCTCTTTTTGATCATTTCTTGGTCTTAATTTCTTTAATTGAAAACACCACAAGCACAGTAATTATACATTTGTATAACAGGTAGCAAATATTCACTCTTTTCATTTTGTCACTGTCCATACTTCGTCAATGTAAGAACAAGCTCAGTTTGGTTAATGCTACTGCTCCAGTCCACCAGAGGACACTAGTGTCCCAGGCAAAGTACCAACACAGCCAGAGAAACACTTGACCTCACTTCATACATGACAGAATTTACATGAAAGACACAGGACAACTGCAGAGGTATCAAATTTCCACAAACAAAAAATATTTTTGCCAATATGCTTTTGATATAAAGAAAACCAAACCACTGTAGTTCTGAGTTTGTAGCACTCCTGAAGTACTGTCCTGGAGTTGGGATGCACAACACTCCTCCTAGAAATCCTCTAACTGGACACTTCATTTGGGAGAAACCACACATGTACTTTAAAAATCAGTGCACAAGGCAAACACATTTGTCTCTGCTGCATTCTACTCAGATCTGAATTATTGTGAGAGAAAATATTTTTCAAGCAATTTAATAAAGAATTTAATCCCAGAAACCTAACTTTTGAAAAGCTTATGCTCTTTAAAGCCTCCTGATGTCATGCAGAGGGTACAGTATGAATTAGCTAATGCCAAGGATACCACAGGAAGACAGTTATCTAAAAATGCAAATCATGGCTACAATATACGGATCTGTAAGAATGCAGAAACTACAAATTCAGGCAGTCCAACTGAAAAAGTTAGCTGATAAATATGGGCAGAAGAGATGTACTTTACCCTTTGTTTTACCGAGTTAATTGTTTGCAGACTCTTACCGGAAGCAATTAACAGTTTCCTGTAACTACAAGGAGCTGTAGACTGTGTGCAGAACACTAAAAGGCAACACTGCTGCTTGCTACTACATACTAAGAAATTACTTAGCTCATAGAATCAGTTCCACTGAGTAACTTCCAAATTTGGTACTGAGTGATTAAAAAAACCCCTTGACACATGGAAACATACAAAGGGACTGAAATGACTCAAGAAAGGAAAGAAACATAATTTTTTAAAAAGTCTGCAATTTCCTAGTCTTCAGTACTGTCGTAATCCCAGTGAAATTTCCTACAATACACATCATCTGTCAAACTCAGCTATGCTTTCCTCTGCCCTAAAATAGATTTAATTAAGAAGATAGAAGGTTTAACTTTTTTAGTTAGCCTGACAAGTATTAAGATGCAGGATAAATTTTAGGCAAGAAATTTTATGATCTGGGAAAGTTACAGCAATTTATTTTTGTCAAAGTAATAGTATGAATGTCCTCACAGTACAAACCTTCACTCACAAAAAACATGTGCATTTTTACTCAGTGAAAAGGCAACATCTTCATGGAAAGTAAGTAGCATTAGTGGAAGAAAAATGAGTAAAACAGTCACTTTCATTAAAAAACAAGTTTATAACAGTTCTAAAAAAACTATGATATTGAAATTGAAGCATACGGTGATTAACAGTCTATTAAATAAAGAATAATCTACAAAAAATAAAAAGCACTTTTGTTGTTTCATACTGATGTGAGCAAAAAACATCAACTGCTTTAAAATTTTGTAGGCAACAAAGACTTACCTGAATCTCTTCGAAAACAGAGGCCTGTTCCTGGTTATTTAATGTTGTTAGATGCTTTTGCAGTTCTAGTTTAGTCTTAGAAGGGTGCAACCCTACCAAGAGGAACAAAAAAGAACAAATTATAGGGCTAAGTTTGTCAGAATTAATCAATCACATAAATATGTCCACAATTTAAAACAAAGCTTGTCAGTCATTTGAGCTGACCCATTGAATGGTTTCATAACAGGGCATTAGAAAAAACTCCAGGTTCATTTAAAGTTACTACTGAACTCGTGCCTTTAAAATGAAGGACATGAACTCTGCAACAAGGAGATTTACTGAGCACAGACCAGGATTATACTCTTAGCTGAAGATTCCATTATCATACAAGATAAAATAAACCCACATCTACTGCATTTTAGCAGACTGCTTTTTTGGTTTTTTATGCGGTGCTGCTTGGATTTTGTTTATGGTATAAATATAATTCCCTTTTATTTTCTCCAATTTGTATGCCTTGTTCTCTATGGAAAAAGAGTAAATTTACTGCTTATTAGTGAAGTTCTTGTCTTGCCTCTTGCTGAAAACATTTACTGACAGTCTAAAGCTGAACACCCTTTCATTCAGATTACTTTTTCTGCTCTCATCCTGGATTAAATTCCTTTCCCTTATTTTTTGTGAAATACCAGTAAATCACCAAGAGTATTTTGCACTTCAGTTTCTGATCATGGCATATCTCTTTCAGAAGCAGACTGTACAATTAACCAGATGGCATGATTGAAGGCATTAAGAATAATTTCACTTTAAGAAACTTCCCAAAAATCACAGCTATCTGGAAAACAAAACAGAGTATAAGTCCTTCTGGAAGTTTTCCAGTTTCATCAAATTAATACTACATAGGCTTTAGTCTAAAAGCTACTGTCATGTGATCTGACAAGCTGCTGTTACCTTTCATTCACCCCAGACATCACTTAAATGAAAAAAAACCTAACTGTGAAATTTGCTGAAATGTGAAGAGGTTTTTAATAGCATGAACTTGTATTCTGGGCAACAACTACAATTTTTATTGCTGCTTCTTCATGAAGGAGTATGGATCAACACCACAAACACACATATTAAAAGCATACTCTTCAGTTCATGTTTAGTGGTAGCATAATGCTTGTATCTAAGTAGATTCAACAGGACAGCATGTCATAGCTATTACAGCATCTACCCTCCAGAAGTTCCTAATCTACAGTCTTCTGCATTTATAGGGCTAATAGAGCCTAATGAGCTGCAATTCACTAATATTTAAACTCTTAATTAGTTTTCAAAAGTTCAACTAAAATACAAGAAAAGAGCTTAACTTTTTTTTAGAAAATTCTTATTCCCTTAGAGAAAACCTGACATTACAATCCTCTAAATAAAAAGACTGGCTTTCAAGTCTCCATCCCAGGTCCCAAGCTCTTTTTAATCGTTAATTTACTTAAGAGTTTCACATGTAAGACTGTCCCCCAATAAAATTAGCAGAAAAAATATTCAACCAGAAAGCTTTTGAAACCTCACCTTCTATCTTTTCACAGAGTTTATGCAAGCTTTGCATAGGACACCCTTCGCAGAGCTGGGGCTGTGCTTTGGAAGTTTGTTGCACTGCAGCCACGGTGAAAGCTTGTTTCAATGTCATCATGATCTCATCAACCTGGAAAGATGGCATGAAAAGAACAAATTTCATTCATCCACTGAGCTTCTGTTTTACTTAACACAAACAGCCTTTGAGAATAATACTGCTACTTGTTTGGGAATGTGCTTATGATTAAAAAGACAAGATGTTCTCACACAGTTTCTGTGTACGACCACACAAGCAAGACAAAACTTATCATGAAGTCATATCTCTTCCAAGCCACCCAACTTTATTACTGTAGTCTAATAAAAGATACTGCCTCTAGATCTCAAAACTTTTTATTGCCTATGACAAAAAAAACTTCCTGCAGTTGTAATGCACTGGCCTGACTTAGAGCACAGTTGTGTCGTCATGATTTTCAGAACAGGTGCACTCAGAAAAAAACTCTCTTCAAAAAAAGTGGTATGTGGTCTGAGTTCGTGCAATAAAAGGAAGAATTATTGGATTTTAAAGGGAATTTTAACTTCTGCACTGAAAACAAATGAAAAGTTGTCTTGCAGACTACAGTGTTAGTTATATTTTGGAAATAATTACATTTCTGAGTGGAACAGGATTTGAAGATAATCAGCAAAATACAGAGCATGGAGAAACAGAAGAGTTTTAGGGCATAATATTCTATTTGGCTCTTCTTTCACTTACCAGTGCTTCATCTGTACACTGAAACACGTAGCAAACAAAGTGGAAGCCCCCATTTTCTGAAGACTCTCTGCAGATGAATCCAAAATGATCCACATGTCTAATTCCCTAGCAAAGAAACAACAGCAATAAAGCAGACACATCTACTTTCAGTGTTTTGTACCTGTATTTCTTTCAGTAAGAAAAGAATGAAAGGCTCAATAGCATTACATATAGTCAATTATCTCTATTAGAGCTACACTGAAATCATCTGTGGCCATTAATAGTCAGTTCTGTTATAGAGCCTATTACGTCAAGAATCTTTTGAATTTCCATGAAATTTTTTTTTAGCTGGTTTTGTTTTTCTTTTTTTTAATGAATGAAATAGACCCATATAATAGATCCAGGGACAAATAAATTCTATTCAAAAAGTATTTTACTCAATACTGGAAACAGCAGTTTTTCTTCTCTTTTGCTTAATCAATCAATAATTGGTCCTTACAATTGTAAGAGCAAAACAAAGAAATAGTGGAAAATGAATAAACAATTTCATTTTTTTATCTAAAGAAAAGCTTGGCTAGTTAAAAATTGTTTAAGTATAATACTTAAAGATCACTCATAGAAGCATTTATTTCTCCTAAAAGGCATGCAAATTCAAGCTTGCAACAGTAGGTAAACAGCACATCCTGGTAAAGTGCTAAAAAAGTTTGTTTTAATTCCTGGGATTTCTTTTTTTTCTACTATGAAGAGTTTCAGATGAGTAGAGTTGGCTGATCCCAATGTGTGTCTCCTCAGCTCATCATTCTTAGTTAAAAAGAAAAAACAAACAACAAACCAACTTATGATGATGAATTACATGCACAGTGGTAGAGCCCATTTATAGAAAGTCAGTTACACTCAGCACTGTTTTACTACCTATTATTTATTGTGCCTGTCATGGCACAGTATTAAAGTTGGGTAAAAAGAGACGTTAAAGTGTTGGATCAAAAATCATGATGAATCTCACTAAATCAGGAATTTCAGTGAATTAGACAACCTGAAGATGCTAAGAAGGACTTTTTTTTTCTTTTCCTTGTTAATACAGCAAGGATAACTGAATATTCTCTTCATCTTGTTATCATGAAGAAAACATTTTAAAAAGCATTTAGAAGTGTAAAAAGTGAATATTTCTACAAAACAGAATTTCCATGTGTCCTAAAAAAAAGAGCAATCTGAACAATGTTGTCTTATCATTCAAAACACTAACATTAAATGTTCAGAGCATTCCAGCTGAATGAAAATAATGTAAAAATATGAAGATACCTGGTTTGCTGGAGTATGACAGTAACACACAGATAACAAAGGTTTTCTTACACAAACATCAGGCACTAATATGCCATGAGAATAAAAAGATAAGAAGGACATTCTAACGACCTAAAGTCTGTAACTTCTACTCTAGCTCCATTGGATGTCCAGGCTAAGCATTTTAGGAGGCGGTTACATGATAAAGCAAGAACAGACTGATCAACGTACAGACTCTCTCTCTCCCATCATTCACATTAGACACATGGACAGAACATGCTGGGTCCTCACTCTAACCTCCCAGCCCATGTTTCTTCTTCTGAAAGCCCAACTGCTATGGTCTAAAGAGTGCAGCTGAGATCATGGCCCTGCTTGCAAAAGTGCAAAAAGAGCTGGCAAATGCTCTTTGCTCTTTCAGATGCTGCCTCAGGACCACATTCTTCCTTCTGTCATTATAATATCTCACTGATGGATTAGGCATTCTGGAAATAAGGTACTGATTCTTATCTCCCTTATAATTTAACTCCACTAATCTAAAAAAAGATTATTAAATTTTGTATGACCAAAATTAAATTGTTCTGGAATGTGCATACTTGGGGAAAAAGTCCTCTGTACCACAATATCAATATTTGTCCAACTGACATCATTTGACCAGTACCATGTTCTTCAGACAGGAGGGGAGAATTCAATCAAAATCTGTGCTCTGAGCAGCACAACCATCTGCTGCCCTTCAGGGCAAGGCAGAGAGTCTACCTAACTAGTTCCTGCTTAAGGAGATGGCCTAAGGGAAGATGGGAACGAAAATTTTTCTGTGATCAACAACTTCTCTTTAAAGCCCTTGATCTGACAGCATGCAAACTACTTGTACTTATTCTGAAATTTTCAGAATACATACCTATATATTTAGTGATGAAAGCTATCACCATCAAATTAAAATAAAAAAGTAATTTATGGAAAATAAAACTAAGAAAAAAATCCAAAAAAGCCAGAGGCAAAAGGACAGGGAAGCAAACATTGTGGCACAAGGAACAGGGATTACTAGTGAAAGAAGAGGCTCTGAAACATGCTCACTCTCAATGCATCACACACTGCCTCTGCTTAGCAGAGGATTGTCCTCTTTTACACACTTGCAACTTATATTCTAGAAAAAAAATGTATTTTTTCACATAACTCTTATATGTAGCTTTTCTACTTTCATTCTCATTTCTAGAAAAACAAGGCTCAGAGAAACATAGATTTGCACAACCGTGAATCATGCCCACTGCAATCTCAAATCAGACCTGACCAGCGTGTTCCTTCTAGTTTGTATTATTCACCCACTGCACAGAGAAGTGAGTCTTCATATCAGAAATCACAATGCAAAGCATGAAAGAAGAATGACAGTTTAAAAATATCACTGATTAACTAGTAACTTTTCAATAGCAATTACTGAAACTGCTGTTGAGAGAATCCATTTGGAATGCTAGGAGGAGTACATTAGCATTCACAAGTAGAGAATATTTAAACAAAACAAAACAACAAAAAAAAAGAGAGAAAGGACACACTGCAATCTTACCTGAGAACAAAAGGATATTTCTTTAAAGCTTTTTTCAATTGCTACTTTTTTTGTGTCAGGACTGATAAGGTAAACTTCAGACTGGCCAATCTAAAAAGAGCAAAATAAATATCAAGATGATAACAAGTAACACTACTTCCTTTTGTCTCACTATAAAAATCTTTACTGAACATAAGTCTCAAAATTTTTCTACCTGTACATTCAGACCAATTAGTATATTGTTACCAGAAAGCATAATGAATCAACAATGATTTGATACTGAGAGCTCTGCACGTTACCGCACTGAGATTTACTTTCACATTTGAGACAAGAGACTGAGAATAGTGTTTAAACAAATGAGAATCATTTAGCACCACAAGTAACCTACTTTGAGCTGAGAGAAATATACTTGCACTCCCTATTCTTATTTTCTGCAGTCTTGGCATGTACCATATTCATAAAAGCTGCATCATGAAACTGTCTTAAAGTTTAAATCCAAGTATGTGCCTCTCCCTAAAGTCAACCTAATTATTTTTAGGGTTTTATTTATCTTAGACACACATAACATTTAATTTAAAGTCCTAAATTCAAACTATACAAATGATATTAAAGTATATTTTCAAACCTAACTTAATCTGTAAACAATTTGTTCAGCAATGACCCAAAAGCTGGTGCTAAGTTTTGACAGGCAAAGGGCATTTTTAAGGTGAAACTCTTGTTTTCAAATTTTCAACTTCTGGTAACATCTTTGTAAGATGGTAACAGCAAAAATTTAAATCCTCATATTTTCTAGCACATCAGAGAGCCTACTAAAGACAAGTCTCATATCTGATTTTAGGGAAGATGGGTGGATTCCAGATCCATTCATGAGTGTAACAGAGAAACCTGCTTCAACCACTATTAAATCTCAAAAGATGCACATAAAGACATCAGCAGCACCAATATAACTGTAATTTCTTAAAAAAAGGGGAAGAGTGGAATCCTATGCATAAGAATGAATCAAATGAGATGTGCCATTTCTGTGTGTCTAAAAACGGCCCTGTGCGTTCACCTTCCACCTCTTCTTTAACTAGTCACCAGCTCCCTGCTGGTTTCCATGTATTGTCCCTGGGCTGACCTCTTGTGTATTCATGCAGTTACTCCTTCCAACATCTACTCGGCAGCCTCCTCCTGCTCACAGCTGCCTTCCCCTCTCTGCAGCAAGAGGCTCTTTCTCACAGCTCAGTCCCACATACTCCTTTCACACTTGGTCTCAGGGCAGCAGTGATCATTTGAAGTCAACTTGAACAAGGGAAAAAACACCCAAAACCAATGAACCTCTTCCCTCTCCCCATCTCAACATACAGCCAAAAAAAAAGCCTCAAAATAAAACCCCTCAAATCCTAAGAAATGGGCTAAGAAAGCAGTTCTTCAGGAAGAGATACCAAAATCAGGACTGTTTGAACCAGGTGAGGAGAGTTGACAGATTACTAATCTGAGTGTTTTTGACACTTCATCCAGCAACTAACCTTTGCTGTAGGCCTGGGGAAAATCCAAGAACCCTAACTGAGAACACAACATTTTTTTCCCTCTGGATATAAAGTTACTTGTAAATGTTTCACATGTAGCCACACAAAAACAGATAAGCAAAGCTGAAGACCAATGTATGCTGCTGCTACACAGAACCTGCTGAGCACGGGGGACAGCTAAGCAACAAACTCAGCTCTGCCACGAGCTGCTGGTTTGTGGATACTTGAAGGCATAAACTACAGTTACTTCACTTCCTTATACTGAGCTGAATTTAGATTGGCTGGATAGAAAAAGAATACAGCTGTGCATACTATACAATATTTTCCCAGGCAAAAAGTAACCCAAGACAGAAAGCTGATCAGCAGAGCTCCACAATTTGGAAATGTACCTGTCAGCATGTGATTGACATTATACTTAGGCTGAAGCTGCATGTGTCTCTGGAAATTGTTGCATCAAGTAAACATGAATTAAAAATGCACTCACTGGAGTAAGACAATTTGGATCTAAGCAGTCCATCTATAATATCTCTAAAATATGTGAAATGAATTAATAATGAAGTCATGATTTGTTTATAAATTAGGCATGATTACAAAGGGTATCTATGTTTTCTCTGTGAAATACATGTCAAGAGAACAAGGTAAAACATGTACTTCTTTTTAATGGGGAAGAAAATTTCTCTCCATCTTCTTTCACTTCTCTGTCTGATGCCAGCCTGCTACAACCAAACAGAAACTTGAAATCAGGTATAGCTAACCAAAACTTTTTCTGCATGCTATTTTTCACAGTCATATATAACAGTATGGCAACCCCTCTTAAAACAGCACTTCTCTTTCTCCCCTTCAAAAAACTCGTGACTGTACACACCCCACTCCGTTACTGTTCTTAAAAATGCCCAGCCCTACAGAAGCTGACAGATCCAAGATGACCTCAGGACAGTCAGCCAGTGCAATATCAGCTCCTGGTTTGCTTTGTGTTTATAGGACACAAGATACATAAAATATATTTTCTGGCTTATCTATCATGAGAAGTATAAACTACGCAAATAACACATTCCTTACTTGCTTCTCAGATTCTGGAAAATACTTTTGTTGCTCACATATGAAGGCAAGGGCAAAGTAGGACAGGAGTGGAGGCACGTGTGGAGTAGCACAGGAAGTTATTATACTACTCTATCATTACACAGACATGGCAGCAGGAGCACCTTCATTAATTATACTGCTTATATAGGACATAAAGTCAACTAGCTCTTAGTCATGGTTTGGTCCTTCTGCTCTAGTTACATATGACTCATTCATCTGGAAATTTATTTCTGCTGTTACTAGTTAGTGTAACTATGTACCATTTTGCAACTGTATTAATACCTACTAACTTGCGGTAGCTTTCTAAAAGGTTATCTTTAGAAGCCAAATGTTTCAGGTAGTGCTGTTTCAGACTAGTTAATATAAATTTATTTTGAATATATAAATTAATTTGCACTAATAGGTAATGGTCTTCAGAGAAAGACAAGTTGACATTAGCTTTGGTAATTGCAATTAAATTATCAAAAATGTAACTGCCATCTGTCAGAACATCTGCTTTGGTGTTTGCCACTCCAAACTCCAAGATTTGATAATGCCACCAGGAGCTGCAAATCTTGCTTTACCGTAAACAACATCGTCCGGTTCTCTGCAATGTCAGTTGGCTGCACAACACTGTGTCCATAGATAAGTTGACTTTTTAGGTTCAGTGAAATTGCATCCTCTTCAAAAGACCTGACAAAGCTGTTACTCCTATGGCTTCCCTCTTGGAAATCCTTCTTAAAAGCAAAGGAACGAAGCCCAGGCTGAGAAAAAGATTTCCTAATTGGCCTTTTCTCCTCCTCTTCACTGACCAAGGGCTGGAAGACAGAGCGAAATTTGCTGCTGAAAGAGAAGCCTCCAAAGTTATTGGCAGTTTCATGTTGTTGGGACGATGAGTTGCAATCTGAATTTTTTGTAGAACTCGCACGATTAAATTTCTCAATGCATTCATCTATGAGTGCTGGAGGTGCGTTTTTATGTGCTACTGTCACCCGTCCACAGAACAGCACCTCAAACTTTTTGGCAAAAGGGTCTTCAACATCCGAGAGATTATTCTGAAACTCTTCTTGACGAGCAATTTTTCCAGCTTGTCGAATAGAACTTATAATCTCAGGCACCTACAGGAGGGAAAAAAATACACATTAGCATCCAGTGCTCCAGGAGAAACAAGTTGCGAAATTAAGAAATGCTCCTGCTTATGAATTTTCTGAAATGGCTAATTTGATTTTGTTTTCAAAAAGAAAATACCGGTTGAGGTGACTTTGTATTTGTCCAACAGACACATTATAGTAGTTATACACTGACAAGAGGAATTGCTCACTTTTCTCCCTGACAGGAGTACACCACTATCTACACTTTGTCAAAAGAGCTTTGTCCCTTGTGATGCTATTTTCAGTAAAACATTTGCCCCTGAAGCAACTAGTATAAACAACAAATTCCAACTAAAAAAAACCCCACAAACCCAAATCCCAAAACCAAACCAAAACAACCTTCAGAAAGTACAGGAGAAGCTATGGGCTAATTAATTGGTAAAGTTAGTTCATCTCTGTTATTTTTCACTCCCTTCTCTTACTCGAACATTCATGTCATGTAGATTAACAAGTCTCTTTCAAATTTGCTTTCCCCTTCATAACAGTATATTGCATTGTTATGGCAGTTTGGTGGGGTTTTTTGTTTTGGGATTTTTTTTAACTGTAGATAGCTGTATTTTTTAAAGAAAGATAATTTTTATTTTAGATGTTTATTCTACTATCTTAGATGACACTTTAAAATAATATTAGTTACAGGGCATCTGTATGAGAGAGCAGTCTGCTGCAGAACACAGATGTTGCAATTAGAACCCAAACTGCCATCTGACAGACATTAGTGACAGTAAACGGTCACAGTTGCTGATATGGTTATAAGGTAAGTGATATGCATATGCTATCTGCTAAGCTGCTGCCAGGCTGATGCTTGGTTACATCACATTGCTTTGACCGACCTAAGAGATTAAGGTTCTTTTGCAATTTGTGCTGCTGCTGCAACAAAAAATGTGGGACCATCATCTATGATTACAACTGATAATTCTGCCAGCTTTTCTATTTACCAAAATTACTTCAAGAAAAAATCCATGCCAAGTGTTCTAATTTCCTGGCAAAACAAATTTCCTCTTGCTTCTCTTACGAGCATTTGGTTGCAGATAGTACAGAAAGTCCAGAAGCAGCAGATTAAAACAGGAGCCCAGAAGAACCAGCTCCCCTATGAGGAAAGGCATCCCTAAACCTAAAGAATATTTCAGAGATATGGCCTCTGGTTTTTTTCAGACGTTTTTATGGTTATCTATTGGTTAATCATAATGCATAACAGAACAAACAGCAAAGGACTTGTAGGAGAAAAAATATGGAACAGTGAAAACTGAATGGCTATATACTGTGCTAACAACCTCAGTAGGATCCTTTTTATAGACAAGGAAACACAGATATAGATAAACAGATGGATAGACAGACATGCACACACTTATAGCTACTGGATTTAAAACAATAAGTAACAGATTACAAAATAAATAAGAGGACTCCGGAAGCATTACTTCACCCTTGAGGGCAAGGCATGATTCACCAGCTAATCATTCAGCACAGACAATAGGGGAGAATGGGTAAGAAAAGCAGGGTCAGCAACACAAGTTGGTAGGCAATTTTACTTCTGAGTTGCCTAGGATACATGCAGAGACCTGCGATCTCACCTCCATCTCTGCTGAGCCTGCAGAGGTGACAGTAAAGGACCGAGGCGTATTTTGGAATATGCTTACTTTGTTGAGGCCAGGAACGTCAGCTCTCAGACAGGCAAAGAGTGCTACAGGGTTAAGCTCCTCCCACCTCATGCATACCGATGATTATGAGGAGAGTTTCCAGCAGTGCAGGCAATGCAAGGGTTACAGCTGAGCTAAAGCCCTGACAAGATATTAGGTATACATGTGCTCTTACTGAATTTGATTTCTTCAGTATTTTTTGTTATCAAACATGTTAGACATTGACAAAACTGCTATTCATCAGTGGCTGTATTTCACATAGGGGCAGTGATTAGGAAAAGACACTACATCACACAGAAGTACTTTTCAGTAGTTAATAAACTTTATGTCTGAGGAGACTCAGCAGGCCTGTTGATGAAAAAATCAAGGGGAGTATTTATTTATTTATTTTCACACATGCTAAGGTTTGAATCATGTCATTGATAAGTAACAGCTGGCTTCCGTGCAACATTTACTGGAAAACACTGACTCTTCTGTTCCCACTTATAAACCCCTCCAAAAAAACTTCACAGCCTGCTAATATAATTTTATTACTTCTGATTAGGCAATTGGTGAAGCAGCAGCAAAAGCAGAAAATCACCATCTCATTTTCCTGTGAGCCTTATGACTAATGAAATTTGTTCATTTTCATTAGTAAAGAGAAGATCCATGATGAATGAGAAGAAAAACAAAATATATCTTTCCCTAGAACTGCTCTTGGCCTGATCAAGATTTATGCTCTTTTTATCTATCTGTACCATTCCAAGCCTTCTATGCAAGTACCAAGAAATGAATTCACCTGCCCCTGTGCACCTGATACTGGCTTCCTCAGCAAGCACATCTGGATGATGAATACATAAACACAAAGTAAGCACTGGTTTAAAATAATTATTTCAGATTATTTTAATAAAGTTGTAGGCTCTATCCTGGCAAATGTTTCTTAACCACAGATGGAGTATTTCCAGATTAAACCGCATGCCACTCACTCGGTGACCAGTAACCACATCTCTTACAAATCTCCAGGAATTAATTAAGATGTAAACAGAATCAGGTTTTATGGCTCTTCAATTTGTACCAAAAAGTAGCAGGGATGAAGTTGCTTCTCAATTAAATTAACATTGCTTGAGTCTTTTAAAAAGGTTGTGGGTTCTTTCTGAACACAAGAAAAAAATCTTTTTTTCTTATTCTAAGGGCAGCCACAAGCTTGCACAGGTTGCTGAGGATATGCTGGGAGCAATCTGCTCTAGGTGACATTGCTTTGAGCAGGGAGCTGAACTTTGTGACTTCCTGAGGTCCTACCCTATGTCACCTTGGTGACTTGGATACCAAAACTGCTCTTATACACACCTTTAGGTGTCTGCTAATCTGGACTTGCTAAAACAGTGGGGGAAGACTGTTGCACATATGTATTATTTGTTCCTGCTATAAAAATCCTCTTTTCTAGGCTGCTTCTATTCTTATGTGTTTTCTGACTTGTTTCTCAATATAAATACATAATTAGCGGATAAAGATTATTTCTGTAATCAGAAAAACCACTACTGCTGACCTAAAATTATTTCCTCAAACCCACAAAACTAAGCACAGAAAACCAATGTAAGCAACAATGAAATTTTACCAAAAACAGAACATTAACTTCTTATCACTCACTCCAGGCCAAATAGGTGGACGGAACAGAAGACACAGCTGAAACGTACCAGGCAAAGTTTTTGCATTTAGTTTCTGAACTAGATACAGAAAAAGATCATGTATCTATAACCATCAAAACTAACACTGTTGTGATTTCTTTTTTAAGTACAATCATGTCATTTCTGCTATAATGAGAATGTTTGTTTAGAAGAGACAAAGCAGGGAACTGAAATGCTGAGTACTCTTGCGACTTGACTGTTGAACATTCAAGCAAAATACAAGCCAGCATCTAGAATTTCCTAGTGCATGTTACTCATTGTGAGACATATAGCCACAGCTTCTGCACCATGCACCAAATCACAACAGAAGTCAAAAATTTTTAAGCACACACACACGTTTGTTGCATCTGCAGAACAAGGAATAGAAACTGCAGCTGCATTTTTACCCCATGCAACCACAAGTCACTCTGTTAGCTTACATACAAGCATGTAAGAGATCAATGCCCTTGGCCTTCTAGTAGATTTGAGAGAATTAGAAACTACTGCAATGAAAAAAGTCCAGTAACAGCTGAATGCAACAGCTGCATTTTGGTAACTAGACTGAAAAAAAAAATTCCCCATTTCTTTTATACACTGTAGGTAAGAAAGGAAAGTGAGCCACAGAAAAAGAACGGTTAACACATCAGCTGGCAGGACAAGGAGGAAAAAAAATTAAAAAGTGGGATAATTCATTATTTTAGACTTTATGAAGTGTTTATACCTACCAGTCTTCTCATAAGGTCAGTGAAAAGCTCAAGCATGGGCTTAACTATTTCAAGGGTGTAGATGGTTTTGTTTATTATGAGACAGATCTGTGCTGTCAGGAACTAGTCTTATACAATAGACTCCCTAAATTGTAGGAGACCAAAATCTCAGAAGGTCTCACAACATCCTGGCTAGAACAAAGCCTTAAAGATTTTTCACAAAGCTCTTGAAACAAGTAGATGCCTTGACTGAATTTTGCCAGCTTACTCAAGTGTGAATGATTTTTATGTGTTTTTACTTGCTCTTTTTTCTGATCATAGCAGGGTCAATAAATTATTGAAATATAACATACTGTTTGCTGTTAATACCTTTCCTTCACTATTTTACTAGAGACTTCTGCTACAGAAAAAATAGTGTACACAATTATATAATCTTGGGAGAAGCTATCTAATTGCATCAGGACAGACAGAAATATTTTTGTCACCCAAAAAGTATTTACATGTACTTTCACTCTGTAAAAGTAATAGAACAGAAGGAAATTTGGTTTTAAACATACACACATAAATAAAGATGATATAGCCTGTGATTTGCATTTTTAAAAAGACTGCATAAAGTCTTTGATTTCAGTAGTTTGATATGCAATAAAAAGCAGCTGGTCTGTTTTCAGCACATTTCTAGCAAAACAGCTGTGCAGTAATCAGCACAGATCAACACTTCCTGTCCTTATCACTCCTTAAACACAAAGTAGTGGTCAAGTGATTCCTTGGACACTTTTCTCCAACCAATAAAGTTTGGGATTTTTAAATCTAAAGCATTTTAATTAATATATTTTACTGGGATTATTTTTCTTTTAAATTGAGATACTGCACAATCACAGAATAATTTAATTTGGAAGTGGTGGTGCAGTTTCCCACATAAAGCAAGACAAATTTTCAAGTTAGATCCAGCTTCAGACTTAGATGAAGTGCTGGGGGTCAAATCCGGCACAGAAGCAAGTAGGAATTCCAAGACAGAATTTCCTTACTCTCTGGCATGAGCACAAATTCAAGGCAGAAAAGAGTTAAAAACTTTTGCACTCAATTTCCATTTCAGTGAAAGACCTTTTATATTCAGGTCTTAACTATCTTCACAGGTCGTTTTTTTCCTTCTAGTAACTTGCTTGGAGACTGCTCTATATCTTTCTACACCTTGCTGACTTTTTCCAGTCATTATCTTCAATTCTTGTTTTAAAAGTTGTGGGTTAAGAAATTATTAATAGAGCATGTCCAGACTATGATACAATTTTCAAGGATTGTAAACAATGTCTCGTGATCTGCTGTGGTTCCTAGACATTGGTGAAATTATTAATAGAATGACATGTGACCATTGCTCCTTTTGTCTATTGGCTGTGTTCCTTATGTCTATAGCCTAAACAATCTGTGGAACATAAAAGTGAAATGAATTGGCAATAAATAAGAGACTCCATTTTGGGAGTTCATTTTGCCCACTGTGCAGTCTTGTATATAGCCCTTCTTTCCTGGATCCTCTGAAGCACCATGCAACACAAGGCCCTATCCTTTTTGTAGTGTCTGTGATTACAGAGGGTCCTATCCAACACTGCCAAATTGCTAAGCCCTGTTTTAAGGGGCCAAACAACCAGCTGCTACAAAAAATTTTCACTCCTCGACCCTTAATCAACAGTTCTATGAAATACTTTAATTATTAGCCTTCTTCCTTTTCTATTTGTTGATTTTTATTTCTCCCACAAAGCCACTTTCAAACCCCAATTTAATTTAGAGAAGCAGAAAGTTTATAGTTCTTCCAGTCCCTGGCCGTCCACCATCTTTGTAAGCTCCTGTCAGTTTTTCTGTGCATAGTGAATGCACCTCTGGTAGAACCAAAATGACATTCTTACCAACAGTTCCCTAAGTACTCAAGATTGGTACGTGTACAAAGAGACAGCTCACCTTTCATGACTTCACTCCTCAACACATACCATCCAAAATTTTGGTGCTGTATCCTTGCTGCTCATAAAACAACTAACTATGAAATGAGCCACTCTTGGCAGTTTTGCCATCCACACAAGTTGGTCTAGCTCACTTCTCTCTATAGTACATAAAATAGGTGTCTCATTTAACCAGGGGACTCATGAATGTCTTTTGAAATGGAGAACAAGTCAGAGCACAACCAGAGGGCTGGGAGAGGTAGCAGGGTAGCAGCCAGCAGGACTAATCACAGTGCAAGTGTTCTGCTTAGGAAGAAAACCAGACTTGCAAAGGCTGTATGTTGTCTTGGGCCTATGAAAGGAAAGACAATCATACATGTGTCTGCTTGTGGGTGTGGTTTGCTTAATAAGGTTTGAATGGGCATTATGCAGAGAAAGGGATAAGTGAAGGTGATAAGGCTATGACTCAAATTTTGCAGGGACGCATGCAAGAAGCTGACAACAGTATGAATCTGAAAGCATAAAAGGATATTTTGTGGGGGGCAGAAGAGACTAATCTATTTAAATCTAGCTGGTTTTGACTTGGATTATGGTGAATGAGTGCTACTAGTGTCCTTTGTGATGACTGACACAATAAGCACCATGTAGCCAACACATACTCTTACAGTTTACACCTTGTAAAAAGCTGTAAAGGGGACTACACTTCCCACACATGACAAGTGTTGCCTCCAGAAGTTGCTCAGTACTCCAGACTGATGTCATGTGTACTGTATGTCACTTTCACATGGCATCATGTGAAAAGAATCACATTCCTTTTAATATTACAGACAAATCACAGCTCGAGAACCATCCTCATAATTCCCCAGTCTGACAGAAAAGGGTACATTTTGCAAAGTCATGCGAGTTGGAGAGTATTCTGTGCAATTTAAAGAGGCATAAAAAGCTTTTCTTTCCATTTGAAAAAAAAATCCCAACCAATATTTACAGAATCTGTAAATATAGAGTATTGTAAACAAGCTCAGAAATAGAATATAATTGTACTCAGTGTTCTAGTGAAGTTGGACTGCTCTGTTGAGGTGGTGCTTCCTCTCCAAGAGAGATGCATCATATTGTGGATACACTTAGAGGGTTTCTTTAACATGCTCTCAAGACACACCTTACTTGAAGCCTGAAATACAACAAAACCTGGCTACTCTCCATAAATAAACTCCCATGTCCCAGATTGCTGCTTACTTTTGGACCCCTCCCCATGAAAATGCATGATGCAAACCCAAACTGCAGTTGAGAGAAAGTCTCCTTGGGCTTTCAGTACACCTCCAAATGTAAGAGCTCCTGATTGGCTCTGAAGGGGGTACAAAATCTGCTTTTGGGAAGAACATTCGCATACTCTGCCCTGTACCTGGAGGGCTGATTACAGTGTGTTCACTAATCATTTACTCACCCTCTTTCTATCCTTACAGTAAAACCAATTTCTTTTCACCTTGTACTGCTTTATCAGCAAATCCAGTCAGTACCATAAACTTATAAGCAACAACTGCGGAATAAGTCAAAAGATATTTCAAATAATGCATTAGCATCTTCATAATGTTATCTTCTCCACATTTTGTTTCTAAGTTTTCAGAGTTTCACAAACAAAAACAGCACTTCAAGATATAAAAGTAGTTGCTGGTGATACCTACAAAGTCCTTGGCTCACGTTTTTACAAGGTGGCTACTGAACAAGGAGGAAATACCTGTTGTAAAGTAATAGCTAGAAATATCTGTGCTCATTCATTATTAACAGAAATTAAACACTTTTTTCTGGGAGCGGTGCAGGATGGAATTGCAAGCAGCTCCCTTCACAGGGCTGAGACAGGCCTGGAAGTGTCCTGGAGATCATGGGTGGGAAATAGAAGGAAGCCTATTCTTAGACAGTTATAAATGGAAAAAGACAGTGAAGGTGTTTGAAAGCTTTCAGGACAAGCATTATTTTTGTTGTTTTTTTTTTTTGTTTGTTTGTTTGTTTGTTTTTGGGGGGGGGATTTGGAGTGTTTTGTTTTAGGTTTTTTTGAGGGGGAGGAATTTGTTGTTGTTTTGTTGTTTTTTACAACTGGAAGGCAATAACAGGATTTAAAACAGGAAATTAGTTACTAAGAACATTTTTTTGGAGAAAAAATTACTTATAAAATTAAATTCCACTTGTACATTAGGATAACAGGCTCTCTCCTTGTCTCCTTTGCTCTCAGGCTTCTGACACAGTTATTAAAATTATCAAAATATGACAAGTGATAAAATAGGCATCAGCAAAACAGACAAAAGCAAACATAATTTCTTTTCGAATTACATAAAGCCCAAAATTCTTCTGTCCTTTTTATCAATATCCAATTCCAAACAAGAAGGGGGAAAAATTCCACTTGTAACGTGCATCCTCATTACAATTGACATAACCTTCTTGACAGCTGATCCAAATGCATGTCAAAAATCAAAATTTGAGGTTTTCACAGGGAAAGTAGAGGAGGAAACCTTTGAATAGTTTGAATAGTTTTGATCGATGTGACATGGAAGTTAGCTTTACTTGGATAGAGTGAAACACCATCTCTCTTACTCTGACAGCACAGAGTTTACAGATTCCCTGAGGAAACAAACAGCCCCATGGCCCTTCTTAGAGCTGCTGGGAAGTGGCACAGGGATAGATGTTTCTTTTAATGGGAAGAAACTTACTAGGACATTAAAATTATAAAGGCCCAAAGGGAATTGGAGTGCAGAAGCTGATGAGCTTTTCCCAGCATTCTGCCTGACTGGTATAAAATCTTGGGGATGAGCACCTTTGCTGCTTTGGCCTGCAGTAGTAGATGCCAGCTGCTTCAGGTCAACAGCACGGGAAAGTAATGGCTAAACATCCCATGAAAACTACTCCTACTTTCCCTTTAAAAAGCAGAAATTTAGTTCACTATTTTTTGTCCTTTTCAGCTGTAAAACAAATGTTTTCTTATGTCTAAGGCTTTTTGAGTCATAGTGGGTTTTTTTCTAAGATATCTCTTTTAGTGATGGCTTCTGATCAGAAGGTCTAATGGGATTATTCAAATTTATCAAATACATAATTCTATGAAATCCACATCTGTAGCTGATAGCAAGTTTTATTTTGTTTTTCCTAAAAGACATTGTAAAGCACTCAAATAATATATTTATTTTTGAAAATCAACTTTCAGCATAAGATGTTTGCCAGCCTTTAATTCCTACATGAATGGTCATCTTAGGAATATCAACACATTTTATGGAACTGACACAGAATAATTTCGAGTTTTATTAAGTTAAAGTTTCAGGCTACTGATTTCTGCCAGGTATTCACAATGTGCACTGTATTCAATATCACGGAAGAGAAAGAACAACTTTCTTTCTAGGGAGCCCTCAACTTCTAGTAAGACCCTTCTTACATAAAAAGAATATTGGGAAATTGTTAACAACCTACAGAATTAGGCTGAATTTTGAAACTAGTTACTCACAGGAAGCTTACTGACCTCCTACAATTCACTAAGGACTATTTGCATGAAAACATTTATCACTTAATTTGAATTACATCTTTGTGAAAAAATTTAGCTACAATGGGATCGGTTATGTTTAACCCTGTTTGAAATAGCTGCTAAACCGTTATCGAGGACAGTGCAAAAGACATTGCTTTCCTTACAATATTTTGCATTTACTGGAAGCTATCAATTCAATATTATTAAGCAGAAAAGAGAAGAGCAAACTGTTTACTCGGGATACTTTCCATTAAGATACAGCCAGATCACATTAGGGAAGTTGCCAATTTTACCTCCAAAGAGTCAAGGATCATTGTCCTAAAAGCTCAGTCCTTCCAATTCCTGCTGATGATCAATGAACTAGACCCTGTTTCCCTCCGGTTAGAAGATAAGGCTGTTTTAAAATTTTACAGTAGGTGAAAAGTTCAACTTTTCTGTATTCTATTATTCCTCTCAGATTTAGATGGCAAAAAACTTGCAAGAAAAGAAGAAAGCATTTGGAAAAAAGATGCTTTTGTTGAATGCTCATTCCCCAGATCTTTATATGAGATGTCTCTGAAAGTCACTGTAAGAGACTCAGGGTGTCTGCATTAGGTAATTAAGCATGCTAGAAAAGTGAGGCAAGAAAAACAGATGGGACACTAGATACCTGAAAACATTATTTAACAATGTATTCAGAGGAAGACAAGTGTGCTGTTCACTTACAGGCTGCCTAAAAGCCAGCATTTCACTGTAAATGCCATCACGGACAGTAGGAACGGATCAGCTACAAAGAAGGATTACAGAATAACTATCCTATGACTGGCAGCCCTGAAATACCATCCTATACAGGACTACTTCACATATTCATGATTTGGGGCATCTTAACAAGATCTCATTTCCTCATTTAAATATTGCATTGGCTGTTCTGTCCTCACTTCAGCTGCCGCAGAGCAGCCAATCATGCTCTTTGTGTTGACAGTCAACAGGAATTTGCATGTCCCAACACAAACCCCGAGATGACACTGTCCTTTTCAGATAAAGCTCCATATTCAGACCTAAATGAAGAAGAGCTGTCAGATCATAGACAAAAGGTGCCACCAAGATAAATGGAGCTATGGGTTCACTACTGAAAGCCATCCTAGAGCCGAGCCAAGGTGCTATTCCAGAAGTACCTCAGAACAAGAAGCAAGAAGTCTTAGCAGTGACTCTTGATTATGAAAATGCCATGATAGTTCTCCCTGTAGAAAAAACTCTCATGTTTATGTCCTCTATCATATTCATTACAGTCCTACAGTGTCAAATCTATAGATCTGCAGGCTGTGTCAACAACTTTGTTTTGGTCAGCTCAGTTCAGCACTACACTGTTCACCTGTCCTAAGTAGGCACTGCTAACTAATTCAAAGCTGTGCTCATCTAGAAAAACCCTAGTAACTAAAAATTTACAGCTGAAATTCATCCTTCTGTTCTTTCTCCATTAGCAATGCTACAGTATTGCAACACTTCTCTAAAGCTGCAGTCAGATAATTTACCTGCACAATCTGGTTTATTTGAATAAATGCCATAACAGTAATCAGTACCCAAGTCCTACGTGATGATCGACATGAGTTTTAGTCTTACTAATGACACATCTGGTGAATGACAAGAGAAGAAATTCAGGGAGCTTCATTAATTTGAGTCTCAGTCTTGAAATTCTTCTTATTCCTATGCAATGCAAAAAAAAACCAAACATGTTGTAGAAAAGACACAGTGCCAGACTGATTCAAAATGGGAGATATCATCAAGATGCTCAAGACACTTGCTAATAGTAATGATGCTATTCCATCACTACAGTTAAAGCAAGTTAGCTGTGCTGACAGGAAACAAAAAATTTAGACATCTCCAAACAGACCTAGTCTCAGTGTCTTCCTAAAGAAAGTGTCTCCATGATAGTGCAATACATGGAGAACTGTAAGCAATAAAACCTAAAAGAGTAACAGTGTGTATAAAGACTTTCAATAAGACATGTCGTCCCATGATCATGAGCATTTCTGGAGCTCCCAAAATGTATTTGTATTGCCACTTAATAAATATTAAATTTGATTCACACCATACTTTATTCAGCTGCAACTTATAACAATACAAACACAAACAATTCAGAATCTATTCTCTTTATTGGATTATGAAACTCCTTTTTTAAGCCTACTCAACTTCCAAGAGTAAATTTTCCACTATTTTTTTTCTTCTAGTCTACCCCAGAAATTAAGACTGTGTTTCTTTAGAAAAGGATAAGTCATACGGACACCTACCAAAGGCTGAAATGTAGCTAAGTTGGGCAGTTCACATCATCACATAGCTTTAAGAACAACTGAATTCTTACCTTCATAATATTTCTGAAACATTCTACATTTCAACACTCACTCACTGATGAAACCTAGAAGAGTATATTTTCAACATTTCTAAAACACAGATGCACAAACCTGTAGGATCTCCCTGAGAACTTGGAGGGGCATAGCAGAATAATGCCCTAACAGAGCATTAACAGATCAGCACTAACAGATCAGGCTGAATAACAGCAAAAAAAAGGAAAGAAAAAAAAAATACTTCTAGGACAGACTCCTTTTAATGCCAACTTCTTCCCCCTCCAAAATATATCAGCACTAGGGACTGCCATTATTTCAACCACACCTAATACATAAGCACTCTGGGCCTTTTTGGTTGTTTTTAAAATATTAATGGAAGTATTATTGAATACTTAGAAATACAAGAAAAAAATGCTGACTGAATTGTAACAACCTACAATAAATAATTTTTTATGTGATTCCACACTGCATAAACAAACCAGCATCAGCTGCATGAAATGTGTTGACATATAAAAAAACCCATGCTTCTCAAGTCTACAAAGTCTACCTTTGATGACTGTAAGTCAAGCAGAAATGTTGCTTCCACGGAATGATAAATTCTATAGGTTTTATACCAGTGGGACTTACCCAAAATCTGAAATTCCAGCATTGGAATTTGGTTCAGGTTCTGAGTAACTAGCACCACAGAGAGGCCTCTTGTACATAATTGTCTAAAACTCCAAAGCACTTCTACAAATCTCCTTTTCCATTATTTGCATTTAAGAAGACTGGAAGCTATAAAATGTTCCAAAGAAACAAAACCAGCATGAAACATTTAGTGCTAATCATCCAAATTCCCATGCCAATGGCTTGAGTGGACTCACCTCATTGGTACTATACAGCAGACCAACAGTCTAGTGAAATAAAAGAGGTAACTGTTAAGATCTAGCAAGATATTGGGCTACAGATTTCCTTGAAATAAACACATAAATTCCCAAAAATCTTTGATTGAAAAAGAAAGGAGCTGTTTAGTTTAGCTCAGCTTTCCTATTTTCAGTAGCTGGGAGTGTGCCTGTATAACTGCACAAGCAGTTTCTTATCCCCAAGCCTTCAATTTCACAGAATATCTGTACCCGAAAATCCTGTTTGGTTGCTGCATATCAAAGGTTCCCCCTGAAAAAAAATTATGTTTTTGAATATAGTGATGGTGATGTAAAGGTATAAAGAGCAACATTCACAAAGCCAGGAACTTTTGGTTGAGAATACTTCACCCATAAATAATCTTTGTTTTGTTTTTAAAATGGGGCCATCAACATGCGCTTACATGCACACTGCCCCAAGAATGAACAACAATAAAAATTCTTACTCTCTCTTCATAGTGCTTCAGTTAGTGACAGACTAGGCCACAAAAATTCCAGAAAACCTCTTCAGAAATTCTGAAATTCTCACTAAGCAGTAACCAAGAGGTCAACATCCCAATAAAATGAAAATTCTCTGATGAGCCCCTGTTCCTTGCATCATGACCATCCACTCTAAAGCTGTGTATATGTTGTTTGTTCAGCTTCTCTAAACAGACTCTCAAGCATAATATAGGTGTGACCACTTCATTATTTTATTTTGTACCAGAAATGTGTTGGAAAGTGGATTCTCTCAAACTACTTCCTTGCATGACAGACTGCATTGCAGAGCTGTCTCAACGTGCCAGAACTGTCATCAATTTAATTAGAACTAAACCTTCATTTTGTGATGTACTTCACTGCAAATGGGCATTTGGTTCAGCAAATTAGTTCCAAGAAAAAACGACTTCCCCGAGTGAGGTACACAACCTGTCCTCAGCACCAGCAGTTTTCCTTGAACAACCTGTTGCTGTGTGCCACTTACTAATGTGGATGCAACCTCCAGGGGATTTCATCCAGGCTAATAAATGCAGCTTTCAGACACCTGGCCAGCTGATCTGAGAACACCGGCCTGGCATTTTGGAACTTGGAGCCATAAGAAAAGAAGTATCAGAAACCCTGTTGTTATGCTGTAGTCCACCACAACAGGGTAAAGGTGCCTGACCCTCTCTCTTGCTTCTCAGTAAGCCAACTGTGTTTTCAGAAAATTTGAAAGTAAAACTCTACTATTACAATTTTATATTTATGAATTAATGAATATCATTATTTGTTATTGTAACTTGGTTAAAAGGCAACAACAACTGAAAACAATTCAGATACAAATTAGTACAGTTAACTCAGTAATAAAACCAATATATAGTAGCTTATGTCATTCCTTGCCTCAGCTTCTGCACTTTGAGTTCTAGCTGCCCAGCTCCTTCTCTTGCCTCACCTCCCCATACAAATTAGCAAGCATCTCTTGACATATTTTGAATATCTTTACGGATACCTAAAATACTAACAAAATGGAGGCTGAGATTTTTTTACTCTCAGTCATTGCCATGCATAAGTATTTCAGCTTGAACAGTTGAGCTGAAAAGGCTCCCAATGTAAAAAAAAAATATATATTTAGCCAAGCTATAATTCAATTAACAGTGTTTCTATTCAGGATTTACTTGTTAAGCCATTAGTCAATCTGTGTATGCCACACACAACCTGAGGTCCTTTAACTTTAAGAAGTCTTTTGAATCATTTTATTTTAAAGTATTTAAAGCATTTATTATTTGACACAATAAAAAATGTTTCAACATCCCTTGTAAGTAGGTTTCTCAGAAATGCAGCTCCTATATTCAGGACAATGGAAATTATGAATTTTCTTGCACTTCTGTAAACTTATCTCTGAAGAAAGAGGTGCTTTGCTTGACTTTTTCCTAAAGCTATTTCTGCTCAGGGAACACAGAGCCAAACTGCTGCTTTTGTGCACACAGAAATACCTCTAGTTCACATAAAAGACTGTTTCTTTACATAGCCTCCCAAAAAAGTGGGCTATGATGTGAAATTATTTTAGATCATTGCATGTAAAACAAAGTTAAACTTCAGTGCTGCAGACATACGTATATATGGCAAAAATGATTAAAAAAAATCCAAACTAACCCTTAGTTGTACCGATCATTTCCGATAAGACCTGGAGTTTTTCCTGATACAACAGGATTTGTTAGTAACTTTCCTACTGGTTGTCCCAAAACATGTTAACCATATGAAGCCAGCTAGCACCAATTTCGAGAAAGCTTTTCAGCAAAGGAAAGCAAACAGTTTTTGACTAGAGGTTAAAAGTGCTGTTTTGAATTGCAGAGGGCAGAACCTGTACAAAAGAGCAAGCTCAGGTACTTTATCAAGCTTAGCTTGAAAAATCTGAAGGTCGACATGAACTTGAAAGAAGACACTCATGAGAAATTAATTCAGAATGGCATAAATGATTCAAGTGAAAAGCCTTGGTAAAGTGCAATATACATGGCCAGGAATTTCACTGTGGAAAGCTCTACTCCTTACTAAGCACCCCTAATGTACCTTAAAAATGCAGAGGACATTATCGTATTACACCTGCCCAGCCACAAAGAAGCCATGTGAGCTAGACTATATTCTCTCCCTATTCCATCAAATTGGGAATATCTAAGCAGAGCAGGTGCAACTTTGGCCTGGCACGGAGAAAAAGAAATGGAAGGATGAAGAATAAAAGCCAATAGCTCCAGAGAGAACTTAACTGCTGAGTAACAGAGAGGTTTCACCACAGGACTGACTTCATTTCAAATGCTGAGCGCATATTCCTCAGTCATCGCCCAGGCCCCCGCAGGGGAAGATGGTGAGTGACCAGCATGCAGAAAAGAGTGCATTTAAACTGCTCAGCATTTCGTGATAAACTGCATTTATCTGAAAGCTGTCAATTGGTAACAACATTTTACCCAAACATAAGCTGACCTGGAGAACCACACTGAGCAGCAACATAGTGTTCTCTGACAGGGGTATTGTACAAACTTGGGCATCAACACCCAGCTCTGCCAGAAATCTGCACTTTCTCTTTGCTGTGTTGCTGGCATCCAGCCTGGGAGACAAGTGAGGGTCTGTCCCTCAGCCTTACCCACAGCATCAATGGCTTCAAGGAGATTCTTCCACAAATGAAACTGTGGCATTTGAGCTTTCCCTCCACAGTGATTCCCAATTCTTCCCTGGCACTAGTACTCTATTAATTCCTTGATTCTTGATTCAGTATCAAAGTACTCAAACTTATTCACAAAAATAGTTATCAGGGGTCAATGTACAAAAAGAAAGAAGGGCTGTACCCCATAGGATATCACCACCATTTATTCATCTACCCAAATAATGTATCATCTTTGAAGTAAGATGGGCTTAGAAGTAAGATAAGTTTAACAAACTTCTAAGTTTTTTGTCTTTAGACAGTGTTAAAACGCCTGTTATGAGGGCTCCTTAAGAGACCAAACCTTGTGTTGTATGGCTAAAATGTAAGTCATTCACTGAGGAATTAAAGAGATCCAAAGGTCTTTGGTGGAAGCTGTAGAGAATAAAAGAAAGAGGCACATCAGTTTAGCTGGAGCAAAACATTCTCATGAATGAGTGTGATATACCCTAAAACCGACAGAGAAAAAAAACCAAGATCACCCATTCAGAACATTTTTAAAAATGAAATCAGGAGGCAATTTCTTGGCCTTTTTCATGTTAGTCTCTCATTCCTTTTCCATCTCTTGCAGAAGGCAAATTAGTTTCATCTGTAGCTTCTGACCTAAACCAAGAATATGGTCCTCCAGAGATCTCCTAGGCACTGTTACAATAAAAATAGTAGGAATAATGCCAAAACATCAGCAAGATCAATTCTAACACAGCATGTAAACTTATATTAGGATTATAAGAAAGTGGCAATATTATTATAATTACTTCTTCGGTGATGTTTCATGGTATAAGCCAAGTAACCAAGTAACCAACCCTTGCAGCACTGAATAGCATAGAAACTTTGTTGATGACCTGAGAGCTTCTGAAACTGAGGAGAGCTCACAGACCATTCTGACTCAGCAATCCTTGGAATAAACCCAAACCAAATCAAAACTTACTTCTTGTTTTGCTTTTGATAATTTCAGAACATCTATTGTGAATATATCCTAAACCTAATCTTCATAGCAGAAATCCAAATAATCAGCTCCTCAACCTAAGGTACAAGATTAGCCAAACCAGCTGGGGACAACTACACTGTAAACCCTGGTGGCACCTTCTTGGAGGTTCCCCACGCTTCAGCAATAAGCTCTGTTGCCCTCAACTCCCCTCAGGAGGGAACTGGGAACATTCCTTTCCCACCTGCTGTCCTACAGGTTGGAGGGAGCTGACCAGGGTGGATTGATCCCTAACAGCAAAATCATTATAGAAGAAACTTTGATTTAAAGAATGTAACCTTGCTTTGCATTTTACCTATTCTCTTTACTGGTTCCTTTTTGGTTTATAATCCTTTAGATAAAATAAGCTGAAACTAAATAGAGCTATTAAATTATATATTGTACCTTTCCTGTAACTAGAAAGACACACTATGTATAAATTGCATAACTATCTGAAACTCTGAGGGCATTTACTCAAATTCTCTACACTATTTACTACCATTACACCAAGAACTGCTTCTTCAGTGATCAATTCTTTAGCTTCCATCAAGCTCCTTCTGAATAGAAGAAACTTGTATTAAAAAATTAAGTAATTTGTAAATAAAAGGAATTGGCATTCATTGTTTAAACTAAAGCCGTATTAAATAGAAACAGAAATAAAATTACTTTTTACACTTATCACTGTATTACTATCACCTACTAATGAATTAATGATGTACAAGTTCATCACCAATCTAAAAATCTACTTTTTTGCGTGAGGACTTAAAGATTTGGTATTTTTTGACTCTACAATGATTACTTTCCTTTTGAATGATTTAAATTGAATATAAATAGTCTTGGTATATTGACAATTGTGACTCTGTTTTCTACCCACAACAGTGCAAACTTAGTTTACTCTTGCAAGAAACTGTTTTTAGGTGCTTAATCAAAGGTTTCCCTTAAGTCAGTTGTCTGACTTTGTATCAAATTGTGCAGAAAAACAGGTATAATTATCCTTCTTTATTTAAATAATTTTAGGAAACTAAAACAAGTCAGTGTTTTAGAATTCATTATCCACAGAGTCATCGTGCAGTGATTTAGCCAGCATCCACATGGCCAATGTGGGGAACACCAACCCATTTTATACTTGAGCAGGGCTTCACCCTCCAGCCTAGAGCAGGCCCTGTGGCCCAGCCTGGCAGAACTGCAAAACTCATCCCCAAGGAGCCTGCGTGGAGGTAGAAGATGAGCTGGGGAAAACTATATGTAAAAACCTGTAATGAAGACGTAATGTTCATAACAAACACTAGGGACCAATTTTATAGCACATGGGAGTAAATTACTTCACATGTAACTATCTGCAGACTTGTGGTCTTGCATGGTGAGATTAAATACTCATGTTACTTAACAGGTTACTCATTTTTAAGTAATAGATGCAATGACAGCAGCTTTGTTTCAGTGGGGCCCCAGTTTCTTCTCCCTCCACATCCCACAGTCATTCCCCATTTGGGAATGTGCCACCCCCTTATAAATGCGAGCCTTTCCGGTTTTTATGTTGAAAGCCCACAGCAGCAGTTTCTAAATTTTTACTGATCAGATTTTGGCAGGCAGGAAAGCTTTCTCTGTTAACAAGCCTCATTTTACATTTCTAAGTACACTGCTTTGCTTTCCTTCCCAAATTGGTGCTGACAATTAACGACCATTAAAAGAATAAAATTAAACACTTGTGAAGAAATAGCATCAAAATAATTAGTTTTGAAAGCCCAGAAACCACTCCTGAAAGCAGTTAGGTTTCCTCAAGAGCTTCTGTTTCTCTAAAAATACAGCCATCCCTCTGCTACAAGTTCTGACCTCCAAGAGTAACTGCTCTCTGACCAGCTGCTTTGTCCAGTTGACAACTGAGCAATGGGTGGGGGAGAAATGGACCATCTCTTGGGGGCATCCTCAAAGCAGGTAGCCCATGGCATGACCCATCTTTTGACAGCAGCCATCTGCAGGACACTGGCACATTTATAAGAGTCAGCATAGAAATCAGCCGGTGTCATACTTTCAAATAACGTCAAATCAGGCCTTACATCATGCACAAGACACAGCCAGGGTGATGACAGGAAAGGCAACTACTTTAACAACCATTCCAACTAACAGCCCTTTAAACAGGGAAAAAAAGACAGGTGGAAAGAAGAAAGGATACAATCCAATTTTTCAGAGCACATCAAAACTACACAGACTCCTTTTGAGACAGAATAAAACAAATCTTTCTATCTGAGGATGTGAAGAAAGGCAACACAGTCAAACATCAAGAACTTCTTGATAGGCATTTCACCTGTTAAGCATTCAGGAACGAGGATGAGAAGTAATTAAGCAGCAAACCACTTACATCTGGTAAAACAGAAGGGAGAAGCAGGTTTTATGTGGTCTGTCTAGTAGTATTATGATAAACTCTTTTTTTCCCAAGCTAATTCCTCCAAGGAACCGCCAATTCTTGCCCGTCAACAAGTTGTTTCACACACTTGTCCTCTTCTACACTTGCTGCTGTGCCTCAAGACAGAATATCATTTACACCGTATTTTAAATTCAGAATGACTGTTACTTTGGAAATTTTTTTTTAAACATCAGCTCAAAATTATATTCTAGATTTCTTCAACCATCCCTACTGCTTTGCATCCACATATAGTTTCACAGCTACAGTGGAAAATCCTACTGAAGCCCTAGACACACAGAGGAAGAAACCAGCACGACACATGCACTGTCATACTTAAAACAATACTTCCACTAAGAGCTAGCTTTTTCTTCTTCGTAAATTCAGACTATGACAAAAACCAGGAAAAAGTCCAAAACAAACGGTGGGAGTGCTGTTGCACATTCTTCAGAGGACACAAGTGTTAGACTTCAACATGCAGTAAGATCAGGCCTTCTGTGCAGTTTTAATTACAGTTCTCCCTGTTCGCAGATCCGCAGCACGGCAGAACAAGTCGCTCGGACCTGCAGCTTCGCTTTTAGCTCCTCAACCCAAGCCACGTCTGGTACCAGCTTGACTTTACTGTTCACTTCCAGCGCTCCTCCTTTTCTCTGGCTTAGTAATACATCAGGGCTCTGCTCCCTTCCCAGAGATGCCTGACTTGCCTTGAAATTACACGCGAACATCTGTTAGCTCTAAGGCTGCTCCTCACTTCCCGAGCGCGGCGGGCGCCGCACCGCCTACCTTGGCCACCCAGCTGAACAATGGTGACATCCTAGGGGCTCCGGCGATCCCCGGCTCCGGCCGCTCCCC